>CM074188.1:47418792-47968243 GCA_037179385.1 Holothuria scabra
TCAGTTAATGTGTTTTTCATGTACTGTACAACAGTTCAGTACCTTAGAGCAAATCTACAAGGACACTTCTTGAGTGAAGCCATGTTTGTGTGGAGAACTATGTCCAAAATTGTGGTTGTGCTCCCTAAGTTGAGTCTAGGACAGAGAAGGTAGCAAAATTTTTCAGCATCAAAGTTTTTAAATATCTTGAATTTCTTTTCCTTTCAATATATAAAAAGTTTCAGTTTTTTTTTACTAGATTCACATCTGTTGAATCTAGGGAAATTTGAAAAATGAAACTCGCACAATGTCTTTGGCAATTTATTTTCACCACAAAGTGGTTATGTCCCAAACTAATGTACAGTGACTGGTCAGAAATGATCAGAATCAAATGGAAATGGACTCACAGTTTTAATTCTCATTCGTCCCATACTCAAATTTGCACTATTTGACAGGGCTGAAGCTTTTATTTGCAGGAGAGTGTCTGACAGTAGGCTTGGCAGTAATTTTTATTTAAAATAAGTTAAATATGTGGTTATTTTAACTTGGTGATGTGTATTTTAATCAGGTTTGATATTTATGTCCTGCCGTGAACAAGGGGGTTGTTGAGATTAAAGAGAAAAGAAAGCAGTGAAAACTTGCTCGAAAATTTTAGGCATTACTCATTTACTAGCCTGGTATAATCTTTCCTTGAAACTCTGAATGTGTAATATCTTATTTGAAATTTAAAATATTTATTATTTTCAAAATATCAGTGAAGTACACATCAGATGACCAGAGCTATATTTCATTTCAGGACTTAACAATGCCACAGGAGGTTCGTTATGAAGACATTGTGAAAGTTGAGGGCACTGCACAGCAAATGGTGGGTAAAGTGCAGTCCAAGGAGGCAGCTGTGGAGAAGAAGAGAAGTATGGTGGTCCCTGTACAGTCAGCATCGGTGTCTTTCCTGTCAACATGGGCACCATCAGATAAACCTGAAAGAGAGGTAAGAAAGAGTGATGAATTTTTACCTCATAAACAGGTTTGGAAAACATTTATCAATGTCATGAACCATTTCAATGACCAGAGGTAAATAATCTGCAGATTAAATGGTATGAATATGTTATTTCATTCAGTCCCTACATGACACAGGTATTCCACATTACCTGCTATTACCTGATGTCAATGGCAATGTGGGGAAAGGAGGATCATGCCACCCTATTGATTTGTTGGTCAAGGGTCCCTATTGGCCCCTATTGGCTCAATTAGTCATGCATGGGTAACTTTCAACAGTAAATGTTTCAGGAGTCAAGATGAGGTTCAAGTCTGCCAGGAAGTAGAGTATGTTGCACAGAGTTAGGAGGATCAATTGTGGTCCTTGGAGATTTTCTAAAATCTGGCTAATGGATCCCCATTTTCCCAAATATAAATTTGTACTTCGTACAATACTGACATATGTTGTTTTGTTTTGAAACCCCCTTTACGATTCTCTAATTGTAAAGGATGCCACACAAGACTGCAAGTGAATACATGAAAATTATTTCAATTTCAGAAAAATGTGGTTGAGCAACCTGAATTGAGGAAAAGTATCCATCATTTCTGCACCATGCCACCAGCTGGTATTTCCTTACCTGGTCAGCTACAGATGACCACCAGGATGCACCACACACCTAGCAGATACAAAGCTACAGCTCACCTTAGATCAGACCAAGGGAACCAATTGGTGAGTACAGATTTGTAGATTAGGTTAAAGGAGCAATCAGAGTTAATTTCTACAATTTTGCCACAACTTTAATTCTGCACCACAATCATTTTGCTCGTTAAAACTTACACAAATGATCTGTCATCATCGTCTGACATTGTGACTAGGCACTGTATGGATAAGGCTTTGTAGTCTTGCATCTGTGTGAAATTTTGTTTCCCGAACAAATTTGCAAAATTCCCATTCAACAGTTATTAATGCAGAATTAGCAATTATTTCAAATTAAGGACCTCATCAGTGTCTGTCAATTCTAGTAAATAATCTGTTAAAAAGGGAAATTCGAAGTGCATATGCAAAAAGTTCATATTTGTTCTCAAACTCTGATTGCCTCTTCAGCTGTTCAGACAAAGGTAGAGGCTGTGCATTTAGATTATCTAGGTGTGTTACATATCATACTCCTCAGCATATAGAGCAGTGAGATACGTGTGTTTTTTTTAAAAATAGATTTGCCTGAGATCACAATCTTTACCAAGATGTTCTAAACATCACACTTCTCAAAGTGATCCCAGGTGGAGTGATGATGTGTGATTGTACTCACATGTCTCAAAATTCAAGGCATAGGGTGGCAACCTTAGTTAGACAAAGGACAAAGAAAGATAAAGCCAAGTAAAATCTTTTATCATGTAATAGTAAAGTCCTTACATTCATACCTGCCTGTTAAAAATGTTATATCCATTTTTTACTGGCCTTATATAAGAGCAGCCAAAAGGAATTTCATTCCTTGTACCAAATTTGATAACTCTAATTTCTTCCCCCTGCCCTACTGCCTGACAGACAGAGGACACATACTCCATAAGGCATTTTTGTATGGGACTGGAATTTGGTTAGCCCACCACTTGGATCAAGATTTTTGAAATTCATTATTAATGACATAGGTCATATCACCACTCTCTTTGTTGCTGCAATACTTGTATGTTTATGGAGTTGGCTAACTTACACATTGCCAGTAGCATGCTCTCCTAGGTGAAGTATAAATGACCAAAATATATATAAGACTTGCTGTGAAGCTCATTGAATTTATTAAATGTAACCATATTTGTTGTTTAGCCTTTTTAAGTGGAATATGTTTAACCTATGTGACTACACAGGATGGAGCTGATACCCCAGGGTCAATGACCTCAGAGCAGAAGAGGCAGAGAGCAATGTCAGCTGCTGCAAAGAGGATCTTAAAAGAATTGGAAGATGACAAGGAATCACCTAAGATGACAGCAGAAAAGTTACAAGTCTGGCAGGAGAAAGCACAAGAGGTGGTGAGTATCAGTGGTGTCAATTTTTCTAATGTCATACTCCCTTACATTAAAGGCCTGGTCAGAGGTTTGATGCACAGTATTGTGTCCATGAATCAAAAGATCTATGTGGTTATCACACATAATGTGTATCAAATTCTAGCCCCCAGTGTTGTATAGTCATGTTGTCGAAAGCAGGATTTTAAGTGTTTGTTTGGTAACCAATGTTACAAAAAAGCTACTTATAATATGACTTGAAATTGAATTGATGTGATTATCACAACTGCCTAAAATTGATCACACTTCTTAAAGTGTTAAAAAGTTGATCAGATTTGAAACTTGCTTGTGCAATTTGTGACTGTTTGGAACAAAGACACCAAAATGGAATGTTGAAAAGAAATAGTAAAATGAGGTTTACTGTATTTGATGTTTTGACTCTGCTTCAATGGTTAAGTTTGCTGTGTTCAGTTTAAAGTCATCAGACTTTGATTTCTAGTTTCCTTGAAGGTTTTTTTTTCACATTTACATGGGTATGGTCATAGAAACAAACCCTAGTTTCTTGTGGCTAAATACATTTACTAGACAGATTTTATTTTTATTTACTTCTAGTTTGATGAAGGATTCAGTCTTCCCGGTGGACAATTACCCATTCATCAAGATGCCTCTCGATTATACTGGACACCAGCTCCGCCAAAGATGAATTTACCTGCAAGTATCATCGGTGAAAACCTATTTCCAAGGTTTAAGGGTGCTCTCCTGAAACAGGGAGGGGACAGTTCATCAGCAATTGCTGATGATGACTCCGAAGATGAACGAGAGATTGACATCGCCCTCAATGAAGATGAGGAAGAACAGGAGAGATTTAAAAATAGGTGAGGAATGAATTTTTCAAATTAATTCTTGGGTGGAAATGATTGGGAAGCTTCCCATGAAATCTGGGCATCTGGAGGGAAATTGTTGGCAATTGGGAAGAAATTTCCCTTTCCTGTGAATGAAAATATAAGGAGAATTGTGGGAACTGTTTCTTCCTTCCTGGGAGTTAAACATTTTTCTCCAGTCCTAAATTAATCACTGACAATGTATCGCCTTCTGTGGAACATGTATGTAGACCCTTTTTCATGATGTATCTGCGAAGCCCGTCCGGCACTAAAAATTTCCGCTTGGCACTAACTGAAAAGTTAGCAATTCCGCCTGGCACTCTTTTTCCATGAAGATGTTACATGGCCCTTGTGAGCTCAAAAATTCAATGCCTACACCTTTTATCCTGGCTTGCCTGGCTAGTCAGTTCTGATTGACAGAGAAGCAGAGACATGATGTTACTTGAAAAATTTAGAGCAAACAAATTTTGATTATTCCTTTCACATCAAAATGAAATGTATCTTGTATTGTTTACAATAAAATAATAACTTGTGTACAAGTAGAACCTTCTCTTACTTGAAATGTCTAAAAAAGCAAAAATTTTCTCTAAACTCCCTTTATTTCAAGGTTAGTAAACAAGTGATATAAAGTTCTAACTGGAGAATATTTATTGAAAATTAAAAGAATATCCCCCCCCCCTCAAAAGAAAGAAAAGAACAGGGAGTGTTTAGCAATCCCTACCCAAGTATGTCGAGGAATTGCCCAGAGTTGATATTCACTGGAACAACTATTCTTTGTTATAGTCCGTTGATGGTTCTAACTATTTAAATCATCTGTATTCCTCCTATATCTCTTTTGTGTCAATACATATGGCCTCTGGGCAAATAAAATGCAATGAAGACAAGGCATATACATTGCATATTTTGGATGTGCACAAGACAAAACAAAATTAAGTGATATCATATTTTATTTTACAAGTTAGAGTTGAATGAAAACTTAAGTTGGGTAGACATCAGTTAGCAGTGAATCTCACCTTATGAACTAGCCACTGTTTGCATGAATAGCAGTCAAAGTTCATTCACCAATTTTATAAAGAGATGCACTCAAATTGTAAAGTATGTATGGGTTGATGCATAAGCCACTTTAAAGATCAAAATTACATGCATGTAATTTAATGTTGATGATATTTCAAAAATCCGCTGATCAGAACATTTGATGTGCCACGTGTTCTGGAACTTAAAAGTAAAATTCCCTTACATAACCAAGGTGTGTAATAATTTGGCTACTGTTTTTTCCCCTCTAGGCTTATTGTAAGAAGATATGCCTCAGCTGAGGATTTGACAGGCTTCTCCAAAGCTAGGTTTCACAGCAAGACGGGACAATTAGATCATTCGTGGTCATCAGAGACATCCAAGACTCACTCTCTTGCTTTGTCCAAGACAAGTGAAGGTCTGTCAGTCAAAGAAGGAAAGTCTGTATCAAGTAAGAGAAGACTTTCATTTCTTAAACTTTACTTTCCCTCCTCAAGAAATGATTTTTGGTTTTGATGAAAGAGAAACCTATGCAGTTGTGATTGTGATTGTGTGTGTTTGTGCATGTGTGTGATCATAACTGTGTTTGTTTGTGACACTTAGCTTTTGCACATGATATCTTAAGAACAGAACCGTGCATGAAGCTCTTCAAAATCACAACACATTTTTGCATATGTTTCCATACTTTAAGATTTAAGTTTAGAAGCCCTTTCTGAAATAGTCTTAAAGATTCCAAACTTAAAATCACAACTGTGTATAAGAAACTATGTGAGGTGAAGTTTTTACACTTAAATCCTTGTTTGACCTGTGCATGAGTGTATGTAATATTTTTAGCACTTACCTTGTTAGCAGGGACATGAAAGTTATAGTTATACTGCTTTAACTATGCTCGCTGTTTGTTGTTGTTGTTCAAGTTTGCCTTAATAATGTAAAATGAAGATGTTGTAATGGACAAGAGGAAGAGAAAAGGAACAATAACTACCTTCTATACACCGTGTGCATTGAGGACACATTGACATCGTCCTTTTGGCAGAACAATAGAACAAATGGCCACACACATAAGAATTAGCCCTACAGGTGTGGCAGACTATGCACGTATTCGACTGGTTGACAATTCAGCTGTCTGCATTTGTTGGTGTTGGTTTGTTTTGCTCCCAAAGGAGGGCCTTTTTTTGGCTATGTGATGTCATATGCACAAGGTCTATTTATTTTTAAAGGGAAGAGGGGAGGGAGTATTTTTAAGAATTCTTAAATACAAATTGTTGCTTTATTTTTGGAGAGCAATGTTGTGTTACTACACCTGTATAAGTTTTGTTAACTCTTCTTTTATTTTTAGGTCAGTCTGGGAGCCATGATGATAAGGGAAGCATTAAAAGGAGAGGATCTCGTTCTCTGCCTTCATTACATCATCCTCTCAGGTGAGGCAAAAAAATAGGCCTTATATTAAGCTGAAATTTTGCATTGAAGGTTGTTAATATGATATTCTGAATAAATAAAAAACATTAGTATTATCAAAAATTTTGTCTCGTACTCTGCTCAGTTAATTCAGGCTGTGTGCTCTTGTTGTGATGCAGATATTAAATTCATATTCAGTAAAAACTAGACTCCTGAATCGAACTCCTTGCTAAAGGCCTGATTTAGGGTACAACTCCATCCTTGCAGTTTGCATCCTTTTGTCAAGGACAGTAAAACATTCATTCATAGTATTTTGTGATATACAAGTAATGGAACAAGCCTTGCTTTGTCTTTCAGGAAGGTTTGTTCAGCTCCAGACCTTACAGGGGAGGAATATATTCTTTTTGTTGAATCTGATTTTGATGCTTGTATGAGAGAATTGTTACAACAAAAAGAACAGATTGAGAGGATGAAACAAGAGTTAATGGATGAGGAAAGTAGACATACCCCGGAGGAGTTGGAGAATGAATTAGTGAGTCAATACAAACAAAACTTCTGTTAATAAGTCAGTAATAAGTCAGTAAACTTGGTAAGTTCATTAAATATGTGGGGATTTAATAATACACCAACACAAATATGTGATGTAGTGCCAACTAGATGAGACAGTCAAGTTCAAATATGGTTTCAAGTATGGTTGAAATTCAATTTTAGTTCCACATACTGTTTGAATATGGTTCAAGTCAGTCCTTTGGATGCCCTTCGTGATTGGCGGGGAATACCACAGGCATATTATGCAACCTCCAGCACCCAGGGGATCCTTTCTGGTCATCTGGTCACCTCTTATGACATGCTGAGAAAATTTGGGGCCTATACCATATCCCTGAACTCATTGAAAGCAAAAGTTTGGTTAAAGTTCATAACCTAAAAAAAAAGTATATCAGAGTTTGAAAATAAAGTTATTGATCTGTATCTTAATCTTTGTAGCTTCATTCTGTTGCTTACAAAATGGAGTTGTTTGCTCTCTGTTGATATGAATAATGGTGGGATCGGGTGGGGTGGGGGGGGGGGGGTAAGAAACTGTTTAGTCACATAGGTCTCATTTGTAGAGGAAGCTGAATTCTCAGAAGCTCCATCTGAACAAAAGTAAACTTTTGCAGCAGCTCCCCCAAGGAAATTTGTTATACTATAAGGCAAAATATGTTTTTTTTTTTTGTTTAAGTTGGTAGTATGTAAGAGATTTTAATATTGTTTTTTGTAAAAATTAGAAAAAGGTAGATATTATTTTATCAATATTGTAAGATTTTATTCTTAGAAAAGATACAAAGAACCCACTACAAAAGTTGTAGAAAAGTTGTACTTTTAGCTTAACTCTCTTCACACACTGAAATTATTTCAGGGCTCAGTCCATTTGGCTTCAACAAAGCCTCATAGTTACAGTTATGTCACCCCAAAACTAAATTACTACCATCTTATTATATTACCACCACAGTCTACAATGTGAGCTAAGTTGATATTAATATTTGAACCACTCTCACAGCTTCATATGTCTTCAAAAGCATGATAAAGGTTAAAAGATTAGAAAAAGAATGAATTTCCTGTAGCAAATTCAGTCATTCATTCTCTAATTATTGCATATGTATGAACAGAATAAACTAAAAATCATTGATGGAATCAAGTGTCGATCTGACAACCAGAGAGCAGACCAGGAACTTGTACAGCATTAATGCAGTGGATTTGTAAGCATAGAAAGTATTGATAGGCTTGTGATGCACAGTTATCTTCTTGTATTTTTTAGATTGATTCATCAAAGGAAGAATTTGAATCAGTTAGTTCAGATGTCAAGCCACTCAAAAGAGGTATGTATAAGTATTGGAGAGACTTTTCTCTTCTTTCAGAGGTGTTGGGAGTAGGTTGATGGATGTTCATAATTTGTTTCTCATTATTGTTGGGTTCTACTCAAATCCTGATGGTAAATTGTCAAACCAAGATAATCTTCCCATTCAGCACACAACTGAGGTAGCAATGACTGAGTAATTAATGATTGAAAACATAATGACATATTTATGATCTGACACTTGTCACCGTACGGTATTAATGGTGTGCAATGCTAGTTCAAAGTCAGCGATGGAATAGGACTTTAAATACTTAATTAACAGGCTTGGAACTCCTCCTTAAACAGCTGTTGTGTTCAAGACTTCAGATATTATGCATATTCAAGACAGGCTGTTCTAGATATATCAGGGGCTTGGACAACCATCTTGAACTAATTTTTTAATGTCCATAAAAGATACAATTTCCCACATTTTTGGTCACTACAGAGAGTGATACACTGGTAATGACAATCAAAAGGAGTTATGCCATACAATTATCTCCTTCAAATTCTTCATGCAATAATTGGTATCAGCTCACAATGTTCCTCAGTAACAAGAAACTTTTTTATAGTTATCGGTTTCTTTGAAATATAGATTTCTTGTTCAGTATGTTCTTCTTGTTCTTTGTTATATATTTAGGTTAACATAACCTTTTTCCAATAAACATAGGTATCTCTATAAAAGGTAAAACTATCAAAGTGTGCTTGAGCAAGTCATTTTTAAAAAAATTGGTCAGTCAGCATACCAGAATTGTATTTATGCAATTATAATGGTTTGTTTCTGTAAAATCAATATGGTAAAACATTTGACATGTTGTATGTTTGTGAATGAGTTAATGCTTGAAGATACATAAAACATATGTAAGCATCAAGTCTAAGAAATGTTGGTGTTAAATATAAAAATGTGTGCCCAGTATGGAAAGGCATTGACTTTATGCATGGGCAGAAACACATGCCCTTTTTTATGTAAATGTGCAGTCATACAAATTAAACCAGTACAAATGCAGACTGCTAATTTGTGTAGATGTAGGATATGCACGTAAGTCTACTTCACATACCTGGAAGGGTTATCTGGTGGGATCAGTGGGCTTCATTGTTTGTCCTCAAGCATGACATCATATGACATCAGTGCATATAGGTCTATTGGGCCCTGCAAGGTCCTTTTCCCATCTACTCTGCACAGCTTAGCCCCATCATCCCATACCTCTTTTGATTTATAGTACAAACTGACCAATGAATTCCCAGTCCTTGTAATGAGAAAGTAAATCCTGTGAATAAAGTAGAGGAGCTGTGTCATGTTTTACCTGTAATTTTTTTTTCTACCCTTTAAACCCATTTAATATTTTTCCAAAAACATTATGGCAACTATAGTAATTGTGAAGTTGTGCTCAATTTGTCTTCCTCAGAACACACACCAACGCTAGCAGAGAAATCTAGAGCTGCTGGTCTCAAATATGTCCTCTATCCAAAGGCCACAAAGTAAGTTAACTGTAGAATGGAAAAAATTTCATGTATGAGGCTGAAAATTTGGTTTAAACTAAATTATGTACACTGATATGTTGTGGATAAGGGCAGGTACAGTGATATCAACTATGTAATAGCACTTGGAGAGGAATTAACTCATAGGAAGCCGGAACTTATAGTGGTCAAGCTTTTGGTTTTCAGCCGACAGGTGAAGCAAACAGGATGAAGGACACTTAGAATGGAAAATGCAATGGTGTGAGGTAGGGGAATGGAAGGATACCCAAAGCTTAGTTTTTATTTGTGGCTGTGAACTATTGACCTGCAGTTTATATAACGTTTTGCAAAGTACTTGGAAAATGGTACAAAGTTTTTTACATCTTTTCACAAAGTTATAATTAAATATTTAAGATAAAAAAACACTTTTGCTGGTGTCAAATCTTGACAGAATCTCTTTTCATCACAGATTTATATTTACTACTTTTGACTTTGCTTTCAGGAAGAAGAAATACAAGAAGCCATTAGATCCAGTGAGTTATCTGTAATATTTACCTTTCATTCAAACATTTATAAAACTTCTCTGGAAAGTTGAAATATTCTGGGAAAAAAATAGGTCAATTTTGGATGGCTTTTCACACACACAAAGTGCACATTCTTTGTGTCTTCACAAAACCATTAACTTGCAGACTTAGACAGACACCATGAATTTTATTAATTCACATTAAAAATGACGTATTTCTCATTGCTGACTCCTGAAAACATCTGTTACCTGGTCCTTTGTGCTATGTATTTTGCATGTGGAAAAAGTTGCATTGGTCCAGGAGGATCTAATTCTATGATAAAAAATTTGATAAAAAATTCAACCTGAGTCTAAAGTCAGCCTTGCTAGTGATGATAAAGGCATGTCAAGTCTTCGTAGTTTATTTAGTTCTCATGTTTTCCTTCCTCTTCCTTAAAATTTCTCCAGCACAGTCCTCAGCCATAAAACCATATAACAGCCCCCAAAATATAGTGAAAGCAGGGGTGTAGCTATGCCAGTTGGTGCTGGTTAGTAAAATACTATTTATCTTCTCTCCTCTACTCTGTGGTAAACACAATTTCCCTTTCAAAGCTACTGTAATAACAAACAGTGCAAGCCGTTATCATATTTATTGGCTAAGAAGGGCCATTGGCATAACCTTACATCTGTCATAATGTTTATTCTAGTCAGAAAAGTTGGTTGAAAATGTCATAGAGATACTCACTTAGCAGGTGTATTTTTTCTTTGTGCTTACTGCAAAACGAAGCTGAAATGTCTTATTTTAAGGCCATAATACTAGCTCTCCTATATTTCATTGATGTTACATCTCCTTGGTCAAACCATCATAGATTTGCTACAAATGTAGTAAATCTTCTTATGTTTTTCTGAATCTGACACATTTTTCTAATGTTTTGTTCCTTTTCATTGTATCATGATAGCAAAGACTGGAACAAATCGAGGCCTTTTTGAAAATTCCAGCAAGGACTATTGAAAGGTAATAGTGATTTGACTTTGCTTCTTTAGTATGAAATTGAAGCAAGATTGGTTAATTAAGTTAAATTATACAGTGTTCACCAACTGAAAAAATTATGTTACAAAAAGGTCAATTCTGCATAACTTGCAAAGAATTTTATTGCACATATTTTGATTCTATGTCATGCACATCTAATGAGATACAGGGCAATCATGACTTCCACAAGTGGGAAAAGTCTGGAAGCTGAGAGGCTCCTTCCTGGGAAATTCAGGCAACTGGAGGGAGAGTTTTGCATGTGGAGGGAAATTCCCTTTTTTGTACATGAAAATGTAGGGAGCATTGTGGAAATTTCACAGAAAATTGTGAAAATTGGAAAAAATTATTTCAAGGCCTAGAAAAATCTTGAAGTTAGGAAACATGTAAGAAGTCATGTGAAAAGTCTTTGAAAGTGTTGAAGATTTCATGAAGTGAGATTTTTCTGTGCTCACTCATAATGTGAAAATATATTCTCAACCAAAGTATTAAAATTTTTTATGCTCTCCACCTAAAGTTGTTCTGTTATAGTTAAAAAGCTTTATGTGACACATCAGAAGGAAGTTCATGAAATTCTTTATTTGGTCCTTGGGAAAGTCATGCAAATGTCATGAAAATTGATTCCCCAGAAAGTTGAGGACCCTGCTACATTGCCTTTGTAAAAAGGGAAAGCCTAACATGGTACTGCTTAAAAAGTCATAATATTTGAAGGTCACATATTGTGAATTCACACTTAATAAGTTTTCAGCTTTCAAAAATTGTATAATGTTTATATTTGGTGCAATTACTTGAACCTTTGTATTATTCCATTAACAGGAGACATAGTTTTGAAGTAAAGAAATTACCTTTAGAAGAGGAATTCAAACTCCCAAGGTACACATTGTTTTAGCCTTCTATAAAGCTGTGTATGTTTGTCCTCTATTTTTATTTCTGCTCATGACTGTGACCAGTTCAGAAGAAATGCTCTGGAAATTCTGTATCAAAATGTTGAACAATTTAATATAGACTGTTTGCATGAATTAAGGTTCAGAAATGGGAGATTCCTGCAGCTGATCTGTCTCAACTCCCTCTGTCCTTATGCTCTGCTATGCACAAAACTTGAAGCAAACTAATTGCCTCAGACAAGTAAAACAAACTCTTCAAAATGACCATCCATTAGACTTGTCCTTAAACCCACAGTGGAAAATTTACCCAATTACATAAGCAGCCATAGGAATACAGGGGTCATTTTCTATGAGGGGGCAAGAGCATTTTTTGCCAGAATAATGTCACCATCTATCATGTTTTGCCCAAATAGACCAACTGCTTTTGCCCGAATTGGAAGGGTAAGTGCCCCCGCACCCCTGCCCTGTATACCTAAGTAAGCACCTTTTGTGCTTCTGCCAGTATTGATGTAGAAGGCACCCTATTGTGCAGATAAAATTATACAACATAGCTATAGACCCACCCTACATTCCTGTCATACAATGAATTAAAATAAAGAAATCGCCACTTCTTGTCTCATTTCCCCCCTTCTCCGTCCCTCTTCCCACCCAAAAAAAAAAAAAATTTTTTAAATATGAATGTTGAAACTCCCAATTGCACTCTTTTAATTCCGTAGTGCAAACACTGATAAAAAGTCTGTATTAAAACTGCAACAATTAAAGGTTGTTATGAAATACTTGGTACTTAAAATACTCTGTTGTATTCTTCTTTTGAGAATGGTCAGATTTTTTGTTGTAAAAAAAATATTATAGGAAAATAATGTATTTACAGGAGAATTTAAGCAATGCATGTTTCTTGCAGATTATTTTGCTCCAGAGAAAAACAAAGGTTTTAATGTCAGATCCATACAATTTTGACTTTGGCTGTTAATTTTTGTTTCTTAATTGATTTTATCATCAGATTTTTGAGTGACATGTTTCACATGCAATGTGCTTTTTGTAGTAGGAGATTATGGACTCCTTAGACATTGGAAGTATCTGTTTATTGCCTTATTTGGTGTTGAGATTTTAATAACAATTTGTATTTTATATCCTACAATTTACTCACGTAATGATATTTTACAATTTTGGGGGGCTATTGTTTAGTTTGTGGGCAGTATTGAAAATTTATCTGATAATTTGTCTTAGATTCTTGATGTTCAGTTGCAATGTTGTCCTTGCAGGAAAGTTCGTCACCCAAGAAGACCAAGTTTACCAATGGAAATGGACTTCAATACTTTCATGGAAAAACATAGACAAAGGTGGGTGTGGTTTTTTTCAGAGTTCTGTTAGAAGAAGTTTTTTTATTAATCAGAAATAAAGGAGTAAATTGGGGAAGGGGTGGGAGAGGAGTATTAGGCATGCACTTACTTTTTCAGAAGTTGGAAGATCACCGCTGGTAAGTTGAAAAAAGATATCATGAAATTTGTGGTTTGGAATTACATTGAAGATTATTGAGAAAACTACTGATGGGTTCTGCTCTCGTTGTGCAAAGTGCTGGAGCATGTTAGTCTTTTTTCAATTCTTCCTATTTATACATATCTTATAATGAAAAGACACTTTATGATTAATTTTTAATGTGATGGCTTAGATCTTTTTAGAATTTAAATAGAATAGAATATTACTTTGGTATTTGGATACTTTATTAACGAACTGATCACTGTTTCAGGGCTTTGAAAATGTTACATATGTTTACCTCTCTAACCATTGAGGCACCTGCATTGCTTAAATTAAAAAAGTGTTTACAATAGAAATGAAACAACCATTTATCAAAAAAAATAAATGCTTGGGAAGTCAATATATTTCCCATACATCATAATCATGTTTTCATTGAAAAATTATTTCATATCCCCCTCTGTATTGTTAAATGAGTGAAAGAGGGTCTGTTTATATGTGATATAACTTTGTTTGTTGCTATAACAATAAATCTATAAATCTATGCATTTACAAAGTACTGACATCATGTTTGAAGGAAAACATAGCGCATATGGCTGCATGCAGTAGAATATGCCTGCACAGGCTTGGGCCTTATCATGATTCCCAATTGGCTATCTGCACTTGTTAGTTTTACTGGCAATGGTACGAGTTGTTCCTTCCAAAAGAGGGCAACTTTTCACTCTTTAACATCATATGCATAAGGTATGCCATTGAGAGAAAAACTGTGAGTATTAAAGGGAAAGAGCAGTCACCCCAAGTTGAAGTAGTGTAGTAGGCTATCCTGTTTTGTGATTGGCTGTTGAGAGTCATGTGACAACATCTTTTTCTCTTCAAATGTGAAATTTACTAGAAATTTCTACTCGGTTTACCTTGAATGTACAATACTGAAGTCCTAAAATATGATGAAAGACACTTTGGAGAGAAATGAGATGAAAATTGTGATGCTTAGCTGTTGCTTCCAAATCAGTTTGACTGCTCCTGACCTTAAAGTAAAAAAAATATAGTGTTGACAATTCACCAACAGGCCAAGGAAAGAAAGTGACTGTACTCAATATTAAACCATTCAATCCAAACAATTAATCTCAGTAAAAGCTTTATTTCCTAAGAACTTTATGCATTACAAAAGGTACAAGAGTTGCATCATTTGAATTTTTGAAACTTTGGGTGACCAAAGTGCTGGATGTCTACCTATACAAAAATTATTTCTTGCAAAGAATGCTGCCAAACTACTTTATTTTGAATAATCTACTATTTTGTGTCAATGCATATTGGTATTATAAGTACTCATTTTTTCATAAAGCAAATTGAAATCAAGATTTCCTTTTAAATGTCTTCCTTCTTGTTGTTGGTCAGTAGTAATGATGATATAGACGTTCGTGAGTGGGTCCGTGGTGTCTGGGATGAGTGGTTTGAAGAAGTTTTTGCACAGAGTCCGGAATCAAGTGATGAGGAGGAGGAGGATGCAGACAAAGAGGAAACACCAGCTGCACCAGAGACTGCCCCAGATAAAAAGTATGAAAAAGATATCTTTTCATAAAAAAGTTTTCATGGGTTAGTTTAGATTAGATGGAGTTTTACAACCCAATTTCTAACCAATTATGCTGATTTTTTTTTTTTTTTTCAGTTCTGGCTCACTGGCTTGTTTTCTGTACTCCATTGCTTGTGCTGAGCACCAAGCACAATGGCAGTAGGTCTTACTTTTAAAGTCTTCAGTATGACCAGGCCAAGGAGTTGAACTTTAGACCTCCAGACTGCAAGCTGTAACCACTTGACTATGCAGTTCGTCAAAATAATTATGGGATACTATTTCTTACAGTCCATCAACGTGGAATTCTGTATTCATACCTGATTCATTCTGTGTACCTGTGGAATCATTTGTATTCTTAGTAATCTCTCATTTAAATCTCCAGTGATAAAGCTATGATCTTCGGAAGGTAGAAAGGATAGAAAGGAAGGGGCTCTTTGACCTGTGTCAGTGCTGTGGGGAAGGGGATAGGGTAGGACATTTGAGGGTTCATAAATACACACAAAGTTGGTGTGGTATTGCATTTCAACCACAAGATACTGAATAATATATGAACCACTTCATATAATCATTTTCCTGTTTGTCATGCACCTATATTGTCCCCCCACCCGACCATCTGACTGTTACATGGAATATGTGCATACTTACAATCTTGGTGACATTTTGTATAATATTTTTCCCCTATTCTAGGAGGCCATCCGTTGCCAGCAGTGCTGTATCTATTCACATTGATACACTAGATCCTTTATTGGAGACAGATGAAGATAGAATGACCTTTGAGGTAAAGACAGAAATTTTTGGGAAGAATTCTGTTTTCAGTTTTACTGCATGCTTACTCTTAGTATCAGTGAATAAAAATACAGTTTGTGAAGGATTGTCACTCTTCTCTAACATTTTGGCTTGCATAAAGAAAACATTTTAAAACTGAGATGATATTTTTATCTTTATTCTGTTTTATGTCCCGTTGCAAATGGTAATAAAATGTAATCCATTTAATTCTGTATGCTACATTGCAAAAGTAATTTCTTAAGTACTTGATGTGGATGCTAACCTGAAAAATATTTTATCATTTATCATAAAACACTGCTTCATAAGTTCCTCAAGTAATTACAGTTGGAACAGATGTCTTGTCAAATTTATATTTTTTTTTGGTTCTAATATTTAGCACTAAGCTACCTGAATTTTTGGGGGCTTTTTGAATGCCTAGACAATGTATTCTGATTGCATTATTGGTCATGAAATGATCAATGAAATGAAATTTTGGATTTAATTCCCACTTGAACCTTGAAACTTGAACCCATTGTTAGATAATGGGCCAATCGTATATATGAAGGCTTGGTACGGAATCTTGAGGTGTAGCTGGAAACACAGTAAAAACAGATGAGAGTTCCAATTGATTTACAGGATTGATTTATTCAGCGATTGAATTTCAAAAAAGATGATCAAGTTTGATTATTCGGCCGGCCTTAATATTAACTAAATATATACAAGTTGCTCAAATTGCTTATTGTCTAAAGTCTGCCCCACAAGTGAGAGCTTGCGGGCTTGAGGCTTGTCTCATACTTCCAAGCTGCAAGGGTTGTGGGAAGATCCTAGTACTAATTGCAGTCCCCTGATTGGTTAAAAGTTGTGATGCACCAAATTAAATAAATATAAGTGAGTGTGCTGATCTAAGTGACCAATCATGAGGCTGGAGAGGGTAAAACTGGCCACACCTTGAGAACATGGGATACAGCGTACATATGGAACTAAGATAATGTAGTTAATCACCTTCACCGGTAACACGTGACGGGAAACAGGAAGGGTCCTGGGAATCTAGGACAAAAGGATGGGAGAGTTGCTCATAAACAACAAGATGGCATTCCTGTGAAAGGTCATGAAGGGTGCACCATACTATACACCATACATAACACCATTGCTATTGTGGGTGATACTTTTCAAAAGCAATGAGTAGGGAAACCAATTCAGTGTCCAACAGCTGGAAAAGGGGCCATAGAAGTTGAGGCATTAAACTCTTAACAACCCCAAAAAACCTTTCCATATAACTTGGATTGTAGGTGTTTCTTCTTCCTGAACTAGCCATGTTATCATTGCTTAATCATTGTAAATAATTATCAAGAAAAGTAAGGCTTTATGCCAGTGTAAAGTATTCTATTTTGAACCGTTTCATAGGATCTTCATGATGAAGTTCTAAGGCTCACAGATGAAATTGAGAGAGCAGCTAAACCATCACCCTTTGACCTTGCAAGGAGGGGTGCTTTGTACAGGAAGGTAGGTAAACTCTGGTCAATTTGGTATCAAGAATTTTAAAAGCTGTTGGTGTCAAAATTATTATTAAATACATTTGAGGATAGGTCTTAGGTCAAATCAAGTATTGATATGTTGAAGGGGTACTTATTTGAAATATTTCATTGAAATTTGCATGACACAGATTCGAGGTTTTCAAGATATGAGCTGGTAGAGTTGTTAAATTATCCCAAGAAAGGAAATAGATTGATTGCACAGTCAAGTTTGTATTATTTAATGTTGATGGATTCAATTAATGAGTGATAGTCAAATTTATCATTTATTATCTGTTATAATGTACAAGTAATAAATGTTTATGAGTGCAATAGTAGGAATTATTTGAGTTTAATAGAAAAATAGAAAATGTTGAATCTTTCAAGGTCTAAAATTATTCATACTAACACATGGCTGAAAACCTTTACTTATTTGTTTTATGTAACATGTTATAACTTTTTAAATCTTTAAAAAAATTGATTAAAGAATTGCCAATGCCAGGGAATAATTTAGCATTCAAATTTTGCATAGCAGTTTTGAAGATTTTTGAAATCTTTCACACATTGTTTGTGAAAATGCAAGGGTTATGCACACAAAAAATTGCTACACAATTTTTCATTTGTGTAGCAACTTGTTCTGTTTGTGTAGCAAATTGCGATGCGATACTGGATAAATTATTCCCTGAATGCTATAGTGATTCATTGGGTAGCAGCACAGCTAGTAGAAACTGTAGTACTTGTTCACTTAAAGCTGTTTGTTAGTAACTTCAGGGAAAATCAGAGTTTGACAGCAATTATTAACCTGTTCTTACAGCACTTTTCTTTTCCGGTTTTTTAACTGATCATTTACCACGAACCAATAGACATTGAAGAGGTCTTTCAAGTGAGAAAAAATATAACTTTGTCTTGTTTAGTGTTGAGTGGAAATTTTGTAACATTTGCTGGGCAAAAGAATTCCATGCATATTCAAGACTAAGTCAGCAGAAATGTAGTCAAGACGCTCTTTCCTCGACAAGTCAAGTCAACTGCTGCTATTTTAGGGACTAGATTAAAGTCATCAGCTAGAGTCCCTGTGTTATTTCAATAGGAGAAAATTACCAAAAAATTTTCAAGTCACCTAGAGTCAGAGGGTTGGGACTGGAGTCGCGACTTGACTACATGTCTGTAAGTCAGTCTCATCCATACAGAGACTAATCACAATGTCCAATCATGATGACAGAACCTTTTTTTGTTAGTTTTATGTCAATGCATGATTGTTGTGCAGAATTAGTCATTGAATACTTGTTAAAACAAACTCTGATTGCCCCTTTAAAGTCCAGACCTTGAGATTAGATATTCCAGGTGTGCTACAAATAGCACTCCTCAGGAAATTAAGAGTGTGGTAGGTGTGCTGTTTTATTAAACTTTAATAGATTTCCATCTGAGCCCCCATTTTCATCTAGGAGTGCCAAAAATCACTCTCCTCACAGTGGTTTCAGGTAAGTGATGGTGTGCATTTGCACTCACGTGCCTCAAAATTCAAGGCCTGAAAGTTATCTGTTAGTTTGGTAAAACCGACATTTACATGGGAGGTCTTAAATTCCACTCCTGGCTAGGTCATACCAAAGATTTTAAAAATGTAACCTGCTGCCATCGTAGTTGGTGTTCAGCATAAGCAATGGAGTAGGGAAAACAAGCCAGTAAACAACTGGAAAAAGCCTTTGGAAACACCACAACTTAGATGTTAGTACTGAATCATGCATGTCATGTGATCAATCACATTCCAATCAGATGTAGAGAAATAATCATAACAGATAACACTCACCACATGTCAATGAATGAAAGATATTTATACATGTTGAATGAGAAATCAGTTATTCTTTGTGCTTAAGAGTAACAAACAATTGTTAAACAAGAGCATTTTTTATTTCTTAAGATGGGGAAAATCAGTCAAGCCTGGGAGGACTTAAACTTAGCCATTGAGAAGGAACCAATGTTACTGGATGCCTACTGGCATAGACATCTACTTTATCTGCTTAAGGATAAATCCATGAAAGCTCTGGAAGACCTCAATATCATTCTTCGAATCAACAAAGATCATGTTGGGGCTTATAAATCAAGGTGAGTTGAATTAAAGGTAAAGAATAGTGGTGAGAATGGGGTATGTGGGGCGAAGAAGGGTCTGGTATGGGGAAGAAGGTTGGTCCTGGTGTAGTGACCCTGTGGTTAAAGTCAGGGGTATTAGAATGGTCATTATGAGACTTGGCCATGGTGAGATCAGGATGTATAGCTTTGGCATCTCTTATCCATGGGTATCCTGGCAAAACTGAAATTGATTATTTTGAATCTGATGTCATCCTATTGGAAGTTTTAAGTCATAAGCCCTATAAGTTTTGTTAAACCTACAACACACAACCTTCAGGTTTGATGTTATCAGAAAGTTCAAACTCTCCACTATTTTTAAGTCAAGCCTGGAGAGGAAAATTGCTCATTTTGTGTATTTTCATTGATTCGTCATGTCTGTCATTTCTTTACCACAGAATTTGTTTTGTTCTTTTGTTAAGATAGTTAAACTGATTGTAGTTTTTCCTAAGACACACATCATAGACATGAAATAAGTTAAGCTTAAAAATACAGATAGTGTCATCATTCAAAAATGCAGTATTTGGAAAGTTCATAAGTCTTTCTTAAGAAGAACACTACAATGCCTTTGTCATTCACATTTTCCTCCTATTGTGTTTTTGGTTTCATTTATGTTTGTTAGAGCTGAAATTTTTAAGCAACAGGGGGATGTCACCATGGCAATTGTCAACTACACACAGACCATCAAGCTTACACCTGATGATTATGAAGCCTATTACAAGAGAGCTGAAATGTATGAAAAGGTATGGATATGTGACTGTAGTAAAATGATGTTCATTCATACTTTGTGATAATCCCCAACTCCTATTGGTCCAATACAGTCATGTGACTGTTGATTATCCACCCATGATAAACCACTGTAAAAATTACTACAGGAAGAATACAGTAAAGCCCTAACATTAATGTGTTGAATACATGAACAAAAAACTTTTATGGCAGCTTGGCTGCATGCTGCATGGATTACATAGTCTTTACACAGCATTTGCCTGTACAGAATTGACTGTGGCTGCATGACACGTATGAGCACTGCTGCCATGCTAGTGCATGCTAATTGCTAGTGGTATAGAAAGCCTTACAGGGATAGTACAGGCTAAGTATGCTCTTCTTACATTTTAAACCCGAGTAAACCAAATGATCAATGAGTCTATCCAGGGCTTGATTTTTGTGGTTGTCCGATTGTCCGGGACAACTAAAATTTCATATGGGCAACCAAAAGTGAAAGGTTGGTTGTCCGACAGACAACCATTTTTCTCTAGGACTGAAAACAAATACTGATGACTGACCAACTCTTGAGACTTTTTGCATTGTACCATATTTCACACTTCAAGTGTTTCTGTCTCTCAAACATCCCATCTTTTTATTCTTCAAGACTATAAGTACATGAACACAATTTGTGTTTTGTTTCAGACAACCAAATTTTACTTGTGGACAGCTAAAATTAGTGAAATGGTTTCCGAGGACAACCATAAATTTTTCTGAAAATCCAGGCCTGCTATCTGTTTACTCTACCCCTCTAGCAAAGCACTCTTTACATTATATCTTACCTCTCCTCTATGCCGAGTGGTACATAAGGCCTCCATGTTCTTTGTCAAAATCACCCAATGCCTAGCCAGTAACTCTAACTCCACCACAAGGTCTCTACTCTTTGGATTAAAATTTCTAATCTCAGGATAAGTACCACTTGACATTATCAATAGGAAAGTCTCATAAGGCTCAAAAGATTGAAAACAAATTGTAATGGTTTGACCCAGTTTTCATCCTAAATTTTAATTACCAGAGAGATGAAATGCTCCTAGCACTGGAGGATTACAAAGAGGCAAGCCGATTAATGCCAAGCAAGACTGAAGCTATTTTCAAAAGGGGGCTTTACCAGTTCAATAATAACAAGTAAGTCAGAATGAGAGTATTGGGAAAACGATTTTTTACATAGTCATAGTCTGTACATATCATTCATGTATTTCACTGGTTGCTACAGATGCCAATGTGGACTTCTTTTTCTCACAACTTTCTTGACCAGTAAGTTCATTTCAAGTCTTGGTAAACATGGATAGAGTATGGCAACCAGTAAATCCAAGCACCTGGGATTCAAGGAATACTTGTTTAATTCATCTGAGAATATTACCACTTGTATCTAAGGGGAATATGTTTTTTATCATTTGCCGCTCCAACCAGGTCAGATTGGTACTATTTATGAGTTAGATGGTGTTTTTAGCTGTGTTTCTAACAAATTGGTTTCAGTTGGACCTTTTATACAGTTGTTGCTCAATGGCTTGTACTATTTATGAGGTACATTGTCATGTCTATGTAGTTCTTAATTGTAGCCACCTTGAAGGTTTGTCTAAACGGCAAGACCTTCAACAAGTGTAACGAACCACATACATTCCCCACTATTTCAGATTGTAGTCATCACTTACACTATCCTCGTGTATCCCAGTGACACCAGAGTAAACCTGAAGATGTCATGAATAGTTGCTATACTTTTGATAAGGATTTGCTAGTTGTCATAACTTAAGAATAGAAATTCAAATATTAATTTTTGTTATATCTTCTTCATCAACAGGAACTGGATGGCTGCTATTAAAGACTTCACAGAAATGCTCATTCAAGAACCTAATAATGCAATGGCAAGGACATATAGAGGGCGTGCTTTTGCTAAACAAGGCATGTATGTTGAGGCAGTATCTGATTTGTCTGCTGCCATCCACCTTGATCCACAAAACAGTGTCGCTTTCTACCATCGAGGTTGCCTGCTGCGCAAGGCCCACCAGAAGCAGGCCTTGCAGGATCTCAGTGTGTCCATAGTATTAGATGACAGTCTTGAAAATGTGATGGCTTTCTTCCACCGTGGGGTACTCTATGTGGAAATGGGTCGTTATCGAGATGCAATCTCTGATTTTGAGAATGTTTTGAAGCTGGACAAGACAATGGCAGCTGCTTATGTGAACATGGGACTTATATATCTCAACAAGTTGGACAATTATTACAAGTAAGGAGTTAATTACAGTAGGGTACTCCTGCAATGTGACACAAATTCAATAATTATTGTTTTGTTTAAGAACTACACATTTCTGTTGCCAGTTACTCATTATGTGCAATGAGCCCTCAATCAATTGGCGTTCCACCAAAAAGTCTAAAAAATTA
The DNA here is from genome assembly GCA_037179385.1 of Holothuria scabra. Classification (NCBI taxonomy): domain Eukaryota; kingdom Metazoa; phylum Echinodermata; class Holothuroidea; order Aspidochirotida; family Holothuriidae; genus Holothuria; species Holothuria scabra. Next base: position 47,441,348 of record CM074188.1, read on the forward strand.
ATATTTTTGCAGAGTGTCAGGATTATTACTTGAAGGTTACACCTACACTTAAGAACCACTTTGACACTCTTGAGTTTTGTTACATTTTTATTGATTTTACAAAAATTGTAAGTGTTCTCAGGAGAAAGTCACAGTTGAAACCTGTTGAACAGGTTTTAAGGGGTACAACAGGTAATTGGAAACAAAATTAACAGTTTTTAACAGCATTTGAACAGGTACCAGCAGGAACCTGTTAGCTTTTTCAGTATTACCTGTTGATGCCTGTTGACTTTCATCACTCCAACTTGCCTGTTCAACTTGTTACTACCTGTTCAAACCTGTTGGACTTAAAACAGGTCTCAACAGGAATTTTCTCTTGGGTTGAGTTGCTATGGAATACAAGTATTAACAGCAAGTAAAATGCTGACATTCTGCCCAGAGATGGAGATTTAATACCATAATTGTAAGAATTTTCAGAGGGGCTATTCCACATGATGTGCAAAGGGAGGGACTTTTATGATCTCTTAGAACCTACTGCCATTGTGCTAAGTGCTCAGGATAAGCAATGGAGTAGGGAAAAAAGCCTCAACTTGAAAAAGGCTGTGCCTTAAACCAGTTGGTTAAAAACTGAACCAAACATAATCATGAGCAACAGTATATGCAAATCTTGTGATGTCATGAGAGGGACTTGCCATGTATGGCTCATGTTAACTTTTGTTTTGCAATCTTCATTTCAAGGACAATTGTAACATTAGTATGTCCTGAAAGTTTTAGGTCAAAAGTTTAAATTGTACCCATGATAATCATCAGTATCAGTTCCAAACCGTTAACCATTACTACATGATGGGTTATTAAGAGACGGCTTGGGGTAATCGTAAACAGTAATCGTAATCGATTGCAATTGATTACACATTTTGAAGTAGTTGTAATCGTAATCGATTACAATGGCAAAGTAATAGCAATAGTGGTTTCATTTCTGATTACATTGAAGTGAACAAAGAGTAAAGTTACTAAACAATTTTTTCAGTTCTTGGTTCTTCTGTTGGAATGACAAAATTTAATTGTCCCTCTGTCTTGGATGTTCAAGCTTAAAACGAGTGAGAAGTGCAGGGGTTCAATAATCTCTACTTTGGGAGGACTTGGTTCTGTCCAGGCTTACTTAGAGCAATGTCTATGGCCTTTTTTCCAGTTGTGGCCCAGGGCACTGACTTGTTTTGCCTACTACATTGTTTATGTGGAAAGAAATGTAATCTCGATTGCAATCATGATTACATCGCAATGTAATGGCAATCGTAATCAATTACTTTCAATTTTAGCTGTAATCATAATCGCAATCGTAAAATATGAAGTAATCGCAACCGTAATTGATTACATTGAGATGTAATCGCCCCAAGCCTGTTACGAGATAATTAATTGGTATAAGGTTAATAAAAGAAATGTGAATGTTGAGCTGCATTCCACATCATCATTTTTGCTGAAGCAACAAAAAACTTGAGAATCAGTCAAACTTTGAAGATGTATGTACATCCTGAGAATCATTAAAGATTCTGACATAATTCCAAGGGATTTTTCAGTAGGGAAACTCTGTACAGCCAAGTAAAGTCAGAACTTTTTGCTACCATGTCACATTACCTTTACGGGAAGGTTACCCTGCCAGGTGGAGTTGGTTGGCTGGTTAGATGTGACTTTAAAGCTCAGTTTCCAACCAATTGGTTTAAGTCAGGCTGCAACAGCCTTTTTCCAATTGTACCCCACTGGCTTGTTTTCCCTTCTCCATAACCTATGCTGAGCATGAAGCACAATGGCAGGTTGCGAACTTATAATCAAGTATACATACTAATGTGACAATACCATGCCCATGTTAATGAGAAAACTCTGTATTGGTAAAATAGTTTCATTTAGAGTCTGCAATTAATGAACAAAATCATTGTATTTTCTCATTGGCAGAGCAATTCAGAAGTTTACAAGTGCCATAAAAGTCGACCCAACTTATGACAGGGCTTTAGTTTGCAGAGGAGAAGCTTACAGTAAAATTCACAAGGTAAAAATTAAAACTGTAATCCTCGTACCTAATGGAACATTTGCCTTATTTTCTCAGTCTCTGGAGAGAAGGATAGAAATCATCTCTAAAAAAGGTAACCATTTGAAACATTAGATGAAAATTAGTTGTAATATTACCACTTACTGCGAACTAATAAAATAATTCCAAAACACAGCAGTATGGTGGCAGTATTCAGTATCAAACAAATTAGGTTAGTTTTCTGGATAAGTCTACTTTAAAGAAGGCATGTCAAGTCTCAGCCAGATTCTTTTTATATGTTGAAAGAGGTTCCAGTTGGTTTCACCAAACGGCCCTTTACCAGAGGGTTGGGAGGACTTTGGAAAAAATAACTTGAAGTGGGTGATTTCTTGGTCTTTTTGTTAAGACTATGTGTAGTATTTGTTCTTTTCATCCAGTTTAGAATGGAGCCATACATAACAGACCAGTAATGTAAATGGTCTGAGGGTTGTGAGGTTGGTCATGTATTGTCCTTCAGTGGACGCAATAGCTTCTTTGGAAAGCAGTTAAAGCTTTGATTTCGCCAAAGCTTTGATTTTTGCCAGAGGGTCGGGAGGACTTTAGAAAAAGACTTGTAGTGAGTGCATACCTACATTCACAGTTTTACACAGTTGCCTGTACTTGTAAGAATGAACTTGTATTCAAGCTTAAACTGACAGATTTTGAAAGTTACCCTTTGGGTCTAATACAGAATTTTGTATTCTTACTCATGAAAAACTGTTCACTTGTAGACATGATAAAGCACTGACTATGTGCATTTTCCAACCACTATAGCAATCATACCACTCTAATATGCTTTGAGACTAACAGTGACATTATTGCAGCAGCTATAGTACACAGATTGATGATTCATGTAGAATTTTGTATTCTGTAGTAAGTGCATGAACACTCGAACAGTTCAACAAAATACCCATGCTAGTGAGAATAAATTTGAAATTGTACCTATACTCACAGTTTTTGGGAGTCATCTCATGTTCATGCAAAATTTGGTATCTGGGTTCATAAAAAAGATGTGTACCAGATGTCATTCCTTAAAACTAGAGACATTCCTCATGTTCTTGTACTCCTAACAATGTACTCACTTCAAGTCTGGTTGAAACTTCAACAAAATTTTCAAAGCAAAATTTAATATCTGTTAGAATACTAATGACACAAAATCTGCAGAGTGTAGTAACTGAAATTGAAAAGATAAAACTGCAAACCTTTAATATCTGTATTAATTTTAAATGTCTTTGACTTTTACCCACAGAACAAGCATGCTCTTAAAGACTTTACAAGTGCCATACATCTGAGGCCAGACCAGCAGCACTACTTCATGTTTAGAGGACAAGTACTTCTGAAAATGAAAAACCTGGAACTTGCCAGCTTTTGTGTTAAGTATGAGTTTTTTTTCAATTTCCTCTGCATTTGAGTGGCATGATTTCTCATTCAAAATAGGCCTTTAAGATGTTTTGCATTTTTGATTCCTTGCTGAAGGCAGGCAATGAATCTATAAGGTGCTGATGTTGTGTGTGTGTGTGTGCATGTGATGCTATTGCTTGTAAACACAATATCTCAAGAACAGTTAGTGTAACTAATCTCATATTTGGTATGTGGGTTGGCCATATTGAGTAGGTGATCCCTGTTGTTTTTGGTGGAGGTGAAAGATCATTTGGGGTCATGAGAGGTCAAAAGGTCAAAACCTTGTAAACTGGATATCTCAAAAATGGTATGTGTTACCCTGCTCATATTTGGAGTGTATGGGTTGGTCATTTTGAGTAGATGATACCTATCAGTTTTCATGGAGGTCAAAGATTGTTTGGGGTAGCAAGAGGTCAAATGGCATATTCCTTCAAAATTGTTGCAAACACTGTATCTCAAGAAGGGTTAGTGGACTAATCTCATATTTGGTGTGTGGGCTGGCCATATTGAGTAGATGATCCCTATTGTTTTTGTGGTGGAGGTCATAGGTCATTTGGGGTCATGAGAGGTCCAAAATATTTGGATGTGTGGGTTGGTTGTACTGAGTAGATGATCCCTATCAATTTTCATGGAGGTTAAAGGTCATTTGGGATCACAAGAGGTCAGAAGGTCAAGACCTTGTAAAACATGGTATCTCAGGAAAGATGCCTGTGACTAAGCTCATCTTTGGGTGTGTGGGTTGGCCATATTGAGTAGATGATCCCTATTGATTTTTGTGAAGGTCAAAGGTCATTTGCGGTCAGCAATGTCAACCTCTGACAAGCTTGCTTGCGCAGTATTTCAAGAAAGGTAACTTGCAGGGTTCTCATACTTGTTGTGTATATGGTGCATAGTGAATAAATGATCCCTAAACTTTTTGGTGGAAGTCAAATGTCATTTGGGTTCATAAGGGGTCAAAGTTTCAATATCATATTTACACAATTTACCCATGGTTGGAGTATTGGATACTGCAAAATTTCACACATAGTATGTGGATGTGATATCTTGAGCAGAACCCTAGTGCTAGGTGGTCAAAGGTCATCCAGGATCTCAGTGTAGGAAGCTTGACTGCCTTGCATGTATACTTTGTGGATGCATTACTGAGCACTGTCAATTTGAAAAATATTACAGAGCACTGTCAATTTGAAAAAAAAAAGATAGGCTAAAATTTCAGCAGCGCAAGGAATCACCAAGCCTTTTGGCTATCTGGTTCATAACCCACTGAGGGAACTGAGCCCTTACACCAATTCAGCTGTCTTTTAAGGGGTCCCAATCAGTCTATGATAGTTCTCTGAGTGAGTGAGTACTTAAGGGCTCAATTCAGTTTTCAAAAATTTGAGACCAGACACATTTACAAATATGCCCACAATCATTACAAGGCAGGGCACCACCAAATTCCAAATTTTAACTTTTTCCATATCTATTGAATGTAAAACTTTACTTATTGTGCTCATTACAAGCATTGTCATGTGGTAGTACTCTTAAACACTTTAATTAAAATTATGGATATCAACTCAATGAACCCTTTTAATATGGTCTTTTCAGTCTCCTTCACTGGAGCAGAGTCTTTTTTCTAGCTGGCAGTCATTTCCAAGTCAGTTTCACTCTTTCTGTGTCCAACTGCCTACTCTGCCCAGCTAGATAAGTGACTCTTTCCTTAGCCAATTGCTGCCTCAAGTAATTAGCCTGAAGTGTTACCTGTTTTGTCATTTTCTTTTATTCAGACATGCTGCTGAGTTAAGCCATGGTTTAGGCTCATCTCCAACTCAGCAGGCTGCTGTGGAGTCCTTTCTACAAAACTACAAGAAGGCTATTGATGTTTTGAGTAGCTCTGTTAAGGTCCAACCTAATGCCCCATCATACATCCTCCTTGGAAAGACACAGATAAAGGCTAAGAAGTTCCGGGAGGCAGTCAAGAGTCTTGAAAATGCTTTAGAATTCATGGTAAGTGTTTATCTAGTGCTTCATCATAATGGAATACATTAATCAGTGTTGATACTTAAAAAAAATTTCTAAAGATCCAATTGATCCATATATTGATCAGGTGAGTGTGCATTTTCCTGAAATAAATGTTAGTAATGGGTAAATGCACCCTCCTCATATGCTCTATTTTAGACTCCATTCAACATTTCATTTCAACTCCATTTCAACATTCGCTTGTTGTTTCTTTAATAACACTCTGCCATCATGTTTCTGCGACTTTTTTGAGAAAAACTGTTCATTTCACTCGTACAACACTAGAAATACGTCACTCCTTGGACCCGTGTATGGAAAAAACCTCACTAGATACAGTTTGAGATATTGTGCTGTGAAAGTATGGAACAGCCTTTCAAGTCAACTTAATCCTGCCTGTAGACCTTCAGTTAAATCTGTTAGAAGTGTCTTACGGCATTACATGATAAACCTATACTAAGTATCCTCTCGTATTTTCCTAAGATAAGGAGGGGGGGGCGGGGTAAGGTTTTTTCTTTGGGGGGGTGAAGAAGGGGGTGGACTGGTATTGAAACTAAGTTAGACATAAGTGAACTTTTATTTCGGTTTAATGCTTTCTGGGGAGTGTGTTCTAGACAAACCCTCAAGGGTTTTTTAACACACTTCCCTTTTCACGACTTTTTTCTTATTTGATGCAATTGACCTTTCTCACATGTATGACAAATTGTTGTGAAATGAAACAATAAATGAAATGAAATTTTACACAGGTTCATTCTATTTTAATGCCGCTATTTCTGAACAGAATTTTATGTTTGTAGCATAATTGAATGAAAAACTTGATCAGTGATAAAAGAAGGCCTTTTTTTTTTCTTTTTTGCAAAATTTTCCTGACATTTTGCAGTAACAGGATTTAATCAACAAATCTGCATTTGGTGTTTTTTACCTACCATGCCGCTTGCCAAACTTGGCCACTGACTTGGCAGATAATTTTGCAACCATGTGCAAAAGCATATTTTAAACCTTTGTAGAAATAGATGTTGCCACATGATAACAGTAGTAGCAGCATGGTAATTATGTTCATACTAGAGTGTATTGGCTTCTGTATATATATAAGTTGACTTATGTAGACTTCCAATGTAGTTTATGTTGACTTTTGGTAGTGTTACTTCTTTGTCTCCTAGGAACAGTTTTAAAGATGCTGTACTATGCTGTTACAATATTACATTGAGGATAGTTTTCCTCCAACCCCCAACCCATCTTCCTTCAAGGCTCAACCCCAGCTTCCAACTGCATATGATTCCAACAAAACCGAAAATGCAGCTGCTGTTTGCAAAATCCTTTACATTCATCCTTATTTATTCAATGCAATCTGGATCCTTACTATTTCAGAAACCTTGGAATGATCGTCAGTCCTGGCCAGCTGAGGCAGCCGAGGTGTATTACTTAATTGGCATGTGTCATATGGAGATACCAAACCACCTTAAAGCGTTTGAAGCTTTCAACAGTGCCATACGCATCAATAATGAATATCCAGAGGTATGAATCATTCTTTTAAAGATATTAGAGGGAAACATTGTTTGGTTCATGAAATTTATCAAATTTTTCCCAAACTTGTAGTTTTCTTCACATATAATGGCAAATAGTCAAACTTAGATAATCTCTATATCATATACAAATGAATGTTTTATGAGTGAGCAATGAATCATTCAAATCAGTCTTTAAAAACTTGTGAGCAGGAAACTGTGCTTTATGTGATGTTTTTCTTTCTATTAAATTTCTATTTAATACAGGCTTACTATCAGAGAGGTCTGACCAGAATGAAGCTGAGACAAGCTAAGGGTATCTTGGATTTCAACCGAGCTTTGTCTCTCAATCCAACTCTTTTTCAAGCTTACCTGAGTCGAGCTGCTTATTATGGAATGAAGAAACGATACTCTAAAGGTATCTTCAACTGTAACGAGGCTGTTAAGCTACAGCCAAACAGTGTTAGAGCTTATCTCTACAGGTGAGCCTATATGTCACTTTGTTATTTGTTAGTTCTTCACAATGGTATTTAAAAGTTGCAATTTGCACAATCTTGTAGTTAAAATATGAAAAGGGTAATATCACCTATCATGTTGTAGGCAACATTTTTTCACTTCCCAAATAGAAAGAAATAAGTTCTAAGTTTATACCAAAGAAGTGCCCTCTATTTGTTGCTTAGCTCATATTGTAGGGTCCTTTTGGACCCATGCGGAGAGCTCGGCTGTCACACATCTTTACTGTTTCACGCGGAGCTTGAAACTGCGAGTAGCTACCCGAAAATTCGGCCACAAGAGCGAGAGAGACAATAGTTTAAGGTCACGGGGTCAGTGGCCTACGGAAGCGGATGCGGCGCGGGCTACGTTCGCTTTTCCGCCCAATCCCGAGGCGCGCAAATATGCCCCGATCGGAGCACAATGGTAAAGGGTTAAGCTAAAATATCTGCACCACTCGGCTAAAGGTTTACGTGCACACACGCAGAGACAGTGGCATCAGCTTTGCAGTAAACACACTCCACGGGCTTAGTTTAACCCTTTACCGTTGTTTGGGTCCTTTTGGACCCATGTGGAGAGCTCGGCTGTCACACATCTTTACTGTTTCACGCGGAGCTCCAAACTGCAAGTAGCTACCCGAAAATTCGGCCACAAGAGCGAGAGAGACAATAGTTTAAGGTCACGGGGTTAATGGCCTACGGAAGCCGATGCGGCGCGGGCTACGTCCGCTTTTCCGCCCAATCCCGAGGCGCGCAAATATGCCCCGATCGGAGCACAATGGTAAAGGGTTATGGTGGCAGTCAGCTAGACAGTAGTCATTTTTCTGGAGGAGAACATAGCTCTAACTGCAGGGCTTTGCTTAAGCAAAACTGGAATGCTCTCAACTTAATTCAGCATGAAAAGTATAATGTGCATCATTTGAAATGATTCACATTAATTCTAACTCAAAATCACAATCATTTAACTTTTTCCCATATGCTGTCCGATATGTGCAGTGTATGTTTGTTAAGAATAAGAACTACTGCCTGAAAATTACATTCATAGTAGAGATCACTGGGCCTAAGCAAACATCCCAGATTTATTTCAAAACTACAGCTAAATCTCACAAGTTCACTCCTATTACTCTGCCAATTGCAAGTATCATCATAGGCCATATGTTGCCCACCCCTGATCTAAGAGTAAGCTTTGGAAAAAATACTTTTGTAAACAAGTTTCATTTAACGTGGTCAGGTTTTGTGACAATAGATGCCCCTGTGCTTGGTTTAGATTTGTTGTGTTCAATATAAATCCAGAGCAAAAGATTGTTAGGCATGCACTTGCTATCCGTGAAAGTCAAAAACAGTTGCCTCAAGCTCATTTTGAAACAAAGGTTGAATCACACAATATTCTTCTTATTTCTCTTCCAAAATATCTTTAATGGTGTTTCAGGATATAATATTGCAAATTTAGGGTAATTCAAGCAGGGACTCATTGTAGATTCCACAACTGAGTAAGAAAAATGTTGTCACATGATTCTCAACAGACAAAAAGGGTTAGTCTTCTTTACTAATCCAAACTTGGTAGTATGGGACGTATTTAGAAAGTATTGTTAAGGTTTACCTATGTTTAAAAAATTCATCTCAATTGCTACATACTTGTTTACGCTTGACACTTTTGAGATCAATACATTTATGGCTGCATCTCGTTGTTCATTACAGATTATCAAAATTAGAAGACTTGGCATAAAAGGAATATTGCCATAAATGGCATCCCTGAATTATTCTTTGATGTTTTTGTGCCTCTGGAAGAATTGAGTGATTCTCAGGGTCATTTCTGTTTGTAAGTTGCACTGAATTGGCCAGCACAAGATTTGAGAAACCCCTTATAGTGGTTTAACATCTCAAGTTCTTGCCTGTGGGATTGTTTTGATGTAAAATTTAAGGAAAGTGGGCACTCTTACTGAAAAGACTTGAGTACTGCTGGCCAGCATGTACTGTTAGCTCTGATTGATTTTGATTTCTGATATTTTAAAAAATTAGGGTCTGTTGTAAAGGTAACTGTCAAATGCTAACATCAGAGTTTTAAACAGATTGCTCAGTTTTGCAGTTGAGTCATTTACTTCTTTTAATATGAATCAGTCAAAGTCAATGACAACAGTCTTTGTATTATTTTCATGAGGAAAGTTATGACTCAATTCCTTGAGTCATTTCACTTTTGAAGATTATCAACTTGAGTCATGAAACGTCACATTTTAAACCCCAAATGACACATTTGTTGTGATTGGTCAGTTAAACAATTTTAGTTGCCTCCCTGTTTCTCATCTAATTGGGCTCTACTTTTATTTTACAGGGGTGCTCTGAAATATTACATCCAGGCATACCACTTGGCAATAAAGGATCTATCTAAAGCCATTGAATTAGACACAGCTTGCTCTTTGGCGTACTTCAACCGTGCAGTTTGTTACCATACCACTGGAGATTTTGCAAAAGCCCAGAGAGATTATGGGATAGTACTGATGCTGGGAGAGGAAAATTCACTCAAAGTAAGTGAACTTGATGATGTTTATGGAGATGTTAGGAGTAGATAGTTGAATTCAATCTGGAATTTTGAGATTCAGTTGAATATGTAATGTGTCTTACAAACATCTTGTCGTTTTATTCATGTCAAAATTTAGTAAAAGAGAGTGTTGGATTTATTTCCACCTCAACCACCACAAACTTATTTCTAAGAAACAACAATCATGTATGGAGAAGGTTGTAAACTTTCTGGAATGACACCATGTATCAAGTATAAATCTTGAAAACTTTCTGAAATGACACCATGTATCAAGTATAAATCTTGAAAACTTTCTGAAATGACACCATGTATCAAGTATAAATCTTGAAAACTTTCTGGAATGACACCATGTATCAAGTATAAATCTTGAAAACTTTCTGGAATGACACCATGTATCAAGTATAAATCTTGAAAACTTTCTGAAATGACACCATGTATCAAGTATAAATCTTGAAAACTATCTTCCTAGAAGTTATTCTTTAAGAAAGACCACTACGTAAGTTTTCAAACAACTACATGCTGTTAATGTGCCCAGTATGGAAGTCAAGCAAAGTATCTGTCGATCTCAGTAGAGAGTTCACTCATCATTTACTTTAATCTTTATCTGTCATTCCCACCACAGAGCTGAGACCCACGCCTTTGTGAATAAATTGCCTGACATGTGTGTACTGCAGTGTATAAACTTGATTCCATCTCAGTTTGGCCTTTTGTTTACATGTGTGCAATGTTATCACTGGTGACCAAACAACAGGCAGTTATCAAACAGGGTTATACTCTTTGTCTTTAATCAAGCTTGATGGGAATAGGTTGAGTAAACTCAGAGATGTTAACACAGCTAGGTAGAATCGGACTTGAAAGTGTCATAAACATTCACTTGTTGATCTGTTAAACTTAAATTCATAATGAAAAAGCATGATATGATGTGCATGCAACAAATTATTTTTTATTCTAACAGGTTCTGATCAACAGAGGTCTCATGTACTTGGCTCAAAAGGATTACAAGAATGCCAGAGAGGACTTTTTGCAAGCTGTTAAGGTATACTTTTCTTCTGTTTTCATTTTGAAAGACTCTATATTGGCCATGGTTGGCCATTTTACCCAAACAATTGTGAAATCAAAGCTTGGAAGCAGCTTTGTCAAAATGCATACATATCATTATTCCAATAGATTAGGTGGAAAAAGATTTATTTTTTTTTATTTTTCCTTTTTTTTTGTTTTGTGGATTCATTTTTATTTGCAATACTTACAAAAGTTTGCACAAGCTGTTAAGAAGACAGTTAAATTGTATATGAAACAAAAATATATTCTTTATTTAGAAAACAAGTAGAATGGAGCCATGTGAAGATAAAAGCTGTAATTTTAAGCAAAAGTAAGCTAATGCTTTTAAAAGATGAGAAAAGTATTTCATAAAAAGATGTTTTGTGATTATTTACAAAACAGGTGAATCCAAGAGACCCAAAGATTAGACACACGCTTGCCATCTGCTGTCATAAGTAAGTACATTGTGTGTTAATTTTTGAAAAATTCTTTTCCTTTGTTGGCTTAGGTGATCACCAAATAAATTTATGATGATTTTTTAAGGAGTGTCAATAAATGTATTATGCAACCACATCAAAAAAGGCTTTCATTGCAAGGATTTGAGTTTAAACAAACTTAAAAGAAAAATAATGATGAAAATGTAAGAACAGGAAAACTTTCATACTGAGGTAAATGTGCTTGTGTCAAAATGTGCAAAATAATATACCCATAGTTTTATTTTTGTTGTCTTTTTTTACAGGGCATTCAGCACTCTTTAGTGTAGTCTTTGTATTTTCCTAAACATTTGTGCGTTTTCAAACTTAATATTCATTTACACTTTGATATGTATTATAGCTGCCATGCAGATGATTCATCCAATAATTATTTTTCCATTATCCCAAAGGCTAAACAGACTTCAAGAATCAGTCAAGATTTACACAGATGCACTGCAGGTTAACCCTTACTTCCTTGAGGCATACCTGGGTCGAGCCAGTGCCTTGATGGACTTTGGTCATGCTGTCACTGTTATGCTTGCAAGGTAAACAAGCAATGTTTTGTAAATTGTGTACATTTGTAGCATTTTTGGTTTCGATGATAAGAGAAACCTATGCAATCATGATGGCGTGTGTGTATATGTATGTGTGTGTGTTTGTGACGCTTTGCTTGTTAGCACAATATCTCAAGATAAGAATGTCTGACAGTTTTCAAACTTGATACATGGATGCACCATATTGAGAGGAAGATGGTCCCTATTGTTTTTGTTGGAGGTCAAAGGTCATCTGGGGTCACCAGGGGTCAAAGGCTGAAAATCTTGTTAGCATGATATCTCAAGATAGGAAGCTTGGATAGATTTCATATTTGGTATGTGTATGCATTATGGTCAGAAGATGGTCCCTACTGTTTTTGATGGAAGTCAAATGTCATCTGGGGTCACAGGGTGTCAAAGGCTGAAAATATTTTTAGCACGATTTCTCAAGATAGGAAACTTGGATAGATTTCATATTTGGTATGTGGGTGTGTTGTGGTCAGAAGATGGAACCTACTGTTTTTGATGGAGGCCAAAGCCCATCTGGGGCCACCCGGGGTCAATGGCTGAAAATATTGTTAGCATGATATCTCAAGATAGGAAACTTGGATAGATTTCATATTTGGTATGTGTATGCATTATGGTCAGAAGTTGGTCGCTATTGTTTTTGATGGAGGTCAAAGGTCATCTGGGGTCACCGGGGATGAAAGGCTGAAAATCTTGTTAGCACGATATCTCAAGATAGGAAACTTGGATAGATTTCATATTTGGTATGTGGACGCGTTATTGTCAAAAGATGGTCCCTATTTTTTTAGAGGAGGTCAAAGGTCATCTGATGATGGGATTATTTGAAATGGAACATTTGTGTATCAGCGAAACCTCAATGCAGTTTTGCATTCTGGTTAAACATCATGCAAACAAGTAAAAGTTTATCATAATCGAGGATCGTGATGCCTTTTGACTTATTTTTGGACCCTATTCTTGTTTGGCACAAGGGATAGTCTTGGAAATAATTCTTGGAGTTTGAGAAAGACATTTTCAAACATTTGAAAAAATGGATTGACTGGAAGTAGAAAATAGTCAATCTCTTACAATTCATTGCATGTGAAACCAATGTTATTTGTTCTTAACTGACAACTAGTCCAAGCCATTAGGTGGGAACTTCTTGTAGAAAAAGTCAGGAATAGAGTTAGTTCATGCTGACATTGAACACCTGAAAAAGTCATGAATATTTGGAATATTTTTGTAAGGCCTGGAAAAGTTTTGAAATATAGAGAAATATGTTGTGTGGAGTCATGGAAAAGTCATGGAAATTTTTACAAAGTTACATTGTTACATTTTCTCTCATAATTTCAGAATATATTTTGTCTTGTAGTATTAAATTTCAATATTCTTTTCACCTCAAATTTTAAGTAATTTTGTGTAAGATGTCTAGAGCAAAGTAATAGAAATTCTTTATTTGGTCCAGGAAATGTCATGAAAGTTTGTTTTCCAGAAAATGTAGAAACCTTGCAAGAATTTATTTTTGGGAAACCTGGTTAAGATCATTTTATTCAGAATCAGCTTTAGCATTTTTCCTTGCTAGCATAAGTAACTAAAAACCAAATGACAGTTTAATTCTGAGTGCAAAATTCCACAATTGAAAGGACTTAATGACCATGTGTAATAGACTTATGATTTTGTTTGCTGTTAGTAGATTTTTTGCCTAAAGAATATACTCCATTTTGGGGTATAATTTTACAAGATTTAATATTTGCCTTTTTTTGCTATTTATAAAGTTTGTCTCATGTATGATATGTTTTGTGATTATGAGTAATGCTGAATTGTTGATAGCAGAAACATTGAGGAGATAAAATTACATCTTTTCATGGTGTCTGTTCAGAGTTGATCCCTTCACTTTGAAGATTACTTTTTTTACTGATGAATATTCTACTTCCTTTTGCATAGCCTTCACTTACTTCGTAAAGTTTGCCTTATATTTTTTGTCCAAAGGCGAGACTGTGAGAGAGCTTTACATTTAAATCCACGATGCCTGGAAGCCTGGGTAGCCCTTGGTTACAACATGCAGGTCTGTGGCAAATTCAAGCAAGCATGGTATAACTTCACCGCAGCTCTTCAAGCAAACCCAAGTAAGTTAGGGGCAGTGGCATGGCCACAGGGGGCAGCAAGTGCTTGAATGCTTGATGTTTGCTTAAAAGGACTGGAATTTTTGGCGCTCTGCATGCCGCAAAGTATGTGTTCAACAGCAGTAGTGTTCAAACTTAAAAAGAAATCAGAAAATTTGGATGCTTGCCACACCCCCTCTCAGAAAAAAGTCTAGGAGAGCCACTGGTTGGGGGTGCATGTAGGTTAGAGGAAGGGAAATGGGGGATGTATAAGGTGATTTAGATTTGGTTGATTAAAATTAAGGTTTTCAAAACTGAGAGTAACATTTTATTGAGCAATAAATGCTAAAGACCTTATATGAATGTAAGGAATCTATAATGTCTATTTTAACTCTTTTAATTTATTGTTAAATTTGTTTGTTAAATTTTCAGGAATATTCCCAAGCCTGTGAAATCTTGAGGTAAAGTGGCTACATATTTTTGTATTGTTTCCATAGATTTCCAACCAGCCCTTGAGGGTCGAGCAGTTGTTTGCCTTCAGATGAGTGACCCAACTTCTGCCCTTAAAGACCTGAACACTGCCCTCAGGTTGGGCCAGACAGCAGAACTACACACCAACCGAGGTGTAGTATACCAGTTTATAGGAGATTCAGCTAATGCAATGAATGATTATCAGAACGCCATCAAGTTGGACCCTACCTATGCTTTAGGATATTTCAATGCAGCAAATCTGTATTTCCATAACAGGCAGTTCTTTCAAGTGAGTACAATGCTCTGTTAGAAGAGGAAGTAAATGTTACATTAAATATTCTTGTTTTGAGGTCATTCATGATTTCCAATATTTCCAAGAGTGCACTTATGCACTTATCAATTGTAAGACACGACATGTAACCCCAGGGTAAGGTCAGTCGGTCAGTGTTTGTTAGTAGCATGAAGCATGTTTGTGCATTGATTCACTCATCCATTGTGCAATTGACCCTACATTTCATTGACTTCGACACATGTTTGCTGGAGACTACAATGCAGATATGCTGCTCCTATTAGGTTGCTTTGATCCAACATTTGCACAACTTTGACAAACCCCTGCATCACAATCCAGACAGACATGTCACACATTTGATTCAACACTGCCCATACGTCAGAGGGCGGGACTTTCAACTGATATTGAGTGCTTTAAATAAGCCACTTTTGTGCATTTCAAGTCATGTAAGGGCACCCAATTTGCCCTGAGATCAGAAGTATGGACAATAATCATCACCCTGTCATTACACAAAATTATTTCTGCATGGGAGGACCAGGAAAAGTAGTGCAACACCATCAAGTGACGTTTAGTTTCTCAAGAAGGAAAAGGTCAAATATGCTCTCCTTATTGCCCTGTCTGTCAGGAGTTTTGAAGACCAAGAATTAAATGGTGGATATTCAAAAAGATGTCTTTAAAAAATTATTGGGAGGAGGGTTTTCAGCCTGCAGAGCTACCCATGGTTCTCTCATGCTCTCATAGTTATCATATTGAAGAATTGTAACAGCTGTAGCTACACTGATATTTTGTCACCATTTTTGTTCGTCATCATACTGAAATTAAGATGATATTCTATATTCCATGTTTAATTTCTACAGGCTAATGAATTTTACAACAAGACTCTAGAACTCAACCCTAATGACGAAGCAGCTGTTCTCAATAGGGCCATTACAAGGGTAAGATGATTGGGATTTGATGGGACTGTAATATACTTTGGGGTAGGGGGTTATAAGGACCTGCATTCATTCATTTGTTCCTTCTTTGTTTGTTGGATGGAATTTAACGGCGCACAAAGGCAAATGTGTTTTCATATGGTATCACCTAGAAAAAAATAATGGTGCAAAAGTCATCATTAATTCATGACTGGAATACAATAACAATAATCTGAAAATATTGGTTTTTGCTGTTTTACAAGAATATTAACCTTGGTATTCATAGAAATCTATACAGTAAAGTTTTAATGATGCTAAAATTTCCTAGCTCTCTTGTGTACTTGCAAATATAGTGTCTGTGGGTTTGGTATATTTTGAGTTGGTATACATGCAAAAGATTTTGTAGTGGCATTGATGTCTACCTTTTAAAAACAATATGGCTTTCAGTACTGCAAGTTTACTTTATTTACATGTTCATGTTATGTGTAACATTACATTTTCAGGTTCTCCTGCGAGATGCAAAAGGAGCCTTGGAGGATTTTCAGAGAGCCGTTGCTCTCAGTCCGTACTCAGCACATATCTTCTTTAATAGAGCCAACCTGTTTGCTTCCCTCAGAAAATATGAACTGGCAGAGAAAGATTACACTGCAGGTAATGGAGTCTTCTGTACATTCTATAGTGCTGCTTTCTATCTCTACCCTGCATTGTAGGTCTTTGCATTAAAGTGATAATACAGTCACTCTAGTTTTAATTACTTTACTGTGGTATCCTAGCCATGAATGACATGAACATTAGTTTGGTAGTTAGTTAGTTAGATGGAGTTTTACAGCCCAGTTTTCAACCAATTGGTTCAGGTCAAGCTGGCCATGGCCCTTTTCCAGTTGTGGCCCACTGGCTTGTTTTCCATACTCCATTGCAAATGCTGAGCACCAAGAGCAATGGCAGTTGGCTCCCTTTTTAAAGTCTTTGGTATGACTCGGCCAGGACTCCAACTTGAATGCTCAAAACACTCGACCATGCAGTTGGTCCTTAATGACATAAAGGATGGTGATCGTGTTACTGAATTATATGATTCATGCAGAAAAATACCTAGTTTACCCCTAATATGAAACTTGTTTGGACAATCATTTAAGATATCTTTAAGCCCTAGAAATAAGAACTTTTTTAAGATTAAGCTGATGTTTCCAATGTGGGACAACTGCTCTTCTTTTTGAACAAGTTGTTGAATCACAGTGGTGGGGCAGTTTAGAGGCCACAAAATATTTCTTGTCTCAAATTTCATGAAATTTTCGTAAGCTAGCATGAATGAATGAGTAAATGTTCTAAAACCATTTTTTCTCCTGATTCAGCCCTTTCCCCCCCCCCCAAAAAAAAAATTGTGCCAAAAAATTTGTGCCTGAGTAAGAGCTTACAAAAGAATTAAAAGTGATATTGTCCATACCTATCATACTCTCTATTGTTTTAACGCATTCCAGCCAAGGACTTCCTATACGTAGACAGAGCATACTGAATGTAGATTGTCGCTACCGTACATGTGAGAAAAAGCGCATCAAGATGGCTGTCTGCTATGATTTTGTGTAACAGTTTGGACTTGCTCGAATTAGTTTCCAGATTTTGCAAGAAAGTTGAAATATTTTTGAAATATCGCAAAGTAAGGTCAAGACCACTTCACCTATTGCAGGAATATGATATTCTTTCCCATTCGAGTTTAAAGGTGAAGAGCAGTCCCGCCAAACTTATTTTGAAGAAAAAGCTAAATAACACAATTT
Organism: Holothuria scabra; assembly: GCA_037179385.1. Lineage (NCBI taxonomy): Eukaryota > Metazoa > Echinodermata > Holothuroidea > Aspidochirotida > Holothuriidae > Holothuria > Holothuria scabra. The sequence continues at coordinate 47,458,897 of CM074188.1, forward strand.
TCATCTTATTTCTCTTCAACATATCTTTCATTACATTTTATGACTTTACTATTGCATATTCAAGATATAACCAAGCAGTTTTATCTGGTAAATTTCACATTTGAAGAGAAAAAACTTTGTCACATGACTCCCAACAGCCAACCATGAAACTGGACAGTCTACTACACTTCTTCAATTTGGGATGACTGCTCCTGCCCTTTAACTTTTGGTAAAAATATAACATAGTTGTCGTCAAATCAGACGATTTATAGCTTCGCGGCCATCTTGGTGCACCTTTTTTTGTCCCAATCAGTTGCGACAATCTACAGATAGGACGTACAGGTTACATGCTCTGTCCATGTATATAAGTCAGTGATTCCAGCTTCCTGAACACATTTTCATATCTTTTTGTGAATCCAATAGCCTTAAAACTACAACCAGATGATCCTATGGTCCACAAGAGGAGAGCTGATGTGAGAGGCAAACTTGGACTGAGAGATGAAGCAATTCAGGATTATCAGAAAGCTGTGGACATTCAAAGCAAAGTTCTTGTGTACTGAAGATAGTAACAAAAAGCACCTTTGCAATGAATATGAAAAAACAGTTGTATGAGATTGGAAGTATTAAAAAGAAAGAAAAAAGGTGGGGTCAAAGGGAGGAGAAATCATTGTCTGCCAGTTCAATGTGTTTGCCAAGAATGCTGCCTTGAAAGATGAAGATTGTAGAAAAAGAAAAAAAACAAAAGGGTTTATTTGGACATGAAAGGGGGTTGGGAGTTGTAGACATAGAAAGTGCAATATTGATTGTTGAAATACCACAGGATGAAAAAGATTTAAGGTGTAGTGCTATATATCAAATATATATTGCTTGAATTGACCACAACATGTATGTGCTTTCTAAACAAGTACAAGTCTTTCACCTTAATGCTGAAAATGTGGTCATGGTGCTAGAAGGGAATAGCAAGTTTTAGCCATCTCAAGCTGGCAATTAATAATCCAGAATCTATCGGAGAACTTCCTGTTCAGGTGTCTTGAGATCAATAAAGTTAAAGGTGTTTGCCCCCTTCAAAGACTAATTGCTCAATAGAGCAACAAGGTTAGTTTAAACGGGGTTAACTGCTGCAATTAGAGAGACTAGCTTCACCCGAGAAAACGCCTTTTTCTCAGGTAACATTGGCTAAAACGTCCAATTACATTCTAGCAGCATGGTGGCATAATCCGTTAACCGTTTTGTGGTACTATTGCATAACCCCAAACAAATATACAGTAGGAACTCCTGAGCTGAGAGTCCATGATTTTTGTTTGGGGGTGCAATACATCCAGTAATTTTCAGACTTGAACGTCACATGCTCTCAGTATAGTGTAGGTGAAAAATTTGATTTGTAAATTTTAGGGGGTGCATGTGCACACATAGCACCTCCCTTGGATCTGCCACATCTGCGTGCTTAAATAAAATACTGGTCATTAATTGGAATTAATTTAACTCCAGTTTCAAATACCAGTTGGACTCAGTAAAACTTTTAGTTTAAAACGAAAAAGAAACTCGGTAACATCCAGTTGATCTTATATGAAATTTTAGAAAATTCAACATTAAACTCAATTGAAAGCTTTTTTGTATTCAGTTCAACCAAGTTGGTTTTATATGAAATTTTGGCAAAACCCAATAGAATTTGGGCAAATTCAACTGCCTTGAATATTGAAAGCTGTTTTAATCTAGTTCATCTTAGAAGGTTTAAGTAGTATGGAATTGTGGGTGGGTAAAACCAACTGGAACCGTGACTAGTTGAATTGATCAACTGGAATTTTAACCAGAGAATGACATCCCTGAGCCTTGAGCTGATTCAATTCTTATGTGTTGATGGCAGTGGAGTGTAGCTAACACTCAAATTGCATTGACAGGTTGGATTACAAACTTAAACCACACACAAAGGGTAGAGTTACATAGTAGAATATTGTATTTAGTGATTAAAACCAAATATAGGAGCTTTGAGTAGGATATGCAAGTAATTACATTTTACCTGTATGTGAAATTCTGTGAAAAAGGGACTAAACTTGTAAAAATCTTAAGAAATGCCAGGGATGTTGTAACTAGCCCTAGTTATATGATACAAGGTAGTCAGGGTAACCCTTCCGTCGAAGGTAATGTGGTAACCCTGACTTGTTCAGACCCCTCGAAGTCAGGGAGCACATAACACTAATTTTGACTTCCAGCGGACACATATACAATTATCACAACTCTGGTATCATTGGTTATCTTGAGATCAGTGCTACTTTTCAATCACAGATCTTCCATAATACTTGCTATACATTTATAATATTTGTTCTAAAGGGTGGAGAGTATTTATACCGATGCCTATGCCTATGAGTTTTGTTATCTGGAAGATGTCTTTCTGGAATATTTTCAAAAGTTATCCATGATAATGCAAATGTGAGCATTAAAGGGTAACATGAGCAATTCAGACAGGTTTCAAGCATATGCAGTCATCATTTTATGTGCTAAACTTCTCTTTTGGAATCAAATTCAACGAAAAATTACATTGCTTTGATCAAAAACAAAGTTTTTTTGTCATTAGTGCTCCCCATTGGCTTAACATTTGCAATAATATGAATATTCATATAAGTAAGATGAGGGTTCTCGTTCCTGATTGGCAAACCAAACTTTTTTGGTTTGTGAAGCCCTTTTTTATTGCTGTCTGCTCCCTGACATTGCGGTATAAAAGGCAGAGTTACCCATACCCTTGACGTCAGAATGACCCTGACTAGATACAAGGAAGATTTCATAGGAAGCAGGGGGAAACTACTACTGATGATTCTAAACTTAATGAAACATGTTTGCCAACTTAATTTACAGATACCTTTCATGTGTGGTACCAGCTGCAAAATGTCTCACATGTAGCTTCCTGCATATTGTACCTGCTTACTATGAAAAAAGCAGAATCCTGTGAACCATTGACTTCCTTTTTGGAGAACGGGGTAGAAATTATCTGAGTTTGAGGGAGGTATAATTATCGAAACTTGTAAGGGGGAAAGAAACTTGTGTGGAGATGGAAAACTACCCCCACTCTTTTGTACAAGTTTGTAGTGTAAATATTTTTGTACTACTCTTTATCTTCCATCATATTAACGTAGAAATACTGATTGCAGGGAGTGCTTATACTGAATTTTATCAGATCATTTCAAAGAGTATATTTCTTACTGTATTGATAATTCCAACTGTACAGCTATAAATTGTCCGTCCATGTGATTGAACAATACATTTATTTTGTGTACTCAGTCTGGCTGTTTCAGTATTTTTTTTTTTTTTTTTAATGGTGTTATTTTGAAATTTCAACTCATTCCACGGAGGAAGGGAACCAGTTCAGATTCTTTGCAAATATCTGGAACATAATATATTGTTTTCTCTTCAAATTTCATTATTCATAATCCTTCATTATAATAATTCATAATAATTTTAGTTTTCTATGGGTTCCACAGTTTCATTGGCCTAAATAACAGGACTGTCTCGCCAATGACACTAAATCATCTCAGTTTGATATGTAAGGTATACATTCATGCCTTGAGACATGTATATCATGCCTGACAATACAGTATGGCCAAAGGTTAGGGCAGGGTTTCAAGATACAAGGCTAGGTTGGTGTTGGAAAGTCTCAAGACTTTTTATTTTACATGATATGCTGAGAGGATTGGGTACTTATGTGGATATTTACAGTACATGCTTGGATGATCTTCCTCCTTAAACCCTGTAATTACCATGGATTAGACTATTTGGAAAGTTCCATCTAGTATTCATGGAGAAAGTCAATGGACTGAAAAGTGTAACATAGTTTTTGCTTTATTACTTAGTCACAAGAGCTATTATTGTCTGCTGGCATATATATGGCCAGTACTATGTTTGCTTTATTTAAGTATGCATCTACAGATAAAGAAGAGTCTTGAAGTGCAAGAAATTCCCAGCTGTAGGAAAATCATTACAACTAGGGTTGATAACAAACATTTTGAACACAAAGAAAATGCCAGTTCAGGACATTTTTCATAATTTGAAGTTGTATGACCCTTACCCCAAGAGCACCCACCCAACTTTCTTAAATTGTCCAAACCCACCCCACACCCCACAAGCATGTCTTGCAGTGTATATCTTAAACAAGTGAAGCATATCATGAAACAATGTGAACAAAATAAACACATAGCAATGCTGTCTTTTCACATTTAATTTCCCTTTGTATTTCAAAGCCTGATGCACAAAGCCAGACAAGAAGATGGTTAACTCTTATTGCCATATGCATGTGAGACAATATTGGAACTTTTAGTGAGTGAAGCATAAGTTCTACCCCTTCTTGGCCAAATTTTGACAGAAGTTCTACACATTTTGCCTGAATATTAAAGGGAAATACTGTGTTTGGACCAACAAAGAGTACAACGAAAGTTGGCTCAGACACTATCCAACAATTCAGTCTTAATCATAAACCCCAGCAATAGCTACATCTCTTCAAAATATTATGTGCAAGAAGAGCCATGGATATTGCATCATTTGAAATGTTGAAGGTTTGGGTGAACAAATTATTCTTGAGCAACAAACAACTGAATTTCTATCTGTGGGCAGCTTATTTCTTGAAAAGGAGGCTACCATACTGCCTTATTTTGGATATCTATCAACCTGTATCAATAAGTATTAGTTTTAGAAGGAGAAGTTGCTTGCAAAACAAACGCAATTTCCCTTTAAGGTTGTCGAACATTTGTTTTGTAGAGGGTGGGAAAAGGGGGCGCAGTGTCCCTTCCCCTCATGCCTACAACTGCTCTGATAAGTAATACTGCACATCAGAGTAAACTAACTGGTTGAGACTTTGTCAAACATTAAATTACAGTATGATGCTGTAAGACATACTTTCAGCTCATTGTTAAATCGAAATACCATCATTACTCCTGCCAATGTAGGATTCAAATTAATCCCCCAGTCCCATCTAAATGATGCAGCAAAATATTCAACTTTAAAATCACTTCCCAACTTCATCAAGCCATTGCAGCACTCAAAGAGAGGAGACTATGTTCTATTTGGAGATCACTTTTATAATGAATGTGACCAGTGGCAGTTATCGTTTTGCTGCAATTTGAATCTTATTAGCCATGTACATTCACATAAGAAACAGTGCAGCAGATAAAACTTCAGTAGCATTAATTACTTTCTGGAATAAGTGTATTGTCCATGTACAGTATTCATGCAAACTTTTGACAGTGACTTTTGTCTATGGGATGGAGATTAGTCCTTGAACCGGACTCTGTGCTATCAGGCACAGATCCAAGGGGGGGGGGGGCTTTTACGGCCTCAGCCCTCCCTTTTTTTGCCAGATCAACAATAAAACGTGGGAAATTAGCAGTGTAACTCCCTCAGTTCCCTGCTTTCTTGTAAGTCAGCCCCCCTTTTCGGAATGCCTGAATCTGCGCCTGGCTATGTCTACTTTGTTTTACTTTGGACTAAAGTCTTTGGCAACAGTGCAATTAAGAGAGATCCTGACATTATTTGGCTTTGAGGCATTTTCACATTGTGAAGTTTACTTTCCTGGTGCAAATTGCAGAATTTCTTCAAATTTTGTCCCATTTTCATGTTAACAAAACGATGTCATTTTCTTCCTTGTTGAGGTGGTATCTTCCTTCAATTGGACACATATTTTTACAAAGTCCTAAAATTTACAAAGATATGACATTTTGTATCACTTCTGTATTGCTACTTTGCATGTGATTTTTTACACTTACACTCGATCACGCCACTGCAGTGGAAAGTTGTTGCAGGCAGTGCATGCTTAAGTCCTGTAATTGATTTAGTGTTACAGTAAATTTTAACCTCCAAATTTCATGTTCTTCCTCCAGGGCTGGCAAATATGGTAATCACAGGTAAATTTTTGAAGCTGGGAGGAGTTGCCCTTGTGCTCAAACCACATACCATCATGTTTTCATGAAGTGTATGCCCAGGGACTTTGTTAGGTGGGGGTTCTTCTGTTAAGTGTAGTACACGGTTCTTTTCTTGAATTAGATAGAGATATGAGGACTTTGGCTCCTTGACCTTCCCTGTTACTTGCTACCTCTGACCATCAGAAATGGACTTGAAAGATACAATACTTGTCTTCGGTACTACAATGGTCAGTGTCACATTCTTACCTATTTTTGTATAATATTGTAGCCTACCCATTAAAAAAACCTGTCACAATCCACCATAAGCACAAAGTTATTGTATACACACTAAACCACAGAGGAACAGAGAAGAGTGTGCAGTTCAGTGACATCAATTTCAGTTTCCCATTCAGATTTAAAGGCCAAATCCTCTTATCCCAAACAGTTCCAATTCTCCTAACCTGCTTAGAGGTTGAGAGCAACCCCTCACCCCCCACCCCACCCCCCCCCCAAAAAAAAAAAATATTGTTTTTTTTGTCTTCACAAAATGTCTTATCAAGCATATGCTATCAGTCAGATGATCCTATTTAATAAGCCCACAGTTCAACTGGCAGTGAGTAAGCATCTATGCTGCATCACTTTGCCAAAGAACAGCCCTTTGTCTTGGTGAAAACAACATCTGATAAGAGATGAGCTGGTGTGACCAGGCGGACTTGATCAAAGCGCCATTAACTAGTACTACAGTGTTTGACTCAGTATTGTTTACATCAAAAGACCGTCGCTCAGTGGTTTTTACGAGAGAATTCCGTATCGGGCATAATTCACCGCATGATCACAATTTGCAACATATTTTGGAACTTCACTACTGCATGTTCAAGGTTAACCAAGCGGTTACTTCTAGTAAATTTCAAATTTGAAGAGAAAAACTGTTGTCACATGAATCTCAACAGCCAATCACAAAACAGGACAGTCTAGTGAGTCTACTACACTATTTCATGCTGGGGTGACTGCTGTTGGCCTTTAAACCCTGCCCACAACTGACTAAAAATCATCCTCATCCAGACACAATATCATCAGTTTATAACTTTAGGGTGAGTATATAATGTGTAATCAAAATGGTTTAAGCACAGTACATGCTGTGCGATTTTGAGCTACAGCACTCTGCATTTCACAATCTACTGTCAATCCTGGAGCTTTGCTGATTGAGAATTTCTGTAGGCTAGTAACAAAACTATAGTTTGGGGTGAGAGCTGACTGTTTTCAAGGTAAAATATATTTATTTTGTGATATAAAAAGAGCAGAAACTTATAAGCAACTTATAGTTGATCAATTGCTAACACTAGGCAAAGAGGTTTTATTGAAGCCAAATTGCACAAACCATCCGATCTTGTGACAATTCTAGGCATAAATTAAGTTCACATACAAACCAGCTGCACCACACAAATCCACATTGGGATGCCTATTGTATACCATTTACGAATAGAATAGATCATACGGAATTATTCCGCTTTCATTTATCTTCTCATTGGGCTGTACGAAGACATTGCTGGCAAGTTGACAACACTGTTGAATATTACTAAAGTCATTTTATTGCTGCATTGTATTCTTGCAATGTCTTTTCCAACAAATCTGTATCAACTCTGTGCTTCATTAAATATTTTCCTTGGAAATGAAATACTGGAATATCAAATCTGTAACGCTTAAACCATTCCTTGTTTTCTGGAGATGTGATGTCCACCTCTTCCAGTTCAAACTGAAAAGAAATGATACAGTGCAGTCAGTAATTTTTATTGCTTAAAGCAGTTCACAGGGTTGGTTCATGAAATCGACCAAATTCTTCCAAATTTGCAAGTTTTCTTCACAAAGTAATGACAAACTTAGATAATCCATTCATCTTATGTAAGAGTAAATGATTTATTCAATTTGGTTTTTACAAATCTGTGACTAACCACTTTTTCAAATTATGCACCAAACCATTGCAAGACAAGCCATTAGCCAGGGTATCAACTTTTTGAATAAACGTGGAAGTGAAACTTATCTATTTATGATAATAATTAGAATCGTCATGTGGTGGAACCCTTCCCGTCCCCCATCAAGTTATTGATATCAAGTCAATATGTCCCTTTAAAGGCAGGTACTTGCGACCCCACAGAGCCCAATTCTCACAGTTCATTCACTTAAGCCCCTCCTGTAGTCTTTCTAAAACTTTGTTCAGACACAACCCTAGTTTAGGCATATTGCAAGCGCGATTTAAACAGTTGCCACAAACATATTTTGAAATAATACCGACAGTATGGCCTTACTCGTATCTTTCATGACTTTTCAGGACAAGACAGGTTGTCAAATGGAGAAACATAAAATTTTATTTACTGCATTGGGCCAGCCTACACAGCCTGCACAGTATCATGACATAATGTAAAAGACATTCAGGAAGGGTTCAAGGTAAACATGGAAAATGTGATTGACCAATTTGCAATTTAAAAAAAAAAATCCAAAGTTTAAAGGGAACCTACTGCCATTGTGCCAGGTTGTAGAGAAAGAGAGAAATAGAGCAGGGTGGAGGAGTTGGAAGGAAGCAAAGTTAGCAGCAAACGAAAGGACCAAATGGAAAGATGATGTCGCAGCCTTGTGTGCCTCTTGGCACAGAGAGTGTTAGGTAAGACTGTCACGGTGTATGGTGCTCAGCATAAGCAATGGCATACGGGAAACAAGCCAGTGAGCCACAACTGGTAAAAAAGGCCTTGGCTGGCTCGACTTGAACAATTGGTTGGAAACTGGGCCGTAAAACTCCATCTAACTACAATCTGCTCACCTTGTTGGGGAAATTTTTCAAAACTTCCTTGGCATCATCACATAAACTGCAGTTGTCCTAGGATGAAGCAAAACAAGAACATGTTTTAGAAGGCACATATTATTCACATCTTCTCTGAACAAAATTCACTAATATGCTGTGTACGCAAGAAGCAAGACAAAATTGGGCAATAAGTGAGCAAATTTTGGAGTCTAGGCCTAGGCCTAAATGTAATTGTACTGAGTTTCTGGCACATATCTTCATTTGGCACGATACTTAAAGGCCCAGTTCTCTCACCCCAAACAGTACCAATTCTCCTAACCTTCTTACTTGAAGGCCCAGTTCTCTCATCCCAAACAGTACCAATTCTCCTAACCTTCTTAATGAAGCCCCTCCCACAATTGTCTGAAATTCATGCTCATCCAGATACAATCTCACTTTATTGCTTCAAGGTGAATAAAGAAAAACTCAATTTATATAATCAAAACACTCTCAGCACTGTTCATGCTGTGAAATATAAGCTTTGGTACTCTGCATTGTTTGAATTAGCTGTCAATCAAAGAGCTGAGCCAATTGAGAATTTTGGTACCCCGTACCAAAATTGTAGTTTGGGGTGAGAGGTTTGGCCCTTTAACCTTGGAAATTTTTGTTTTCTGCATGCAGAAAACAAGCTATTCAACCTGGTCCTCCTGTGAAGTTTTCTCAAGGGGGAACCCTTTCCTCAGGCCCTCGTCCAGTTCAGGCTGACAATCTTGGATAATAGTTTAGAGAAATTATCACAAAACTGTAACATGTGATGCACAAGCACACATTGTTATGAAAACTCAGATTTAGCATTTTCTGGCATTTTATTTTGGCAAGTCTCACGTTTTCAGCCACCTCACTCAGGGTAACCCTGATAATAGTGCTTAAGATGGATGGCCTGCAGCTATCTCAAGGTTACTTACCCACACCAGCATTGCTCTCAAATTCCGAGAGATACTGATCTGTCCATTGGTGGATCGCCGGCCTGGGGGAAGGGTATAAGGGGAGGGGGTGTTTTTTAGAAGTGTCTACATGCAAAATGGTGGCACTTTTTTGGCAAATCAGTCAACACAATTTCGCTAGGTTACCGCCAAAAAAGTTCAGTACAGTACTGAATTTTTTTGCGGTAACCTTGAAAAATATTGTATTGAGAGATTTGCCAAAGTAATATTATGCTGATACTCACAAATGTGCAATGACTAAAACCTTTCCCAATCACAGTATTTAATTGTTATTTTTGAGGTAAATTTTGGTGCGGTAACGCCGCACAGTTTGCAAACGTCAACACCGGTGGTTGCACCAGGCTGCAGGTGATCTCTAATATCTACATCTCGAATGACTTTTACTTCTAGTCATGAAAACATATAGGCCTAGCCAAGAACATCAAGAACTTTCTGCAAGACAGTTAAGAACGTTCAGGAAATTCTAAGACAAGCCCCACCTAAAACACGCAAAGTAGGCATTTATTTTCGCTATTGAACCCGGCGTTGCACGACGTTATTACGCTATTTATGCATTGACATGAAATATATTCCATACCTGCTGCGAAGGTTAGCCAATAACGACTTTGCGAGAGCAAACAGTTCCGCACGTACCTAGAGGCCTAGGCCTTTGCATTGTATAGCAGCGCAAGCAGTTGAATGTGAAGTGAGCTACGATTTACTGAATCGTCATGGCTATTCGCAGGGCATAGCCCTGCGGATAACGAGACAGTCATCGCAATTTGCAGGGCAACTGAGCACGTGCAAGAGAACTCGTTTAGACCGCCTAGTTTGTGATCTCATACAGCCTATAGGCTTATGTGTAATTCCCGTGCACATATCACATTAGTAATGCCAACAACATGAAGTATGGCGATGCCATCGATTCGTATGAAGAATTTTACAAGGCATTATTAAAGTTTTCAGATGAAAGCAAGGCAGTGTTTGTTGTCTGGGATTCACAGTCTGTTGAATTTGCCAACAAAAAGCTTTCAGCAGAAGCAGGCTTGAGATACAACAAGAAGTTCAAGTATGCATATGTCAAGTATGTGTGCAAACACTATTTTCGGAGGAGGAAATACCCCTTCCCCTAATAGCCCCCACCAGGATAACAATCACTGACGCATTCAATAAACACACATTCCCTGCGTGGCTCTTTAGCAAAATGAAATGAGGATGCCTGACATATAGGGTAGTTAATAGATATGAGATATGTATTCTCCGTTTTCTGCCCTGTGAATATTGGTGGCGCTCTTTCTTATCCCCAGGGCTGAACAGATCATTGGGAATGCCCAGAGAATAGTGATGCATTATGTCCTTATTTGAAGGAAATTGCCCTGTGAATAATGTTGGTGCTTTTTCTTATCCACAGGGCTGTGCTGCCCTGGGAATAGTGATGCCACTCATCCTTATCCCCAGGGCTCTGTCCTGTGAATAGTGATTTCATTCTTCCTTATCCCCAGGGCATTGCCCTGTGAATAAGGATGGTGCTCTTCCTTATTTGCAGGGCACTGTATTGCCCTGGGAACCAAAGATATTATAAACATAGATACCAAACTTAAAATGGCGCGGTGACCCCTCACGGAGGCCGAATCGGAGGGGCGGAAGTGCTGATCACTGATCAGTCATTTTGAAAGCTATCAGTAAATTGATATCTTCCAATAGCTTAAATGCGTGTGGTTTTAAAACATTGCAATTCTTGCAAACACATTTCTTCAATAAATTACACTTACATGAAACAGTTTTAGGCTTCTACGTCGGCTTTCTACTTTAAAACATTTGAACATCAACGCACAACGACTGGTTTGAAGTTCATTGGCTTACTGATTGGTCAGTTTCCATGGTATCTTTACAAGCGCACATCTATACACGCGTTTACATTCTTACGCGCTTACAACGAAAAACCGACCACTGTGTTCATTTTCCCAGCACGCAGAAGTGCGCGTCTCTTTCACTCCGAAGTATACACAGAGAAAAGTAGTTTGCGCGTATATAACTCGTTTTGAAAATGCACGCATGCTGAGATCTCGTCACAATGGAATTTTCTGTCATGTATCCATGGTTATGCACGCAGATCACCGAATAGAACTGTGCGCAAGTCAAATGAACACTTCCGCCCCTCCGATTGAGCCTCCGTGAGGAGTCAGCGCGTCTAACAGTGTAGGGACAGGAGTTTGGTATCTACGTTTATAATATCTTTGCTGGGAACAAGGAAGAGCGCCATCCTTATTCACAGGGCATTGCCCTGGGAATTGGCCCGACCTTACTGAATTTGTAGTTATCAGTAAGCTGAATTATTTGCTAATTTCTGTGGTTCTCTAACTAAGAATACTTTGGAGATTTGAGATGCAGGTTTTTCAGAGGGCTGGGCCAGTCAGTGGGTTTGGGTGTCCAAATGCGGGTCACTTGGGAGGTATGCACCAGTTATTAGCTTGCTTACCATAGGCATAACTGCATGCTAGCCTAAGCCTAACGTTAGGCCTAAGTAAAAACTAAAAATTTGAAGAGGCCTGTGGCTTTTTAGTTTAAACACAGTTGCCAGAACTTGCTTCAACTTCATGGTTACAAAATGTTACACTGTACCTTGGTGTATAATGTCAATGTAGGCATCTGGCTAGAAGACATCCATGCTGCATGTGCACTTCTGGCAGCCCTCGACACTGTAATGAGAAGTCCAATGCGGCAATTCATGTCCACGACAGTGCAAAAGTTGGCTATAACCTGGTTGCAATTATTTGTATTAGATTAGACTTTGGGGAAGAGCTCACTACATTCAAGGATCCAGAGGAATCGAACTTCTACTACAGCTCAACTTCACAAGTAAACAAACACTGCTTTCCGGTGTGGTTCGAAACTCAGCTACTTTTCTTGGATACCGTACACATGATGCATATACAGTTGCGTTCGCTTTCTGAGAATCTTGCTCTGCCACGCAGTACGTGCGTAACAACGGGGCAAATTATTTCCATAAATTCGAACAAACATTCCTTATCACATGTACACGTCAAAAATTTCCTAGAAATTATCGAAATTTGCAAAAGGTTTGAGTCGCCCTGAACTTTACAAGCGCAGCCAAAGGAAGGGGGTTCCTCTTGTTCTGAATTCTGAAAGTGAAAATGACAAATTCGGAAACTTCCGGCCATTTTAAAGTACGGTAAGATTTCATGTGGTGGATCCTAGTAGAACTTGGGCAGGGTACTATTCCAATTAGTCCCGCGCCCAGGCTCCCTTCTGGGGGCCATGTCTTCTCTCCCGGGCCACAGAACGTGTCACTAGCCTGAGAGGGTGGGATTATCACAACTTAGGTTCCGTTCTCGGCAGTGGTGTCACCAGACTTTTCATTCTAGGGGGCACTGGAGGGCACAACAATTTTGCAGGGGACACTGGTTTAGGATGAGTGGGGATCGACTGTATACACTGCAGATCGACGTAAGAAACTCGGAAATGTACTCACCCAATAACAAATCCGAAGTACGTGTGAAAAATTGCCCTGGCCGCTATCCTTGGTCAAGTATTCCGGTCCGCGGGTCGATATCCACTTATAAAATGAGAAATATTCATTACAGTTTTGTGACGCGATATATCTGACGGGATATCATGATCTATGATCATATTCTTCAAGGAAATTCACAATTCCGAATTTTCCTTACAAAAAAGGACGAGAGGTTGTTCATGTGCATGAAGTGCCCAATGGTCTGCCATTTGGTCTTCCCCGACAGCCGAATTCTAGTAATGAAAATCGGCCAGGCCGTTTTCAGCTACACGTAATGATAAACACTAGTGTGAGAATGCCTCCCTCATAAATCTGACTGAAAATTTATTTGAAGTCACCTTGTAACGTGACATATTTTCAAATACGTTGGAAGTAGAATCATTAAAAGTCCAGAGTTCGGGCAGTCATGTAGAAAATTTCATCTATTGAGTGGACCTTGCCATTGAATACAACGAAGATTCTTATAGAGTCAAAAACTAGTATGTTTCAATTCCGTTGCATAGTTTTACACCGAAAAGAGACAAGACCATTTTATCTGATTGTAGCAGTACCTTTTATCTGGTAATTTTCTGATCACTGCTAAAAGTGGCAAAATATTCCAATTTTGATGGATACTCGGTAAAATAAAAAACCAAAGCCAACTTTTTTAATCACCCCGACATTCTACCTAATTTTGCTCTTGAAAGGCATATCACTTAATGAAAACTCAAATTTTTCATTATACCCTTACCAAAAACCAAATTTTCTTTCATTAAATTTCAGAATTTCTCCGATATAATAAGTTCTTAATTTTCAAACTTTCGTTCAAAAAGGGAAGAACTTCCATTATCGTCTATAAAGCCTTAACACGTAGGCCTCGTACGATTTAATGCATATATCAAAAAGAATTTCAGCTGTCGCCTAAATAACGTCTTTTTCACCATATGAAGGACAGATTCTTTAATAAACAGCCAAAATTTTTAAAAGTCCTTACAAAAGCCAAATTTCTTTCAAAAATTTAATTTCTTTCTTCAAAATACACTCCAGATTTTTAACTATTTGTTTAAAAGAAATCCAAAACTTTCGGCTCGCTACGCGCGCCTCAACTTCTGCCAAGTCACGTCATATCGGGACTAACTCGTCGGGGCTTTGAAATGCTGGCCCCCCTGTCGGGGAGATTGGCCCCCCTGTCGGGCAAATCCTGGCGCCACCCCTGAGCGAAAGTCAACTCTTTGTTCCTCCTTGCACTTCTTTCAACGCTGACAACTAGTTCATTTTTTTCGTAAAATTAACAGACTTGATCAAAAAATAATGAACGGTATTGTTTTCAGTAATATGTAGCTTTTGAGCCTAGACCTAAGTGGGTGTTTTTAAACTAGTAGGCCGGCCCGGCGGGGTTTATCCATGTCATGGTGCAGCAGCCTGAGGCTGTGATTGCAACCGACGGGTTGATTAAGAGAGGAATTTCAGTACGGAAGTTCATTTTAGTAAAGATATCCTTTTTTTTATAAGCAGTTGGTATAATTTGACCCCATCTTCACTATCGGGTTGCTCACATCTCTTTCAGAACCGTATACTTGGATCCAGACTACGGGAGCCTCCAAGCCACAGAGTATCTCCGAAGGTGAGGAGCCTGATACCTTATTAGAATATAGACGTCGGCATATCAGGCTTAGGTCCTATAGTTGAGAAGGATTATGGGAGACTTGCAGTGGCGTAGCCACAGGGGGCCTGGGAGCCTAGGCCCCCAGATTTTCTTCAGCCCCCCCCCCAGATGTTTTGCTTCCTGATAAAGTAATTGAGAAAAAATAAAATGTTTGAACGGAAATGAACTTTGAAGTATTTCCTTCTAAAACAGTAAATAAATAAAATGTGTAACAATTCAGAAAACATGCTTGAATGTGTATAAAACACATTTTGTGTGCACGTATGAAATTAAGTAATAACTTCAAAATGCCTACTTTCACTAAATTAGATACCGTTTATAATCTGCACTGTCGTTTATTGAATTTCACTTCGAAGATGAAACGAACGTTTCGACGACAAACTCGAATGTGACTTTGTTAAGTTAAGACCCTTTCGGCCTTTCGGGTGGCTGGTTGATTTACTGAAAACAAGGCAATTATACACTGGAGACCACTCTTACACGACCATTCCTATACTTTATCACACAAAAAATATGCCTTAAGGGTTAAGGTACTGCCTTCGAATAACTCTTCTCTTCCGTCCCTAACAAGTAGGCCTATGTCGTGCCTCACTCCTTCCCATGACAAGTGCCACTGTAAAACGATTTTTTCGACCGAGTCCTCTTTTTACTAGTTGGCACTGGCTTCCAGGGGGATTTGTAAAATGTCCACAAGGTCCGGATTTTATGTGTTTCCCGCGCATGATCCATACTTCTGCTCTGCGGTTTAAAGATTTTGAGAGATTTACTCGGAGTATTTTAATTTTGACTACGTAATGTACCGATGACTGAACAGATACTGCACCATTTTGCATCTAGACACCACTGAAAACAGGAAAACATTATCTCTTTTGTAGTATGTATGTCACTTGCAAAATCTCAACAAAGAGTAAAAACGAAATTTTTCATGCTCCCCAAATAAGAAAAACCTAAAACGTAGACCTATAATTTGTTCAAAGGTTTGCCAAACATAGCACCATTTTGCATCTAGCAAATCTAACGCAAAGAAAGTTTCTCAAAGGGGGGCACAACTAATTTTGGTTCTCCTATTAAAGCTGAAATCCATTCAAATATTGCCGCATTTACGATCTACGTTCTCCTGAAGGTCACAATTTTTCCCAAGGGAAAGGGAGATACCGGTTCCCTTTAGTCTCATCCCCCAGGCCACAGATCAGAAATGCCCAGATTTTTGGTCCCTAAAAAGAGTATGTATTATCATTTTTAATATATTGATTTTTTATTCTTACTATTTGAGAAGTAGCAGACATGAGATTCGTATTTCAAGGCTGGGTACATCCAGCTTAAATCACGTGGGAAGTGCCGTTTCCGGCCATCTGGAGGGTTTTTAAAGCCCAAAATTTTCTTGTACGCTCCGCGCCAACTGATGGTGGCCTCCGCTTAGATAGTCTTGCCGCGAATGACCCTCGGAGGTACCAAGCAGTGGCGGAGCTGCCATATGGTCCCCCCCCCCCCCGACGGACCAAAATCGTCTGTCGGCGTCCTTTTTAGGTTGTTAACATTCTTTACTCTTGCACCATTTTTAGGCAAAAGACATAATTTAATAGCGTTGTTTTAAGGTCCAGATAACAAAACGCTCAAAAAGCCACCAGTAACTGTACTATCTGCACTTAATTCTGATGAAAAGGGTCATCTTCTGTAATATAGGGCTAGGTTTTGCCGAAACGTATCTTCATGCTTCCAGTGGCGTATCTAGGATTTTTTCTAGGGGGGGGGGGGGGGGCAAAGGTATGAAATTTCCCCAAAACTTTTCCCGGTCAATGTGTATGTATTTCATATAAAATATGCAAACTTACAAGTATAACAACATTACCATGTCATTTTGTAATATTACCTGCATTTTAATCTTAAAGTATAACATAGAGCAATCGGAAATAACAAAGTATATTATTTTGGTAAACAATATCTGGTTTATTTGTATGTACTAACGCAGTGGCGTGCGCAGCATTTCTCTGAAGGGGGGGGGGGGCATGCAGTATGGTCAAGGGGAGGGGTGTCCGGAAATTTTTTGACGTTTTCAAGGAGCCTACATGCAAACTGGTGCAAGATTTTCGACTTTGACAGGAACAGTGTTAAAAGTTGAATCGTGGTGGTTCATGAGGATAAAACTGAAACTTTTATGCCTTGACATGGATTTCTTTTTATGCCATTTATGCTACCTTACGAAAAAAAAACTTGTCATTAAATTTGCACACTTTTAGGAGTCAAAATAAAAGAGCATTGGCCGGTATTGGTGGTTTTTCTCGGCCACAAAATGTTATTTTGTCATAAAGATTATCTAAAAGGAGCGCCACCATTGGTTGGCGCGGAGCGCAGAGAAAATTTGGAAAAATAAGACCCCTTAGATGGCCGGAAATAGCATTTTCCAGGCTTATACGAAGAATCTAGCCAGTCGCTTTCTTCTTTTGTCGTTTGCAATAAAATGCTCACTTCAAAATATGTTCGCAAACTGCAAAGTGATCAGAGAGTTAAGAGCTTATTTTACCCCAAATATGTTATTTTGCCCAAAAGACCGAGCGAAGCGCCACCATTAGTTGGCGCGGAGCGTAAAGAAAATTTTGAAAAATCAGACCCCTCAGATGGTTAAAATAGCGCATTTATGCTTGTAAAGAAAATCTAAGCATGTAGTCTTTTGATAGATGCCACCAGTGGGAAACAGAGTCTACCTTTTCTAAGTAAAAATTGGAATTTGACAGAATTTGCCTAGGTCTATTTGTAGGAATTAACAAAAAAAAATTGGCATCACTGAAAGACCTTGCAGGGACAATCCTTCCCCTTTGAAAATTTTTGAAAAATTGTGTGTTCTTATATGCAGTCTGGTGCCACATATGCTATCTTTTGATGTAAAATCTGTGTTGATAAAGTTAGACTACGTATTTTTAAGAACAAAGAAAAATGGCATCTGTGAGGGGGGCATGGCCCAGTGGTCTCCCCTTCGCACGCCACTAAGGAGGCCTAACAGTGGCTCGATCACACAGGATATCCTATGAAAAAAGCAGTCTGTTAAGTGTAGAAGGCTACAAGGTACTCATTGTCCATTTAATTTTACACTCAAAGTGAGCAGAAAGCTATTTTCCCGAACTAGCTTGTAAGCCTCCAAGGATTAGGTTGAGTAACAAAATCTAAGTGTGCCAACGGATCCCGTTAATTCTAATTTCTAGATTAACTTTAAGTTTATCGTTGGACATGGATTGTTTCAGCCCCATCCATCGTTATGTACACAGAGTAAAATCGTACAGCTACTGCTAGCTTGTAGAAGAACATAACAACCTCGGGGTCTACGGTAGTGACTTGTCAGTTTTCACATCCTTTTACTGAATTCCCAAAGTATTACCTGAATAACAGCTTCCTGTGCACTGAAATGCACTGATCACAACCCCCGTGAGTATACAAGCACAAGAGAACATTCAATCTGCTACGCGATGAGGACATTTCTGTGGAACGCGAATTGGGCGGGTTCATGCGACACTGAAGAAATCTGAGTTAATTTGTTCCATGAAAATACGAATTATGTATGAGAAATGTCTCACAATTTCTTATTCTAACAAAAATTTTGAGAAATTTTTGTGAAACTTTCGTAATTATAAGAAGATTCATCAAATTTCCCCAAAGAATTTTCCAGGGGGGGGGGGCAACTTGCCCCCCCCTGCCCCCCCCCCCCAGTAGCTACGCCACTGCATGCTTCATATGCACTAATGAATGTTGTCGCTGTGCTAAGTTCATTGCTTCCACACCACGCGTGATTATAAGCTTACAAAATACACAGACTGACATTAAGTTAACCCTCCCGGCCAATAAAAGATGTTGCAAAGGGCGCAACAACAATTGTAGCGCAAATAGCCCTCTTGTTGTCGGGGATAATTGTCAATATAGACAATAAAAAGAGTTTATAAAGATACCAAAATGGCTTCCACAACGTTTTTCAAAATCATTTGAAGAGAACATTCAGGTTAAAATAAAACAAAACTGTTATCATAGTGGTAATGGGTTAAGAGTTTTAATGAGCAGCCTTTCCATTTGCTTTTCTTCAAGTGACCATTCTCATGATAAATGGCTATTTCTGACACTGCACGAAAATACCATGAAAATGCCTATTTCTGTACTTTCGTGGGCTCAAAAGCCAGAAAATATTTGTTTATTATGAATTCGGTATCTAGAGAGCCAAACAGACCTCTTGTCTTTGCTGTTTTTTTATATGTACTTATAATTAATGGCTATTTCAGAGTGGACACATGATGTAAATTACGTCAATTAATGTTTCTTCTTGTACTTATCTTGATTCTCAGATGCCAAAAATGTACACCTAACGGTGATTATTTTCCATAACTTTTCCCTCTGTAAGATTGCTTGCTATTTAGCTCTAGCAGATTTAATCTTTATCTTTACAAAGTAGCCCATTGTTACATGAGAATCTTAAATCGAGACCTGACAATAACACACAAAATATTATGACTGCCTTCGTACTAGAATGTGAAAGAGAGGGATAGAAACATGGGCGTCCGCAGTTAGGGGCAAGGGGGGAATTTGCCCTCCCTGGAAAATGAAAAAAAACCTGAAGAAACGAAGAAAATATAAAGAAAAAGACGAAGAAAAATTAACATCAATATTTCTTAACAGTTCACTCAGTGTTTTCCCTATTTATATGCGGTAAATAGGCTTTAGAAATGTTATTTCCAGCGATCTGAGAGGCATTTTGGGCCAAAATTTTCTTGCTCTCCGCGCCAACTCATGGTGGTGTGGAGATTTTCCCCCTTAAAGAAATTAGCCCCCTCCCCGGATTTTCTTCAGCGGAGGCCCATGGATAGAAAATTTAAACATGTTTTAACAGAAAAACTTGCTGAGGAGAAATATCAAAGTAGTCTTCTACCAGGTGCGGAAAATCAAATGGAAAGTCTGAAAAGCCGTGGCTTCGATCGTGCTGAGGCTCAGGGTATTTACTCCTTCGAAGCGCCCCTGCACACCATTTTCGCCCCTCTGACCAAAATCCCTACCTCCGTCACTGGTACCAGCCCCCTGGCCCCCCTTGTTACGTAGGTCGCCTAAAATTTCCATCCTGGCTACGCCACTGGAGACATGTTACAGTGTTGGGCAACAAATTGAAAATGAAAAAATGGGACTTGAAAATTATATATAAGTTATAGCTACGTGACACAAGATTAGCCTCAACCTGACATCTAACTACGATGTGAATACTCAAATTATATCCCTCATAAAATTTCAACTTTTCTTCAATATAAGCAGTCCTAATTTTCAAGAATATGTCAGTCTGAAAGCACAACAAATTTAAAGTTAAGGAATTTTTCTTCTTAAGTTTGGTAGAGCCTCATGCAACACTCAGGCCTCAGATAAGATAGGCGTTCGGGAAAATTTCAGATTGGGTCTGAGAAGATTTTGCCCGAAAAATTCTGCCCGAAACACTACCTTGGCCAAACGCCACCGCCGGGTTGGGGCGGACCAATCGGGACCTTCAAGCAGCCCGCGGAAATGACCCCCCCCCCCCAAAGCTTATAAGGAGTAATCTAAACAGTTGCTACGGTTGACTGGTTGAGATTTCGTATGGAAAAAATGTTCACTTCAAAAACAAGTATGCCCGAAACACTATAAGCAGAGCGCCACCATTCATTGGCGCGGAGGCCTGAACACTGAGAATCTAACTTTTCTTCCAGCAAACCGGAGGCGGATTAGACCAACCCAATTTTGTGACTCCACCTATTCCAACATCATTGAAAACCAGATTACCAGTAATAGCAAAGCCCTTAAGCATATTAATTGCAAAACCGCCCAGTATAAATCTTCCTTCTTTCCATCAACTATCCATGATTGGAACAAACTACCCAATGAGATAGTCAATCTGCAGACCCTGGACACCTTCGGGTGCCGTCTGGCGTCTTGTTGATCCCTCTCCCGCTTACTCCGTTGCGTTTGTGCCCTTTGGGAGTCTGCAACGTATTTCCAAAGAAGAAAGAGAAAATTTTGAAAAGTCGCCCCCCCCCCCTCAGAGAGCCGGAAAAGGCATTTCACAGGCCTATAAGTACATTCTTAGCATTCGCTATTTTGAGCTTTCGTTTGCTATAATGGACTGAAAACTCAACAACTTGCTAAGTGATCAGAAAATTACCGCATAAAAGGTACCGCAATTAGATGAAATGATCGTGTATCTTTTTAGGGGAAAAACTGTAAAGAGAACTGAAAACATAAAAGTGCTTTTTACTCTATGATTGCCACTCTTGGCTGAATTCAAAATTCACAGAATTGATGAAATTTGATGTTTCTGCCTGAACTTCTGACTGTGCATGATACTTCTAACACCTTTTGAAAAAACGGATCTCTTTGATTTTTCGTAAATTTGATTGTGATACTTTGCTATTTCGGGCAAATGTTTGAAAAGTAGTCGATATTCCACCATTTCGAGCGTTTCTGTTAAAAACTGAGTGGTAAGGCTTTCGAACTAGCTTTTTGCGCTGCTTGAATGTGTAGAAAACTTTTGGTAATCTTGTTGATTTTTCACAAAAATTTTACAGCGACTAAAAGGTTTTTTCTTTCTCATCTTTTTCCGGCATATCCTTTCAACATTGCGGACACAGTTAGGAGTTTCGGAATGCATACACATGCTAAGTCTTTATTTCAAGTGGCTGTTTTCCGAATCCTTGCCTGAATATTAGATATTCCTGAAATGTGGCGAGGGGGCAGTCTGTATGACCTGCCTCCCTCACACCTTAATCTACGATTACAATTTTGTCACCAATTTGCAAAGGACATAGATATAGGCCTACTGGAATTATCACGGCGTCTAGTGTAGCATAGCTGGCAGTGCGCAGTTTCATTTAAAAAATGAGTGAATACATACTTTTATTTTTTTTTTAAAAATTCGTTCGTCTTCATGGTAGATAAAACGAAAAGTTAAGCACCAATAATGTACCTTTTGCTCATGGTCAAGGGTAGGATGAGGTGCAAAGTCCAAAAATTGCTCCCCACTTTCATATTGCATAGGCGGCGGAAGCGGGACCAGGGGGGCCTGGCCCCCAATATATTTTTTATGAGATTTGGGGGGCATCCCCCTAATAACTGAATAACGCAAAATAAATTTTTCAAAAGTAATTACACAAGTTTAAGTTGCTTTCATTACATTTCGGCTTTCCTTTGGCTCAATTATTACTTTTCAGAGTGCAAAAGTTGCAAAACTTTCGGGGACTTCGCCCCCTGAACTTCCACATTAATAATAACCTGTAGTAGAGTTTACTTTCGCTCTTCAAAAAGTTAGAACAAAACTTTTTGCAAGCTATCTTTCTTCTTCTAATTACCTTTCTTCTTCTCAAATCGAGCCTTCAAACACACTGAGCGAGGAGCATGTCCCCAGTCCCCTTTTTTGCCCCAATGACACATATTTGCCCCAGTAATAATGTCCCTTTTAGGATTATTAGTAATACCTATACAACGGTAATTTTTTGCTTCCATTAAGTCCCCTTAGAGGCCTAAAATGTCAGAGCTTCCGGGGGCCTTGTTGCAAGCCCCTGGACCCCACGCATAGAACTCCCTATTGAAGAAATGCCCCAAAACACTTTGGACCACTAAAAATGCCCTGTCTCAAATCGTCCCCTTTCTGGCGTACTGACCAATCCCAAAATCAAGAATTTCATGAATCTGTGGATCTTGTATTTCACATAGTGACGAATGTTGTCTTATTTGGATAATGTTCGCCGTATTCATCGATTTTATGTTCGGAATTGTAGAAAATAATATATTTTACAACGTCGTTGCAATTTTTAAGGCGAAGGTAAACAGATTACGGCAAAAAATGCATTTGTTACTATGCCAATTTGCGATTCGTCAGTGCGCCAGAAAGGGGACGAAATTATCAATCACATGCTCAATTTTGAGTAGCTTCAACATTTTGGCTTTGCCCCTAAAATTACGGTAAAGCATGTTTCTCCTTAAACAAATGCCATAGTATTTCCTGATTGCATTTTCTTCCCTTACCTCACCCCACTCCTGAATTAAATTCATAGTTAGAATCCTTAATTTGAATATGATTTTCGACCATTTTGGAGCCTCTCAAATCACTAAAATCGCTGAGCTTCGTGGGGCTTCGCCCCAGGACCTCTACCGGGGCGCTGCCCCTGAACCCCACCACTCCTTAAGCGCAAAGCCGGACGCCTCACGACGTTACCATTATGTCGATTGCCGAAAACTTATGCCCTCAATAAAAAAACATCTTCCGCCGCCTATGAATTGCTTTCTTTGCCACTGATAATTTCTGACAGTTTAACCAAAATTTGCATTAACGGTTCATCAGCCTGTTTGTACATGCGTTAATTAGTACACAATGAACGACAGACCGATTATCTGAATCTTTCAAAACTTTGCCCGAAAAACGCTATATTCAGTGTAAAATTTCTAAAAATATAAAATGATTACAAAAATTCGCAATACGTACATCAGGGTGGTTTATGGATTTTTTTCTCATCCCCACTTCATACTATATTGGAAGGCCACAAAGAAGATTTCATTAATTCGGTAGACCTTGAATTTTTTTAGCATAAAAATACGTACATCGTTACAGAATTTTGCCCCCTCAAACTGGGTGCCATGACTTGGCCAATCATGAGCGTCATGACTTGGTCGATTTCTTAACGAAAGAAAACAGCAAATTAACTGACCTAAATTAGGCTTGAAATTTCTACCAATCGAGTGTAAACAGCGCAAAAAGACTATAGGGATGTACTGACTCCTGAAAATATCAAGAAATATTCACTATTGTATTTATAAGCATGCTGTTAGTTACTTAAGTAACATGGAGTGCCCATTTGATATGTTTTTTTGCCCCAACCATCAATAATTTCACAAATTGATTTGAAAATTTTCTACTCTTTTCTCGCATTTTTTAAATTTATTTTCATTCATAATTCCACTAAAGGCATGTTCTGGTGGCTTTTTGCCTCTGTCTTGTTAGAAAAACAAAAATATTCCACACCATGTCCTTCAAACCCCATCACAATACCATATTCCTAACTCAACATATCTCACTTTAAAGATGGGTTATTTTTGCTAAAAAAATACCTCTGCTTTTCAACAAAGCCACAAAAAGTTATGTAATGTGGGCACATTGCTTCAAAAGTGAGGGAGAATATCATTTGGAAAAAAGCAGCACTGGAGTCAAAACATTGCCACATGTTTTCAGTTCCGTTGTGTACATATTATAGCTTCCTCTTCCTCGAAAAGAGACAAGATCACTTCATCTTATGGTAGTGGTACCTATCATCTGGTAATTTTCTGATCTCTTATTGCATCTAGTTGCCTTTGTTTTCTGTTTAAGTGAAACTTTTTTGCAAAGGAAAGCTCAAAGTAATGACTGCTTCATTTCTAATTACAAGTCTTGGGAAGCCATTTCCATCTGTCTAAGGGGTTCGTTTTTTGTTTATCTTTTTTCTATCAGCGCAGATAACTCATCAGAGCACTACATGTTTACAAATCACTCTTTGCTTGGGGAAAATGTTGGATATTATCTGGTAATTTGCTAGGCTTAGCACTGAACACTTGCTGTGTTTTTATTGAGGTGAAGAATTAATTGCAAATGTAAGTTAAAAAAAAGCCGGCGACTTCTTTGCTTCTAGCTATATAAACCTGAGAATTTGCCATTTTGGGCTGGTCTGCATGGGGGGGGGGTTCTTAGTTTTTTCCAAAATTTTCGGTACGCTTCTCACCAACTGATGGTGGCGCTCCGCTAAGGAAGTCTTCCTGGCAGGATTACTTTTTCGGGCAAAAAATATCTTCTGCCCTTCAGATTCATACCCCTTTGTTAACATATAAACAAATGATCTCCAATTGTATGTTCAGAGGATGCTAAATTTTTTTTGCTTTTTTCTACCAAGAAGAACATTTTTTCGAAAAATAAAAAAAAAAATCTGATTATTTCCTAAGTGTGAACACGTATTAGGAACGTAATTTGCGGCGCGCCGAAAATTTGGGTCCTTTTACACATTTGTAAATGTTGAGATTGTATTGCAAAAAATAGTTTAAATTTAGGGTTTTCTGTAAGGAAATTTGAATATTTGGGGGACTATCGAGGATTTTGCGTTTCCTGTTAGCATATATCTGAGATGGCATGTCAACTGAAGATCGTTGTTACTTTATGTTATCTTACGAGTGCTGATTGCAGTTTCTCGGCAACATTCAAAGAGCTCCCGAACTTCTTTATTGCCATTAATAGACAAAATATTTAAAAATTAAAAGCCCATCTGGAAAAATTTGAGGGAAACACTGTAGCGGCTTGAAAAGTTAACCACTGATTGCTTTATGCCGAGAGACCACTTACTACATTAAGGGTTGCAATTTAGGGCGCGCGAAGCGATCGGGAAATTTTGCCTTTTTAAAACCAATAATTACAAATATGGAGCTTTTATTAGGAAGAATTCGGAATTTTATGGAGGAAAAGTTGGGAAAACCGAACTGTATTTGACTGGTGTTTCAAGTGGCAAAATGTCAAAATCTTTTCACTGCCATGAGGGGCAATCGCTCATCTGCCTCCTGTAGCTACGTCCCTGCTCTGTGACAATGGCATTTTGTCACTTTAATAACTAAAGAATCCATCTACACAGACTACGGTATTCAACTGACAGGGTTGAAAGGTATCTGATAAAAGGTGAGTATAAGGGCATTTGAGTGCGGTAGGCCAATGGTTCCCTGCCTGAAATATGAAGTCTTGCTCGAAAGACAATCTTCAGTTGGTGCGGAGCTCAGAGAGCCGGAAATGGCATGTTTCGGGCTTGTAAGTTTTCCGATTTTCCTTCAAGTGTGAACACCGCTGTGTCAGGGACATATTGCGACGCGCGAAACGCGCCGAAACTTTTGCCCATTTTAAACAAATCATTTAAGATTTTGAGCTTTTATTGCCGAAAGCTTTGGATTCTGGGTTTCCTGTAACGAAATTTAAAGAGTTTGGGGGTTACTGAAGAATCTGCACTTCCTTCATATATTGATGGCAAATCTAAGAATGATTGCACGACGACTCAATCGTTGTTGCTACATAATGTTATCTATGACCCTTCAAACTGACACTCTTCCAAAAGTTTCCCAAACTTTGTTGTCCTATTAAAACAAAATATTTCAAAATCAAGAGCTCTCTTTGAAGAAAGTTTGGGATTCTATGAAAGACAGTTTAGAAAAAATAGCAATATAGCTGCCGGTGTCTCTTGATGATGTGGTATCACATAATGGTACCATACATATCCAATTTTGTCGTTTCCAGAGCTCGGAAAAGTTTATCAAACTGATTTACGAGCAAACAGCTAATGCATGCTATGTTGCATTTTGCGGCGCGCGAAGCGGCTGGAAATTTTGTTTTATTTTTGAGATTTTATATAATAGAAAAGGGGTTTTCAGACCCATGAAGTGGGGCGGAAGCACATGTTTCCGCCCCTCATTTTACACTGGGGGCCATCGCCCCAGCCCCCCGCTTCCTACGCCTATGGTACATAATGTTATCTATAGATTGAGGCTTAAGTTCCTGACGACATTAAAAATGTGACCAAAACTGTTGCATTTTATGAAAGAAATACTTCGAAATCAAGAGCCTTTATTGGAAAAATTTAGGAAAACTTCAGGGTAGCAGCTTGGAAAAAATTACCCGACTGATATATGGGGAAGCACTTACAGTACTACATCAAAGATTGCAATTTAGGGCGGGCGAAGCGCGCGGAAAAATCTGTATTTTTAAACAAATAGTTACAAAAATGGAGCTTTTAGTTGGAAGAATTCGGAATTTTTAGAGGGAAGAATCGGGAAAAGCACATTGTGCTTGACTGGTGTCCGATTTACAGCAAATTTCTGAATTTTTCACTTTTCAGAGCCAAGGGTAATCAAAGGCCGATGTAAGGAAATTTGTTTGGGGTGGCAAACTCAACTTGCGACCAAGACATCTCATATAGTATCAGGGGATGTCGTGCAAAAATGTTTTGTTTGGGGGAGGGGCATGAGAAGTGGTGATTGACTGCCCGAAAGACTATCTAAGCGGAGCGCCACCATCAGTTGCTGCGGAGCGTACAGAAAATTTTGAAAAATCCCGACCTCTCAGATAGCCGGAAATTGCATTTGCCATGCTTGTAAGTAGAATTTAAGCAGTCGTTATTTTGAGCTTTCCTTTGCAATAAAACCTTCATTTTAATAAAAAGAAAATGATCAAACTGCAAAATAATCAGAAAATTACCAGATAAAATGTACTCAGTGGCTCCTTTACAGGACGATGTGACATTTCATCATTTTCTTTGTCGCAAAGTAGAATCTCCTTTATAAAGGACAGACCAGAACCAAGTTTTTGTTTAATATGTTAAAGACGAATATATTCTACGCACTCTGGTGAAGTTTTCATTCATTTCCTATGTTCGGTTCTCGAGATATTAGCAGTTGAAGTTGACACATTTTCTACAAAAAGTAAACTTGAACCAGGCTGGTGTTATGTCATGTATTCATATTGATGGTCAATGTTTTGTTTTGTTTTTCATTTATTTTTGATCCTGCTGTTTGACCTTGAATTGATTAGGGATGCTATCTTGCCCCTAAGACAAATTAAGTTTCCATTGCTCGGGATGCACTTATGGTAACAACATATCACAGTTAAGTTGTATAAATATGGTGTTAAATTTTAGAGAAAAACAACTAAATATTGTCCATCGATGTGAACACATGACATCAAGCCTACTTGTTGCAAGTTCACTCTTTGTAGAAAATATGTCAACTTCAGTTCTAATATCTGGAGACCAACATGGGAAACAGTACTGATTCAGTACTGCTAATTGGTGCTAGTAGCGCTATCAACGCTTCTGTGCTGCCGGTACTGGGCTAAAAAGTTTGATACAATTACGACCTATATCCTTGACAATTACGCATTAATATATACTTTATATATAATATATGACATTTGTATGAGATAGCCCAGCCAACATGCCCAGTCGGAACCCGACTGGGCTCCAGCTGGGCTACTTGCTGGGCCCCAGCTGGGACCCATTCGTGTTTGTCAGGTGTTCCCACATGGGGCCCATCTGGGCTAGCCTTTCCCAGCTGATGCCCAGTTGAAGCCCAGCTGGGCCCAGCTTCAACAACTGAAGCCTAGCTGGGCTCAAACACGAATGAGTCCCAGCTGGGACCCAACAAGTAGCCCAGCTGGAGTCCAGTCGGGGCCCAACTGGGCATGTTGGCTGGGAGAAGGCTGGGGTGGTTTGCCCAGATTAAGAAAAAGGCTACTTTTCATTCCTGTCATATCGAATAACGTTGTTTTTGGAAAACTGAAGACCATGCTTTGAAAACGTTTGGGGGGGGGGGGCTGCCCCTATGGCGAGCCGCTAATGTATGCTATGTCGATGAGTTAATGGTTTCGTTATCCTCAACTTCGCGAAAATAGAAGTTTGACGGACTCGGAATGAATGAGGATAACGTAGAAACCCTTTGCTAATGATCAACTTGAAAGATAGAGCGCCTTTCAAGAATCTTTACGTAGATTTCTTTGGGAAGCAGTATACACGAATCCGGACAGCAACTGATGGTGTGATTTCAGTCGGCCATAAGTGGGGTCCATTACCCTTAAATCTTTCGATTTTCTTGCTTACCTCTGACATGAATGGTTGTACACTAATTTGTATCTTATATTCTCTAAGTTCACTAAATATGAGGGTTTGAAATTCATGTGAACAATAAATAAAGACGGTTTTTGGTTAATGGACCCCACTAATGGCGGCCTACAGTCACTAAAAACGCGTTAATCGGATTCGTCTTGCTAATCAAAGAGCAAGATATATATATGCAGGGGAGTTGCAACAGTCTATTGCAACTCCCTGACATATGTAACTAACTAACCTCACTTCGGTCTACTTCGGTTTAGTGATTTCTGGATCTGGAAAGTTATTGTTCGCCGAAATGATACTTCATTTCCATTTTTAAATCTTCTGCGAGTTCCGTTTACAGAGCTGTGAATGAGAAATGACAGAGAAAGAATGAATATTGTAAGTTTGTTTCGTTAGCTGTCGTTGGTAACACATAAGGTGAGGGTTAAACTATAATTATTAATCGTGTTTTCAGCAATAAGCAAGTGGTGTACCGTCTAATTAGTATTGACCCAGTTAAGCGAAATATGGGCGTAGTGTAGCCTGTACTGCAGCTTGTACTGTAGCCTAGGTCAGCTTAGTGCAATCGCCGCCAAAAGTAAAATGAAACAAATTCCGGCTCTAATTGGGTGTCCGTACCCATTTATAGGGTTAGGGTTACGTAAGCATAGTAATGAGGTTAGGGCTACATACAGGCTTTCCCCGTTTCAGTATTGTTGCACTCATGATTGGTCAGCTTTTCGCAACCAGTGTTGAAGTGGGGATAATATGGAGCGCAGCTAGCATGTGAAATTGATGAAGGACAATATAACATCTGGTTTGGTGGGATTTTTTTTCATTTATTTTGTAGTCTAATGTATTAATAGCAAGGTCTGTATGCATTGTATTTGCAGCACAAGTAGGGCCTAGCCTAGTTGAATGTTCTGTGAGATATCATGTGCTTAATTTGTAGTTACTGGTAAGCTGAATTATTTCTAATTTGTGTGGTTCTCTAACTAAGGATACTACTATTTAGCCTATCAAGAATTGAAATGTGGGTTTTGGTACTAACTGGGTTTCTGTACCTGGAAGTAGACATAATTTTAACTCACTTCACAACGCTAACAGAGGGCACTGAAACTTAAAGTTTGTTTGTGAAATTAAGGATAAGCCATATGAGGTGAGGTTACAATACTTGGATCTCCCTACATTGATTTATAGAAGAGCTAGAGCTGATGCCATACAGACCTGTAAAATCCTAAATAACTTGGGAAAGTGTTGATCAAGCCAACTTTTTCACATCAAGGAATACTGGTTATGATACTAGACATTCTCAGCATAGTCTCTACAAAAGAAGAGTCCGTACACAGTTACATCATCATAGCTTTTCTAATAGAGTTGTTACTTTATGGAATAGTTTGCCTGGGCGTGTGACCCAGGTTGGAACAGTTAATTTTTTTTTTAAATCAAGATTGGACAAGCATTGGATGTCCCTTAATTGGAAGTTCTCAATGGACAGCTACCATAAGCTACCCTGGGAGATTTAATCCGCTGCTTCATGCATCAAGTTCCAGTACTGGATTTATGGTGGGCATTACAAGGTGTTTGCCTTTTTTTGTGCCCCAGTTACTGTAAGTTCCTGTAAGTTTAGAAAACAGTTTTTTCTCTTTAAAGTAAAAACCCCTTTTTTTCCTCACTTGGGACACAGTGCTATAGCTACAGTATAAATGTACTGTGGAGAGAAGTGAATGGTTAGTGCTATGGAAGAAAGAAAAGCATTATTAGTACCTGGACCCAAAACCTTGACCCTAGCAGTATAACATCAAGACCAGCACGCTTGCCTCCTGCATTATGACCTATGCATACTGTAGGTAACCCCAACCCTATTACCTTGCATATGTAACGCTAACCCTATAGCTATGAGGCAAGTTTCGGGTACGGACACTCAATTAGAGCCGGTTTTTCAAAGGGTGAAAGGGGGAATGTGGGTAACTTGGGTGGAATGCTTATTGGGGAGACATTCTGATTTCAAACCAATCATTTGGAAGTTGGTTTGACAGACTTCAGTTCACCTTGACTTTTCGGTGGCATTTTAATGTGAAATGTTTGTGGAGGATTTTTAACTCTAGTGGAAAACACTGAGTGCATGTGTTCTGTAAACTTAGCTACCAAACTGCAAGTAGCCCTTACATTAGCCATAATTAGGCTAAGCCAAGGCCAAAGGCTAGTAGTTAGCTTAAGCTAGGCCTGAACTTTAAAGTTTGGGAATACTCAGTTCTACATGAATACACTCATTGGAATTGTAAGGAATGCAGAGTCACTCTTGAACAGCATCCACTGCCATCTAGGGTACTTTGGAATGCACCTGTAGACTTTGTAAAGTGAACACTGTTTGTCACCCAAAGAAAAAAGAATGGGTTTCCACTCAAAATTTGTTATCCAGGAATGACCAGTTGCAAATTATCTTCACCAGGCCTCTTTTTGGCCAGGGTCCGTGGTGAGTCCTTTACTCAATATCATTTATTATTGCTATCTTTGCCTACAGATTCTCCTGTACACATATTATGATTTAGATTCTCTTGTACACAACCATGTTGTCATTCTTGTAAAAAAGGTAACGTTTTCCTTCTTTTAATGACAGGAGAGTTGACAGCATGTAGCAATGGTTCTCGATTAATGTTCTGTGTAAGGGCGATTGTATAAATTTCATCCAAACATGTTCTCCTTGTGCAAGTTGTCTTGTATATTCATGTACATGTACTAATATGAAAGTTGTGTTTAAAAGTCCCATCAGAGCCCTACTAAGTGGT
Source organism: Holothuria scabra (assembly GCA_037179385.1). Taxonomy (NCBI): domain Eukaryota; kingdom Metazoa; phylum Echinodermata; class Holothuroidea; order Aspidochirotida; family Holothuriidae; genus Holothuria; species Holothuria scabra. The sequence continues at coordinate 47,490,108 of CM074188.1, forward strand.
TCATATTTTGACCGCTGCAACTTGCCATAAGCTCTTTGATTTCTATGCTCAGTTCACAAATTACACTAAATACACTACAGAATTTTGTCGTAGCATCATGAAAGCTGTCTTTGCAGTGTTAGAGATTGGATTTACTTTTTAACTTATACTGTATGTTACTCGTATAAGCAAAGTCACAGCAAAGTTTTTGAAAATACGAAAAGAACATGTAGTGATTCTGTATCTATACATCATACATGGTACATTCTCTAAGTATTGAATTATGGTCACTAACATTGAATTATATATCTATTCTTCAGTTTACTTTAATATGATTGTAATGCTCAAGGAACATTTACACTGTAAAACTACTCCATTTTTAAATTATTAACTGTGTAAGGTATGATTCTGGGTTTATGTAATTTTTGCAAGATTATTGTACTTTTCTATTGTTGAACTCAGAAAACGAAATACACGGAGCAAAAAAAAAAAATATCTTCAGCTGGCCTTGCAGACTTAATGAATCAATATTTTGCCAAGCTTCAGTATGTCGGACTTTCGATGATCCCGCTGTGTAACACTAAAAATTATCATATCATTTGAAGTTGAGGCCACAACATCAGCTTCTGTTCACTTTGCCTGACGGCAACTCACACACAGCAGCTGCTGCAGCTCCCATAAAAAAGTTACAAGTTCTCACACATCATGTTTTGTGAATTACTGTAATAGACATGGCAGGAATGCAATACACAGTGCATTGTAAATTTAGTGTTATAGCCAGTTGGACAAATGCCACAACACAGGGCCTGACACTGGAAGTCAGTTTCTATGTTGAAACTCACAGACAAACTCGTATCCAGAGCTAATTTAGCATGCCCCCTATTGTAATAGTTTCATATTGAAAGCTAAGGAAACTTAGGTAAGGTGTCTGGATTTCAACACAAAGGTAGCTACATGCAAATGTTAGAAGGCGTACATGATTGTGCCTACACTAGCAGTATTAAACACCACAGGAGTGATGTCATTTGTTTACACAACTCCTGAAAGGATGAAGTTTTCTTGCAGCTGTTGCTGGGATTTATGATAAAGACTGAATTGTTGGATAGTGTCAGATCCATTTTCTTTGTACTCTTTGTGGGAGCAAATATTGCTCTTTAAGTTAAAGTGTACCTCAAGTCAAAATATTAAAAACTATATATTAAAGAGCATGAAAAGAGAATTCTAACAGTCCAACTCCCATCTTCATAGCACATTCTGAGCTGTGATATAAAATGTTGCAGTTTATTCTCTTAAAACAGATCAGTCCATTATGCAATAATTTGAGACTTTCTTGTACAACTCATATTACCTGCTTTGTTTCCTTTTAAAAATTTTTATGACCTTGAACACTGCCCATTTGTTTACGTGGCATGTCGCTCAGAGAGGGTTCGATAAATTACATCACCCTGTAAGAGTAAGAGTGTTCAGCCTCTCACACTTTGGTACAAGGTACAGTAAGTTTCAGCAAACAAAGAAATAGGCCTACAAAGATTGTAGTACAACAATGACATCTCAAATTATTGCACAATGTACCATTTTACGTTGAGTGAATAAACTTCAACATTTTATATCTCAACTCAGGAATGTCCTATGAAGATGGAAGTTAGACTGTAAGAATTCATTTTTCTTGGTCTTTATTATATATTTTTGAATTTTTTTTTCTTACTTGATGTACACTTTACGTCAAAAGGGTACTGTTTTAATGAACAGTTGCAAGATAGTAATGTAGTACTTTGTGTTTGCACAGTCACTTTTGGTGACTCTGCCAGAGTATTTATACACCTCCAATTTGTATCATCTGCATGTTCATACATGTATTTGAAAAATATTCATTTGGCACAGGTTTAAATTAATATCAGCAGTAGGCAGCAAATCAAACTTGTTTTTATATGCAGGTTTTATCTATGGAAAAGTTGTAGAGTATGCAGTAGTGATTCCGAATAAGGTGGCCATACTGTAAAGGGGTCTGACTTTTTCCAAAAATTTTCAGCTTTTGGGAAGCCTTTCCTCTGTTTGGCATTACTTGACCTACCTGATGTACCATGGCATCTTCTTTGTTTTATTGGAATTATTGATCTGAATTTAAGTGTTATCTACAGCCCCATCTACATTATTACACATTTGTGGGGCTGTGAACGTGTAGCAATTAATCACTAAACAATCGCATGTGGAATAACCGTTTAGTACAAAGTTACAAGCGATTAATCGCACAACCTGTTTTTGAGAGTTTTTTATCCATATTCCAATGATCCCTGGTTTTAGTTAAATGGAACATTCTGGGCATATTTGGACCTTGTAGGCTTTAAAGTTTCAGAATAATTTGATTTTACCATGCAAGATAACAACTATTTATTATTTCTGCATTACATTCAGTATCAGTCACTACATACTGAAATAATTTTTTTTGTGATAAGGTAATCGCGATTAATCGCTAAAGGATCGCAAATTTTTGAAGTTAAATGTTTAGTTATTTTGCTAAACATTCACAGCCCTACACATTTGTTCACAAACACTGTCATACAAATTTTTAAACATTTATTGGGAAGGTGCAGCTAAATATTTGAACACCTTCACACATGTTGGACATACAGTAGTTCAAATTTGTCAGTGAATCAGTCAACACGAAAAGTTTGGATCATACGTTTGTCCATTAGCATCATCATGCAAATGTTTGATGATTCTTTTGACCAAACATATGATCATGTGGACTGGGCTTCAAGTCTAGAAGTCTTCCTTGTAGAGCATGTTTTACAGGAAGAGCTCTTATAATCAAGACACCTACAGTATAACAGTTAGAATGCAATCACATTTTAGAACCACAAGGTGCATTAATGTTGCTTCCAGGAAAACAAAGAAAGGTAAAAAATGTTATTTAAATAACTAAAGCAATCAAAAATGATTGCACAAATTACAGCACCATTTTAAATTATGTGAATAAACTTCAGCATTTTACATCTCAGCACAGAAATATCCTATGCAAATGAAAATGGAAATTGAACCAATTGGACTTATTTTGCTCACTTGGTAAAAATTGTGCAATTTCAGACATAAGGCAAAGGTACACTTTAAAGTGTGCATTTTAGAGAAAAGTGGCATTTTACAGCTGTGCTATTGTTCAGAATACTTCTGCACCACCTATCAGTTCTACTTGAATACTGTATACAGTTTAAACTTACGTATATCACTATGCTCTTGGAGTGTTATTACATGTATGCCTTCATGGTAATGTTACAAGTGGTTAAAGCATCTGACTAGTAGCAGTTTGGAGGTTGGGAGTTCCAGTCCTGGGTGGGTCATGCTGAAGACTGAAAATGGATCCTATTGCTTTTGTGATTGTTGCCCAGCACAAGCAATAGAGAAGGGAAAACAAGCCAGCTACAACTGAAAAAAGGCTTTGGCAAGTCAGACTAATTTGTAAGAAACTGGACCAAAAAACTCCATCTAACCTAATTCCCTAACCCACTGCTAGTTTTACCCCTGGTACAGGGATGCCATTTCTGCAACCAATGTCAGTGTTTGATACTATATATCTGGGTTATGGTTATCTTTCAAACTGTCTCTGATATGAGAGGATGTCTGTCATTAGTATTTAATTTATAAAATTATATGTGCTCTTTATTTTCATACAGACCTTACTCTACTAAGGAAGAATATGGAAGGCATCAAAATGGATGAAAATTATCCTTTAAAACTCAAATGGATGGACCATCTCAGTGCATCTTGGGTCTCTGAGGACTGGAGTAAAGTAGCTTGTCGGGATGGTGTAATTGAGTTATTTGAGCGGTTGATATCAAATAAAGAGGTTGTTACAGCTCCCAGGCAGGCATTAGCTCTTCAGACATCACAATTACCTGACTATGAAAGGGAGGTTCCAACATTTGAAGAGCAGGATTTATTCTTGGACAGTTTACTAAATTCTCAACTGAATTTGGCTAGGATCGTTTTTTCCGATTCCCCGTTTTCATCCACCTTGCGAAAACGTTTGACAATCTTAAAAAGACTCTTTTATGCCATTTCAAACAAATTTCATGACAGAGAAAAAGTCAAACAGCAGCAAAAACTACAACAAGCCCAGTCTCAAAATGTGGAAGAGAAATCCAATTTACAGAAACTTAATTTTGGTACCGATGCCCTCATTGAAATGGGGGTCAGGACGGGATTGAGCTTATTGTTTGCTCTTCTCCGTCAACACTGGAGCCAACCCCCTAGCTCTGGAAACCTTCATTTGTGCAATGATGTTCTTCAGACAGCACTCACTGTGTTGTCATCCCTACCACCTCTGTCGCTTGCTAATGAAAACAAAATCCCACCTCTTGGAAATGAATGTTTGAAACAAGTCACAGAGTTTTTGAAGTGCGCTACTTTACCAAGTTTTGGAGCAGATCTAGTTGGAAAGAGACTTGCATCTGAGTTGGTGCTGAGCCTTGCTGTTCAGAGAGGATCTTTACAGCAACTCCTTGATTGGGTGGAAATGGCCCTGAGCTCATGCTCAGCCATTTCTACTAAGCTGGAGGAAGGATTTGGTGATCCCTCTGCTAGAGAAGGATTTATTCGTTTTGAAGCATTCCACAGTGTCCTTCAACAAATGAGGAGAGTATCGGTGAGTACAGTTGAAGTAAAGTCTTCAGGCTTTCGTAAAAAACTCAAAGAAGGCTAAAAAGCCATGGCAGATTGAGCCAATTGAGAAGCCAACAAGGGAGATTCAACCAAAGTGGCAGTTGAACATGAGACATGGAAGCATTCCTCTTCCTCTCTCAGTGAAACATATTTCCCAACCTCCATCATTCTCTGCAAAAGGAAAGTATATTTTGCTCCGTATAATCTTTTTATTTCAAGGTCAGTCTCAGTGTAACTGAGAACTTTGAAAGCCAGGGCTGTCTGGCCTTTACTGATGGCCAAGGTGCTTGTGGAGCTGTCCTATGATGTAACACAGACGAACAGCCAAATTGTTCCTTTTGGCTGTGCCCTTTATCAAACTTATTTAAAGCCTTTTGTTGTGCCATACTCTGCCCTTGGCAACATAATGGAAAAGTCCTCAGGTATATCAATTTTATTAATTCATGCAAATGATTCTCATGTGTTTAGGTTTTAGAACTTCCTGGAGCAGAAAGTCAAGGGAGGATTAGTTGATATGGTCACATGTTTATGCTTTGACTTATCATTGGTTGATAGTTGGTGAGGAGACTACCTTGTGCAGCTTCTAGATTCAGTCATGCCCAAAAGCTGGTGGCCAGGGGACTTGGTGTGTATTAGCCTGTTAAAATCCTGCATGTTAAATACTGGATTACTGGAAGATCAAAACAAAATCATTTGGAAATCGAAGAGATTTGACTCTGTCTTTCTTGAGTATCTAACAACTGTTTATGCATACTGGAACAAAGAAAGGCATGACACCTTGCTATATGTTATCCCCTAACTTGCCTACAAGTCCATCTGGCCTTCTTTTTAATAGCATTTAATAATTTATTGTTATACATCATAGATGCCATACCTCAACTATTTCTTCTCCTTCTGTTGATGACAGACTTTGGAAGGTTATTTAAGCATTGCATTGATCATGGTTTCAAAAATAGTAATAGTAGTAATACTGTATGGTGTATGGACATCAGTAGTAGTAGTAGTAGTAATACTATATGATGTATGGACATCAGTAATAGTAACAATACCATATGTGATGTAGTTAAATAGTCAGATGAGACTTAACGACGAACCGACACCGATGTGTTATATAGTGTTGGTCAACTCCATAAAATGGTTTAAGTTCAAATTTATTTTCGAGTATTGTTTAGGTTCATGTTTGGTTTCCCTTAAGTCACCTCTTACGACAGGCGGGGCATATTCTACAACCCCCAGCCCACAAGGGGAATCTTATGATGTATGGACATCAGTTAAAGTAATAATACTATATGATGTATGGACATCAGTTAAAGTAATAATACTATATGATGTATGGACATCAGTTAAAGTAATAATACTATATGATGTATGGACATCAGTTAAAGTAATAATACTATATGATGTATGGACATCAGTTAAAGTAATAATACTATATGATGTATGGACATCAGTTAAAGTAATAATACTATATGATGTATGGACATCAGTTAAAGTAATAATACTATATGATGTATGGACATCAGTTAAAGTAATAATACTATATGATGTATGGACATCAGTTAAAGTAATAATACTATATGATGTATGGACATCAGTTAAAGTAATAATACTATATGATGTATGGACATCAGTTAAAGTAATAATACTATATGATGTATGGACATCAGTTAAAGTAATAATACTATATGATGTATGGACATCATTGGCCTTTATAATTATGTTTTAAGTGCTTTTATCTTTACTTTGATCATCTTTGATTTGTGTTTGGTTACTTACTGTACAAATTATGCCATCATATTTCCTCTTGCAGAGTTCCAGTTCTGATCGACGGTCAAGTTTGACAGAGCTGCAAAACATTGGAGGATACTGCCCTCTATATCAAGCTGCTGTCTATCTGTTAGAAGAGGTTTGTTGTATATTATTGTACTTCACAGACATTGTGTGACTGCATTGTAACTATCGTGCATTGTATTTCTATTTTCCATTGTATTCTTGAAGCATATATAACTACTGTGCTGTGATGTAACTGAAATTTTTCAAGAATTTAACTCCTTACTCATAAAATGTATTCCTATTATACAGATTGTCAAATTGGCTTCAGACTACACCAGGACCTGTATCTCCCCAGATGAGAAACGGCCTAGTACCTCAGTAGTGTCTGAAAACAGTGAGGTATATGTTTGGGGAAGTAATAGTAGTCACCAGCTAGCAGAGGGAAGCCAGGAAAGACTGTTGCAACCAAAACTGGCATCTGCATTTGCAAACAGTCAACAGGTATTTTAATATAGTACTAATATACACTTATAACCACCCATCACCATCTACCCCAACCTTCACAATGCCAAACCACGGTTCTCTCCAGGCAGCTGGGAAAGATGGGTACAGCCAAAACTGGCATCTGCACATTTGCAAACTGGCAACAAGTATGGTATAGTTCTATGTACAATTCTTAGCCCACCACCTTCACAGTAACAAACTGCTGTCTATCCTTATCCTCCACCACGTGCTTCTCTAACCTTATATGTCAGAGATGACGTTTTTCAAGGGAAGCAATTGGGGAGAGAGTTACACTCATCTTGTAGGACAGCAAGTGGGCAACCAGTTCTACCACTGCCTGTTTAATGAGCATAGGGGCACATACATTTAGCCATATTGCTCAAAAGATGTTGTGGGCTATACCATTACTGAAATATTAATATAGACACATTGTGAATAACAAACTGGTTATGTCTGTTATTGGCTCAGTGATTACAAGAATAGTCAAGAACCAAATTCATTTTGATATGCTAAAGAGGAATTTATTCTAGGCTTTCTGGTAAAATTTTGTATTCATTTTCCATGTTCAGTTCTCAAGATATTAGCAATTAAAAGTGGCAGATTTTCCACACAGAATGAACTTTGAGCAAGCAAATGTGATGTCATGGAGTCACATTGTTGAGCAATGTTTTCTTTCAATTTATAATGTACCACCAAGTTTATGCATCTAAACTCTGGTATCATATATTGATACCATAGGTGCATTCTTAGCAATTGAATTTAAAAAAAAGCTTTATATTCCTTAGGGGCAATATGACATTCCTAATAAATTCAAGGTCAACTGAAATTACAAACCAGTGGGCAACAATTTGAATCCATGACATCACATCTGCTTCCTTTGAGTATCCTTTTTAATAGAAAATGTTTCAACTTAAATTGCTGGATCTTGAGAACAGAACATAGTAAATGGATAAAAAATTCACCAGAATGCTTAGAATATGTTCTTTAATTATAAAGATAAAATTTGTTTTGGACTATTGGTTCAATTATATGAAAGAATGGTGAACACCTTACAATTTCCCCAGTTAAAATCGTGTTTAGTATTCGCATTTGCAGCCCCTTCAACTTCCAGTCTCCACCCCTACTCATCCCTTCCCTCCCTGCATCCTCATCGTCCTTGTTACTTTGTAATATAAATTATTACTGGCAGGTTAAAAGTTTCCTTCAAATTGCACCTTACAGGTGCCTTGAAGCAAGCCTTTTGTTCCCCTGAACAAATTGTTGCTCTAGCATAGGACAGCATCAGTTTGGATGTTGGGTTTAGCAGAAATCCATCCCTTCCCCCTCCCCTCCCCCTCCCCTCCCCCCACTAGTTGTTTTGTTAGCTTAATCCCTGAATGTAGATTTTCAGACTTATAATAGAATGATACATTTTAAATGCCAGTCAAATGCATAGTCAATTTTATACAAATGCTTACAGTAGATTTATCTGAAAATATTAGTGCTCTTATCTGTTAAGAAAGTGATGTTTACATGCTGCAGGTATGACCTAGTGTCCATTGTACAGTGTTCAACGTACACCTGAAGGTCTTTGTAGCAATAAGGTCAAGGTTGTAATCCACTGTGTGTTCAAAAAAAGCAGGTACTAGGTAATCTTACAACAAGTTAATCATAAGAATTGCCATTATCTCTGTCACTTGAAGGGACAATAAGAACTTGTTTTCAAAATTATCCTATACCACAATCATACATTGAGTTTCAACTAAAAAACCTGTCACCTCTGTTTAACATTGTAATTGATCACAGTGTAGAAAAGGAGATGTCTTGTCTTGCATATAAATGTGGACTTGTTTACCCTCAAAATATACAGAAATTCCCTTTGAACCATAAATTATGCAGAAATTTTTTTCGCTGGTAGGATTTCTTCAGTTTCTCCATATTTTGGTGAACAATTAGTTTGGAAAGGACAATTGGGGTAATTGGAAGAAAAGGCTAATTTTCTCTGTCAAACTATGATTGCTCCTTTAAAGCATACATGCAAAATATTATTATGCTGTCAATTCAGTAGAAAATTTCACAATTTCACTCATAAGCTGTAGTGTTAGAACATTTCACATCTCAGGACATTTAAGGCTGTCTGGCCAACCTTTACCCTTTCTTTCCCACAAGCATTTTAAGTCATTTCGCTCAATGAGCTCGGAAGTAAAAGGTTAAATTAGAACAGCAGTTTTGTGCATGCGCAAAGTTACGATTACACATCATCCCCACTGGGTGCCATTTTATACAGTCAAATTTCACAGTTTCAAGTGTATACCAGTAAAGAGTTGTGTGAGTGCAGTTCCTGTACATGGCAGGAAGTGCTTTTTCACATGTTTGAATGTTGGCCCTGCTTTTGCCCAATGAACTCAGGAGTCAAAGCTTTAAGGAATAGCTAAATCTCATGCTTTCATCATGACCCTCTTTACCCCTCCCCTCCTCCAACCAGTTCACATCCATGCTTTCAGAAGTGTTTCATTAACTGTGGTATCAATGCCAAATAACAGTAGCCATGTTTTTTTACAGGTTGAGGCCGGTCAGTATTGTACATTTGTGATTGCTGCAGATGGATCTGTGAGAGCCTGTGGTAAAGGTAGCTATGGAAGACTTGGTCTTGGGGACTCGAACAACCAAACACAGCTCAAGAAACTTAACTTAGAGAGCCACGTTGTCACCAAAATCTCATCCTCAAAGGTAAAGTCTCGTTACAAATAAGACAGTGAAATATAGTAAATATTGAAATTTTCTTTTTGTAAACAATATCAGTGATCAGTGTATCAATTTGAAATTATCCATACTTATGTTTTGTAAAAGCCACTTGTTTTACTCTGCAAAGGTAATATGGAAGGGACAGTTTGCCATGGTTTTAGTTCAAAAGATTTCAGAATCATCTTTTTTATTGATATCTTGCCAAAGGCAGGCAGGAAATCTATGCCATGGTTATGTGGTTTGTATGCGGGTGTGTTTATGACACTTTTGTTTGTAAATGTGATATCTCAATAAGAGTAGGTGTGACTAAGCTGGTATTTGGGTTGCTAGTTGGCCGTATTGAGTAGATGATCCCTATAGATTTTGGTGGAGGTCAAATGTCATTTGGGCTCACAAGGAGTTAGTCTATCAATATGTTTGTACAATTCCTCATGGTTGGAGTTTTGCATACCCCAAAATTTCACACATAATATGAGGATGCTATATAGAGAGCAGAACCCTAGTTTTAGAATGGTCATCTGGGTGTCACAGGGTCAGAATCTCTGAATCTCTCAATGTAGGAAGCTTAAATGCCTTCAGTGGTCACTTTATGGTACATTATGAAGCACTGTCAATCTGAAAAAAAAAAAAAAAAAAAAAAACTTTCATTTCAGCAGCAAGGAAGCACTAAGCCTTTGGCTTTCTAGTTCTTATTTTTATATAGATTTCTTAGCATGGCTGTAACAAATTTTGTCTTGCCATCTGAATTCTAGGTAAGACACTTTAAAGGCAGTCAACTTTCACCCCAAACTTCAATTTTTGTAGTAGTCACAGAATTTCTCATTGGCAAAGCTCTTTCATTAACAGCTATTTCAAAAAATGCAGAGTACCATAACTAATATTTACAGCATGTTCTGTCCTAAGAGTGTTTTGATTACACATTGAAGTATTGTATACTCACTCTGAAGCAATAAAATGAGATTGTATCTGTATGAGGATGAGTTGTAGACAGTTGTAGGAGGGGCTTAAGTAGATTAGGAGAATTGGAACTGTTTGGGGTGAGAAGATTAGTTAGGTTTTTGAATGACATTAGATATTGTCAAATTTTATGTTCTTGCCATGGATAAATTTGAAGTTGATGACTCATCCATGAAAATATGCATACTGGTTGGTTGCTTTTGGCATAGGTGTCTCTCTATTTGTTAACTTTTTTCATTAAAGTTTTTGTGCCTAGAAGAGTAATGGGAGTCCCACACTTTTCATGATGATCCTGCAAGTTACAAAATTATGTAATTATGTGCAAGACCAATCCAACCCTGCTTTGAATGCCATTATTGTTAAGTTCAATTCAATTAAAATTATTTGCAATATGTGCCTTTCTCATCAACAACAACCCCTTTTCCCAACAAATGTCCCCCTCAAAACATTTTTGGAGTAGACATTTGCCCTTTATAACCTGATACCTATTGCCAATACTGATGAATGGTCTGTAGTTAGTCAGATGGAGTTTAGTTAGGTTGAGTTTTACCGCCCAGTTTCCAACCTATTGGTTCAAGTCAAGCCAGCAATGGCCTTTTCTCCAGTTGTGGCTTACTGGCTTGTTTTCCCTACTCCACTGCTTATGTGGAGCTTCACGTACAACGACAGTTGGTTCCATTTTTAGAGTCTTTGGTATGACTGGACCTGGGAATAGAACCAGGGCCATCTGTGTGAGAGGCGGATGCGCCTACTGTTAGACCAAACACACAGTCGGATGGTCTGTAATATCCCAGATTGTATTATACACTTTGTAAGCATATACTTATTTTATACGCTACATCCAATTTACATTATTCTAGAGGGTTGCATGCAACTAGGGATATTACTACATTGTGCCCCAACTTCTTCCATTTTGGCATGTTGAGTATCCTCATACATCTCCACTAACAAAGTTCTTGTATTTACATCGAATTTTTTTCGTGACTTTCACAGGGGTCTGATGGACACACTTTAGCACTTACAGCTGAAGGACAAGTGTTCAGTTGGGGTGACGGTGACTATGGGAAATTAGGTCATGGTAACACATCTACGCAGAAGTATCCCAAACTGATTCAGAATGTTTTGACGGGAAAGTTGGTTGTGTGTGTCTCAACAGGATATAGACACAGCGCATGTGTCACAGATGAGGGACAGCTGTTTACCTGGGGTGAAGGTGATTATGGTCGGTTAGGTAAGTGGAACAAATTTTATTTCAACTGAACCTTGTCCTCAAAGCCAAACTGAAATTAAAAGGAGCATTTTGATGTGTTGTAGTCAATCCATTTTGTGCTTAGCAGACATGTATCAGAAAGTTTTATGTGCTTAAATTCATATTTAGAAAATATTTGCACATAAAATTACTTCCTCCATCTTATAATAACTGACTGTGTGGACTAGTGTTTCAAGCATCAGACTTACAGTCAGGGGGTCTGGAGTTTCACTCCTGGCAGGGTCATACCAAAGACTTGAAAAATGGAACTTACTGACATCGTACTTGGTGCTCAACGTAAGCAAAGAAGTAGGGAAAACAAGCCAGTGAGTTACAACTGGAAAAGGGCTGAGGGTGGCTTCACTTAAACCAGTCAGTTAGAAACTGAGCTGTAAAACTCAGAGAACAAACCAGTCACTGGCAACTGAAAAAAGGCCATGGAGCAGCGACATGAACTAAACCAGAAAGTTATAAATTGAGGCATAAAGCTCCAACAATCAAATCAAATCTATCTCTTTGAGTTTTCATCTACAATAAGTCTTTCTTTTTTTGTTTTGGATATAGGCCATGGTGATGGTAACAGTAGGAATGTACCAACATTAGTGAAGGATGTTAGTTGTGTCGGCCAAGTGGTCTGTGGGAGCTCCCATACCATAGCTGTATCACAAGATGGCCGTACAGTCTGGTCTTTTGGAGGGGGTGATAATGGTGAGTCTTTTGAAACAAAAAAAAAATGTTAATGTTACACCATATTTGGTATTACACTTTCATCACTCTGCTTATTTTTATATTCTCCCATGAGTAGCAGCTTATTTTTTGTTTTAATCCAGGAATTTTGGTAGGTCAGGTTTCCATGTGGATGCTTGAGAAAAAATTGCATGAGTCAGTGAGATTTAGGGACTCTGGCTACTTACACAAATATATATGCTGTTCAAAATACTGTAAAACGTCTTGAATTTAAACTTCATTACTGGACCAATCCAGTCAGAGTTGTTTGGCTTTCCTTGAAAACAGCCTATTAGACTTGGTTAAGTGAGTCTCTATGCTGAATACATTTACTTCTGTAGGACTCTTGAAGAAGTGGTTACTTTTCAACTTGAAAAAAACTGTCATTCAGCCTAGTACGCTAAAGTTTGAGCTGTATCATTCAAATCATTCTTTTATCTTTGTAGGGAAACTGGGACATGGAGATACAAACAGAGTATACAAACCAAAGATTGTGGAAGCACTGCTGGGTCTTTTCATTAGAAAAGTTGGCTGTGGGAATCAGTCTTCATTGGCTCTTACATCAACAGGACAGGTAACCAACATTTGATGTGATTGCAAAATATTGATAATTGGTATTGTGCTTATAAATGGTCCACTGGGAATTAAAATGTGTAAGCTTTCAAAAGGGTAAGTTTGAAATGTGAATTAAAAAATATTGCACAGATTTTTTTCAAACAAAAGGGAAGTGAAGATATTTGTTCCACAACTTTAAAAGACTTCATTTGACCAGGGCACCTAGGTCTTTAGTGCATACCACCACAGAGCCAGTCTGCCAGTCTGGGCACCTTCTTATTGGAATGGTACCAAAGGAATGAATGTTCAGAGATGAACAACTAAATTCAAAAGGGGAAAAAAAAAAGAACCCCCCCCCCCCAAAAAAAAAAAAAAAACCAAGAAAAAAAGGGAAGTGCTTTATTCTGATTGGTTATATAAATTAAATTTACGCTGTCTAAGGTATAGATGGCCGTGAAGTGACATGATCTATATATATAATTATTTGGTTGGTGATATGACACCTGTATTCCTTCATAGAGCTGTAGATTTTGGTGCTTTGGAAACCAATCATAGCTTTGGAAACCTGGATGTTATAAAAATGTAATGCAGAGACTCTTAACAAGTCAAAATATTGATTTTGGAACTCATTCCGAGTACTTGTTTTAAATGCACTGTCTTTAAAGGGATTCAAGTCAAATTTGGACAAAATTTTAAAGTAAAGGAAGTTTTCTTTTGAATTAAAAAGGCGTACATTTCACTAATCAAATTGATTGCTTAGTGACAAAATGGCCTTAGGTGAAAGCCATTGATGATGTGATGATGATGGCTATAATTTCAATCTTCACAGGTATTTGCATGGGGTCATGGTGCTTGCCTCGGATGTGGGTCTGCAGAGGCAACAGCTCTAAGACCTCGCATAATTGAAGACCTCCAGTTTACAAGAGTTGTAGATATTGGGTGTGGTGATAGCCATTGTCTTGCTTTAACACATGGTGAGTCTTTGTTTTTTTTTTCTTCCTTTCTTTTCTTGCATTTTAGTTCCTTTTCTTTTTTAATTGAATGGGCCATGAACTTGAAAAATTGTTGTTAAATTAGAATAGAAAAATTAAGTAAATGAATATTTGTGACTTCTAGGTAAGGCTGACAGGGTCACCTATTTATGATAATGTTGGCCAAGAAGAGAAACACTTTATGACATACAAAATACATATTATCATGGTTGATTATCTTATCAAGGCAGAGTTGGAATTTTAAATTAAGACTTGTACATGAACATAGCTGTTGAGACTGGAAAGATAGGTGTTGGTTTTAACTCACTCGCTTCGATTTGTCACACATGTTTCTTAACTTCCACTACTGCTCCACATCATACTTTACACCTCTTCCACATTATTCCTTGCTTGAATATACAACAAAAAATCACTACCACTGCAAACATCCTTATTTCTCAACATTTCGTCACTTTCAAAAATTTGCTCGGTAAACATTAGGCCCCCCTTCCCCCATCTTCTGGAATCCATGCAGCAACTTGACCATAACAAAATTCTTCTCAAATTTTGAAGTCTGCACAACATTCACCACTTTCAGTATTCCCATCCATTCTCCGTGCCCATAAAGTTCTAAGGAACTCCTATCGGCAGGGGCCTAGTCCAAAAGTTTTTGTTGCAACTCCTTAGACTATTAGACTAAATTCCACCTTGCTAATGTTTTGGGGGTTGTTTAATAGATCATCAGTTCCTTTCTGTGGGTTGTGGTTTGTAATCATACCCACAGTGTTGATTTGTGTCAAAAGAGGCAACTTAAGGAGAGAGTTCAAAACTTGAACCTATTTGCACAGTGCTTGAAACCAAATGTGAACTTGAAATTGCATTTGAACTTAATTTTGATCCAGCTGACAGTTAATGTATTATATATTTGTATTGATGTGTGGTTAACTCCCATCTATCTAATCATCTAAGACATTAGCAGCTACTGCATACAATATTATTTATCTCCATACTTATTAATCAAAGCAAGGTCATGTATGGTTTTCATTGAAAATGCCTTTTATGAGGTAAGAGTAAGGAAGGGACACTTGTCAATCCAAACTACATTTTTTGTTAGGAAAGGGGGGACAACAAAGTTTCAGTTTGTAGTGCTCATTGGTTTGATGTGAAATTCTTAAGATCTTGAGTGGCTCATATTTTACAGCATGCACTGGGAGTGTTCTGATTACAGCTGCACATTGGGCCAGGGTATGCTAATACCAGGATATTTAGTTCAATATAAATAAATTAGGATATATCTGCACAAGGAGTTTTTGCAGGACGTGAGAAGGGCTAGAAGTAACTAGGTTGGAGGAGGCTAGAAGTAACTAGGTTGGAGGAATTGAAAAAATGGCAGAGAAGATTTGGCCTTTAATCTGCTTCATTTGTTGTTTGTTTTTTTTTTTTCAGACAATGAAGTGTGTGCATGGGGTAACAATGCAATGGGTCAGTGTGGACAGGGACACACTACCAGTCCGATCACTAGACCTAAAAAAGTGATTGGTCTGGAGGGAGTAAACATTCATCAGATATCTGCTGGTACATCACACAGTGTCGCATGGACAGCACTGCCCTCAGACAGGTGAGAGCAAAGTTAACTCATGACTCTTTTACTTAGTCTTGGTTTCAGCCTTAACATGATGTAAGTCAGAGACTTTTTAATATCATTAGAAATAAGTATAAGACTGATTCTGTAATATGTCCAATGCCTTTTCAAATTGCTATTGATTGCACTTATGACACTTTGCAGCAATGCTCTATTTAATAACCTAGTGTTTTCAGTCATGTGGTTATTGTATGAAGCATACTTCTAGCAGTGCTCTGTTTAGAAACATTGTGTTTCTAGTCGTTTAGTTGTTGTATTTCTTGGCATTTAATTTACTCAGTCAGACCCATAAAAAATTAAACTGGAGCATCTACATTTAAATTCATAAAATTGTATGATGCAAAAAGCTTTTAGAGGTAAATATTTTCCCTATCATAACCAAAATCATTGTCATGACTTGCAGACAAGTAGTGGCCTGGCATCGTCCATTCTGTGTGGATCTAGAGGAGCAGACATTCCGCCACCTTCATTCATTTATTGAGCGATACTGTGAGGGATTTGACCAGACAGCTCCCCCAGCACCATTTCCAAATGCATGGT
This sequence comes from Holothuria scabra, assembly GCA_037179385.1. NCBI lineage: Eukaryota > Metazoa > Echinodermata > Holothuroidea > Aspidochirotida > Holothuriidae > Holothuria > Holothuria scabra. The sequence goes on from CM074188.1 coordinate 47,506,384, forward strand.
GAGTCCTTTATCCTTTATGGTATTCCATTAATTTCACTGGTCATGTATTTCTCTGTTGCTCAAACCAGCTATGTTAGTTGAGCTATTGTGATCAGGCACCATCACTCTATCTTTATATCTTTTGTTCCATCTGTCTTGTCTAGTATCATTCTCAATAAAACTCGTTCTCAAAGATGTCAGTCAAAATTTGCGGTATTGGCATACGGTGTCTCTAGCAGTTAAGTTGGTTCTTGAAGATGCTAATAATTCTTCATACAAATCTTTGATCATGTATGCCAGTAGATAAAACAACTGTTTCATAACCTTTCCATAGGTTCAACTTAAAGCCTGTCACCTCAATCACTTTAAACTATAATTTTATCCTGGGTTTTTATCCTGGGTATACCAAAGGTCTCAATTAGCACATCTCTGTGATGTGGGATTAAATTAAAATAATGCAGAGTAGCCCATATTACACAGCAAGCACTGAGAGTGGTTTGATACACATCAGGGTCTTGTGTGCTTGCAAGGATATGCCCTCAAGCAATAAAATATGATTATGTCATGATAAGGATTGATTTTAAGACAACTGTGGGAGAGGCTGGAAGTAATAAGGAAGGTAGGAAGAATTGGAACCAACAATCTGTCTTTGAAGATCTACGTCAAAATTTGATTACACATTGTTTGAGCTACTGTGCCATTGGTGCACTGGTCAGAAATTTTGACCCTCAAACATTTCTTCCATTGGGTTATATTACTCTTGTTCTGTCCACAGAAGTTTTTAATAGACAACACTGGCAAGGTGGAAATGATGATGTATGATGATGCCACATGAAGATTCTTTATATTAAATCCTATTAACAGAACATATAATGTGTACTTTTCTAGTGTGGCTCTGGGAAGGGGACATTTACCGGTTGCAGAGTGCCCTCATATATGAATGAACTTACTAATAAAACTTATAGGGAGAATGTACTCATACTCATTGTTTTGCACAATTCCTTTAAATTAAAATTGTGGAATGGGTTGAATTTGTACTCACAGTCATTAAAATTGTGTGTTGTTGTGAATGAAAGATTTTGCCCTTATATTATCAAATGAAAGGAGAAGTACTTTTACTCATGGTTTTGGTTAAGAATCATATCAGTTTGTAACAAACCATGTGTGTGGTCTAGTAGTCTGTACATCTGCCTCTTACCAGTGAGGACTGGGTTAATTGCCCAGACCAAATCATACAAAAAACTTTGAAAAAATGGAATGTACTACTGTTGTGTGTGATATGTCACATAAGTATGGAGTTGTCCAAACAATCCAGTGCCTGACAACTGTCTAAAAGGCAGTAGACTCCACAAGATTAAACCAGAAGATTATAAGTTGAAGGGTAAAACTTGAAGAAGCTCAAGCAAACCATATCAGTTTTCTAATCTGTTCAAATAATGTTTACAAATTGTACTGTGTCTCTTTATTTTTTACCAGGGAACATCAACAATTTGTCCTTCTGTGTCTGAAACTTCTGTGCACTCACTTCCATTTAACACAAGCTGGTGGTCTTGCTAGCAATGTCCTAGGACACCAGGCTCGTCCACTTAGGCATTTATTGTTCCGGCTGGTTGATGCCAACACCCCACCAAATATCCAAAAGGTATGAGATAACAATAATATGGGGAAATATTGTAAACCTTAATCAAGATGCATTAGACCTGATGTGTTTTAACCTTTGTGCTACAAATCAATTACAAAGATGAGCTTTTCCATGAATTTGTGGATTTCTGTGATTTTTTTCTCCCTCTGTGGTTTACTTCCCCTGATTTCTGTGATTTCCTGTCAGTGTTATTTTTCAGTGGTCTTTGTGCTACTAACTCACCACTGCAGTATTGCATCGTTAAGGTGTTTGTGGTTTAAACCATTGAACTAACACAAGACTTGTGTTACTGTACAGCTGTCATAATTTTTTGGAGTTGGCCCTCTTGTGCATACATTGCCAGCCCCTTGTTCGATAATACCAGTTCTGTTCTAGGATGATCAACCACAGTGTTAGAAAGTTAAGCGCTGTTATCTAAGGGCCCTCTTGCCTCAATGGCATTGTCGGAACTTATGTGCATTTTTGTGTTATCTTCTTTTTTCTTCAGGCAATCAGTGAAACTCTCTCAATTGGTGCTCCTCTTCTGCTCCCACCTCTCCGAGAGAGAATGGAGTTGTTACACTCTCTGCTTCCTCAGGGTCCAGACAGATGGGACAGTTTATCCAAAGGCCAAGTTAGTATTAAATATTGAGCATTTTGACTATGAAAGCAGCTAGCAACTTTGCTGATACTGTCACTGTTGTGAAGAAAATCTGTTTTGTCAACTAATTTTTTAAAATTACACATAAGGATATATGAGTGATTCTTCTGAAAGGTTAAATTAATTTTTTATTATGGAGTGAACAATGGGTTGTATTCTCAGATGAAAAGTTCATAAACTTCAACAAGGGAATTATATTTACACTTCTATTTATCTTTGACAATCAATGGACACTGTGTCTCCCGTAGTCTATATTTTCTTTTAAGAAATAGCTTTTTATGTGTGCGATATCACTGCCATCTCCCTCTCTTGGGTCATGCCCAAACCCAAACCCCTCAAGTACCCTCAACTTGGTATTCAAATGTTTCATTCCTAAAAGAAATGTGACATGTCAGCAAATTGACCTGACTTGACTTGGCATTTATGGAGTAAATTTTTCTCAGGAAAAATCTGTTGGAATTACTTCAAAATCTTTTACTTTTCTCAAGATACACCCCTTCAAAGTTTGAATATTTCTGAAGCAACATGTTGATTATACAAAAAGATGAGATTGTCCTGTAAAATGGTCAAATTTGACAGATTTTGATGAGAATTGTGATTCTTTTCTTGCTTTTTTAATGGTTTTTACTTTGAATACCCAATGTGGTCATTTTCATGTCACACAACCTTTCAAAAGTAATTAACCTGAATTACTCATCTTATTTTTCACACTGTGTAAGAACTGAAGTTAAGTTTTAGGGAATTGGTGCAAAATACATTCCACACAGGTAAAATTTGGGTGCTCTAAATTAGGCCATTCATGGTCACGTCACTGTTTGACATAGAACATGCACAGCAACATATGCTTACATGTTAGGTTTTGCAGGTGCAGCAATCTCATGATTGCACACAGAATGAAGACAAATTACAATCTACATTTTATTGTGATGAAAATGTAAGCACACCTTGTTTACTGTGTTTTCACACAGCTGTGAGGTCATTTGTTTGTAAACACGAATGACTCTTATATGCAAACTACTTGGTGAACTTGGTATAGCATGCTAGATTTGCCACAGTGAAACTGGACCCTGAATGCCCCTAAGTACCAAATGTGATAATTCCCTTATTCATTATTTCATCCTAATTACTTTTAAATCATAGTTTAACCAGCTATATATATTCTCATCTTGTAATTATGATATTTCATTTTTTCATTAGACAGCTTTGTCTCAATTTTACCTTTTTGCTCTTGTCTCTCCTCTTCTCGATACCAGAGAATGCAGCTAGGTATTATCTTAACCAGTCTACAAGAAAATCTTCATGTAGCATCTCTCCTGGGCTTTACAGCTCCTATCGATAAAGAGATGCATTCCTCTCAGACATCCCCAATGGAGGAAGAGTCAGATGTTGATGGCCAGGACACGCACCTTGCTGAGGTTCTCATGAAGACTTTGCTACGAAATCTTGGCTTCCACACTGTGAGTGCTTACCAGTATAAATTACATTCTGCACATTTTAGGGAAAGAATGTAGCAGCAAAATGTATTGAACATTTAGTTGCTTTTTTGTAATACTTTTCAAATTATATCCTTGTGGGATGGAAGCCTCTGTCAGAGACAATCCCTCTGGCTGTCAGCAGGTGTTTGTGTTAAGTGTTATGGCAAGGTAAAATATTTTAACCAAGAATTCAACATAAGAAACCTGGGCAGGATTAGAACTAGGATCACTTGTATTACTAGTTTAACCTCTTAGCCATTAGTCCATCACCATCTGCAATAGTAATTGTAAGGATAATTTAAGGACACAAGTATTACAAGCTGTGGACATTATTTGGCAGTTTTGTGTTTAATTTTTCATTTTGCCTTCAGAGATATTATCTTTTTTCAAATTTTTAGAAAGGGTGTAATCTCTTGTTTCATAGATTTTACATTGAACTTTGTTGTTAAATCTTGGCTTTCTGGTGCAAATGTTTCATCCATTTAATGCAATGTTTTGTTTATTGCCTTAAAATATTAGTTCAGTCAAAATTGGCTAGCTAGGCAACCTTTATAGGGAAAAGGTTTCCTGAAAAGAATAAAATTCACTGCTTTGTTGCTAATGAACAGTTGGCTAGCACAAATTTCAATCTTCAAATGCTGCTGCAGAAATAAGCATAGGTGTAAAATTTATTAGGCAGTAAAGTTATTGCATTTAGTTTTTCATAACCATAAAATATTTAGTTGTCTGTGCCATTTTTTCCATGGAGTGTACTTATATGTATCATCATTTTTGATTCTTTGCCGAAGGCAGGCAACGAATCTATGCGATGGTGATGTCGTGTGTATGTGTGTTTGTGTGTGTGTGTGTGTGTGCGGGTGTAAGTGTGTATGTGACGCTTTGGCTTGTAAACACGATATCTCAAGAAGGGTAAGTGTGACTAACCTTGTATTTGGTGTGTAGGTTGGTCATATTGAGTAGATGATCCCTATTGTTTTTAGTGGAGATCAAAGGTCATTTGGGGTCACGAGAGGTCAAAAGGTCAAAACTTTGTAAGCACGATATCTCGAGAACGGTACATGTGACTATGCTCATATTTGGTGTGTGGGTTAGTCATATTGAGTAGATGATCCCTATCGATTTTCGTGGAGGTCAAAGGTCATTTGGGGTCACAAGAGGTCAATAGGTCAATTCCTTAGAAATTGCTTGTAAACACGGTATCTCAAGAAGGGTAAGTGTGACTAATCTCATATGTGGTCTGTGCATTGGCCATATTGAGTAGATGATCCCTATTGATTTTCGTGGAGATCAAAGGTCATTTGGGGTCACGAGAGGTCAAAAGGTCAAAACTTTGTAAACACGATAACTCGAGAACGGTACATGTGACTATGCTCATATTTGGTGTGTGGGTTGGTCATATTGAGTAGATGATCCCTATCGATTTTCATGGAAGTCAAAGGTCATTTGGGGTCACGAGAGGTCAATAGGTAAATTCCTTTGAAATTGCTTGTAAACACGGTATCTCAAGAAGGGTAAGTGTGACTAATCTCATATTTGGTGTGTGCATTGGCCATATTGAGTAGATGATTCCTATTGATTTTCGTTGAGATCAAAGGTCATTTGGGGTCACGAGAGGTCAAAAGGTCAAAACTTTGTAAACACGATATTTCAAGAACGGTACATGTGACTATGCTCATATTTAGCGAGTGTGTTGGCCATATTGAGTAGATGTTCCCTATTGTTTTTGGTGGAGGTCAAAGGTCATTTTGGGTCATGAGAGGTCAAAAGGTCAAAACTTCATAAACACGGTATCTCAAGAACGGTACACGTGACTGTGCTCACATTTAGTGTGTGGATTGGTCATATTTAGTAGATGATCCCTATTGATTTTCCCAAAGGTCAAAGTTCATTTGGAGTCAGCATGTTCAAAGCCTGACAAGCTTTCCTGCACAGTCTTTCAAGAAAGGTCACTTGTAGGGTCCTGTAACTTGTCATGTAGATGGCACATAGTGAATGCATGGTCCCAGAAGTTTTTGGTGCAGGTCAAATGTCATTTGGGTTCACGACGGGCAAGGGGGATCTCAATGTAAGAAGATTGGATGCCTTGCATGTGTACTTTGTGGGCACTTTATGGAGCCCTGTTAATTGAAAAACATTGCAAAGCAATGTCAATGTGAAAAAAGGCCTTACATTTCAGCAGCAAGGAATCACTAAGCCTTTTGGCTTTCTGGTTAAATACCTCATATAATTTTTTTCAGGAGCAAGCTTTTGGTGAACTTGAAAAGAACAGTGACAAAACCCAACACTCATTTTCTCGAGAGGAAGATGCACCCCCTTCTCATCTGCGAGAATTACTGACCTCCCTGCAGAAACACCTGTTGGCCTATTGTCATGCTAATTGTGTGGATGAGGTAAGCTTGGTAAGAGTGCTGTACAAAGCTTACTAAGTAAGGTATTCAAGTTTAAAACTAGTTTTTGTTGCTGTTCATCAATGGGTTTTCTGAGGTGCTATGATTTGGTCTTTTCAAGATATATTGGCTTTTCTGCTTACATTTTCTCATCTTTCTGATCTTTCAAGTTGTGGTCATCAGCAGAAAATTTGACTTTTGCTTTGCTCCCTAAATTTGAAAAAAAAATATTCTTGTTTTTAAATTTGCAATCAGAGGGAAACTGCACAGCAGATTGTTAGCAGTTTCAGGACCATCCTTTGTTATGGTTTATGGCATTGTTTAATATTAGGGCATCTGTAGTAGTCTGAAATGTGTTAAAGTTAAGAAACATGTTTTATTATGTTAGAGGGGTACTTTTTAATATTCTAAGCCTTTTGGTGAAATTTGTATTGTAATCCGTTGTTCGATTTTCAAGATGTGAGCAAGAAAAGTTGTCACATTTTCAAAAACAGTGAACTTGAAGGAAGCACATATGACATCACATCCCCACATTAATGGACAGTCTTTTTTTTCTTTAAACTTTACAACTTATTTTCTTCTCAACAATCCCATATTATCAAAATGTGAGTGCATAAGTGGCATGAGAACTTTTCAAACTTTGCCATTCTCATGGGGAGATCCTATTCCTATTAATGCCAAGGTCAACACAACAGTCTGAAAAAAAAGGGAAACAAAGCATTTCTTGTCAATGCGAGGAAGTGATATTTTCTCTTCTGCCCTCACGCTCACTTTGGAACACAAATCTAGTAAATTCATTTGCTGATATCTCAAGAAATACATTTCCATTTTAAATGGAAATTCCACCACATTCTGTTTGGTTCTTCTTTCACTTGTGAAAGTAAAATTTTTGCCTAAACTTCCCCTTTAAGCATACATTTATTCAAGTTGTAATATATTATAACAATGAATTTCCTTTCAGGTGACAACCCCAGCAACTCTTTTGCATAAACACCTGTTGCTTCTTTTCCCACATGCGGTGGAGGTTTTACAGCGATCAGCTAAACTCTTGGAGCAAAGTACAGGTCACAGCTCTCAGATAATTAGATGCAAATTGAGAGGTTAGTAGAAATTCATAGCAGATTTGAAGTGAATATGTATTCATACTGCAGGTCTCAATTTTCAGAAAATTTTGTGGTTGTCCTTCTGGCAATCATGTTACTATTTTCAGTTGTCTGGAAGGACACTTGGTTGTCTGAAACATTTTAGTGCAACTACAAAACAAGTACTTTGTGAGAACCCACTGGGATGATTCATCTGTCTTAGAGAATATGATTTATCTTCTTAGAGAATAAATAAATTTGATATTTGAGAGACAAAAACTTTATCAATGCTGAAGTCTAATGACAAAAATTCAAAGAGCTGATCAAGAAGCAGGAGTCTTGAATCAGACAAAAGGAAGCTGCTTTTCAATCTGGACATATTACCCTGCCAAACAGTAGTGTATCAACTGGAATTAAGTGTTATGCATTGAAAGTCATCATTTACTTGAGTGCACACTGTCCTGATAGAGCTAGAGATTTGTTACCTTGCATTTTGATGCAAGTTATAAACTACGGTCAGTTTCTACAAGACTTTGGGCTAAAAGAACTTTCATGTCATGAATGTCTTCCATTATAAGATGGCAAGAGCATTAACTTTTCTGATTATTATTTTTTTTTTGTAAGTTTTGTAGTGTTGAGAGTTATGGCCAGAATATAGAGTATAGAGTCATGAGCAGAGACTTTGGATATGTTTAGTTTCATATCAACTTCACACTTGATATGATGTGCTTTACCAGTTTATTGGTTTTGTTTAACAATACATATAGGCAGATTTGAAGTTGGGAGGGGGAAGTTGGGGGGGAGGGGAGTTTGGGGGAGGGGGAAGTTGGGAGGGATGGACAGGTTCTCCTGAGGTTCTTTTGATCATTTAAAATTGCCATATATCAGCTGTACATTTGACATGAAAATGGTTATCATTAACTGTGTGGTTTGGCATTTTATGCTTAATTTGTATTTTTGAACAAATTTTTATGCTAAGTAAACTAAGTTTTTGTAAGTTTTGGTTACTTTGCTTTCTATGCTAGATTAAAACACAGGAGATGTTTGGAGATATGTTTTTGTTTTCCCCACAGATGTGTTATACAATTCTGCAGCTGGAGCAATGTTGTCAAACATCCTTCATTCCCTTCTCTTACTCCCTGTGGCCTTCACCCAGCCTCTGCTTCACTCTCTCCTTGCCTTACTACCAGAATTAGACCATGTCAATCGACTTCTCCCAGCTGCCAACATCTTGGAGGAACAAGAACTTCAATGGCCAATACAGGGTAAGATGGGCGACTTGTCTCCTTTCTTTTACCTTTCTCATATGAATAATATCATTAACCTGAACCCTTTATTATGAATCCCATCTCCATATTAATAATTCCATTCCCATATTACTGATCTGATTCCCCATGTGAATAATTCCATCGCCCATGTTAAGGATCCCTTCCCCCATATTAATGATCCCATTTGCCATATTAATAATCCCATTCCCCATCTAAATGGTCCTATCTCCATTTTGATAATTCCATTCTCATGGGTGGAAAAATTGGGAAGCTGGGAGGTGTCTTCCCAGGAAATTTGGGCATCTGAAGGGAAATTTGGCCTTGGCTGCCTCTAGATTAAACTAGATGGTTTCAAGCTGAGTCAAAAATTCCAGTGGAACTAACTTACAAACTTGGGATTTGATTCCACTCAGTTACTGCAGGTGACCTAGATGGTTTATCTCCTTTATTCATTACGTACAAAACATTTGAAGAGAACCTCAGTATGGAACTGTTGTTCATTCCTTCTTAGAAATATCCTCAAATTCTATTGGTGCATTACGGTCAGATGACCTTGTGTTTTTGCTAGATAAAATTATGGTAATGAATTAACATATTCTTCTCAGGCTGCCCGTTTCACTCAGTGTTGTTTATTTTAATGTGATGATTTGCTAGTTTTTTTTTTTTCTATTTTTTTTTTGGGGGGGGGGGGCTTGAGATCTTTAAGATCAAAATATTGTTACATGTGAACAAAAATGATGTACCAACTGTATAGACCTGTGCATTAGAATAGTAATGCATTCTCCAGGTTCAATGCAAGCAAAATACTTGTGCTGAATTCACCCTTACGCATTGCTTTCATTTATCCCAGTATTATCCTGTGTTAATGACCTGGTCCAGAGTTGTTTAAACTTCCATTTATTAATGTGTCTCTGCATTTCTTGTTTGATTAGAGACTTTCAGATCCATAGGAAATTCTAAATAAAATTGTTGCTTGCAAAGCATATATTCATTTTATTTTTGCATTCATGTTTTGCTGCCAGGTTCCCAAGACACTCCAGACCCCACAGCAATGCCCCTTCCCCAGCCTGCTCGTGGTTGGGTGTGGCTTGTTGACCTAGAGCGTACGTGTTCACTGGTTGTAGGTAGATTTCTTGGGGGCATGTTGGATTGGCTACCAGTATCTAAAGAAGAAAAAGAAACACAACAATGGTTAAAATCCAAACTTCTGTCTAAAGGCCTGGAAAGAGACATTGATGATTGTGGTAAGTCTTATTAGGGGAGAGTCTCTAAATTATTTGGGCAGTCAGTAGAGGCAGTTGGGCACAGGAAATACATAAGTGACTTGGCAATAACTGCTAGTACGATAAATGACTCTGCCCTTAAGGAGAATGTGTTGGTAATTGTGACCTCTGACCTAAAGTTAGAGATCTCTGCTGTGCAATCTTGAAAGCAGGAACAGTCTTAATGATACTGTTTAATATATCTGTAACTGTGAGATGATCCTTTGATTGCTAATGTACCCTTTGTAGTTATTTCATATCTGAATACAAAGCACCTTCTTCCTAACATGGCTCACCTGAATCAGGAATATATTGTAAAACCTGTGTAGGACTCTTCTTACCCAGTGCAATCTATGTCTAGTTGAATTTATTTACCAATTCATTTTCATTGGACTGTTAACAACTACCCCACTGAAGTCTTTGATCTAATGGGGTATGTAAACAGGTTTTGTGATGGAGTACCATAGTATGTAGCTCTTTCAACATGTTTGCTTTCCAGTGAATTGCTTAAGCCATGGTTCCCTCACAGTGGGATAATTGGAAAAGTTTGGAATTTTATCATGTTCTTGAAAATTCTAGAAGTTGGGTGTTTGGTCTGGAAAAATTTCCATATGGTCTTGAAATTTAAAACTTGAAACTTGAGTAGTGTTTGCTGTGCACCCTTTCTAGTTAAAAGCCAAAAAATTTAATGTAATTCTGTTTCAGATCATCATATTTCAGTACTGGATATATCCATTTTATCTTTCAAAATGTAAAATGTCTGGAAAGGTCATCAATTTTACTCTTTCACCTCATAAGGTGAACGAGTCTAGAAGTTGTCTGTTTGTATTATCTAACTAGTGTGATGCATCTTGGGATATACTGTCATTTTATTTCATCAAAGTTAAAATTGACATTATATGAGAAATGATAAAAAAAAAAACCGTTTGATTTTGACAGATAAATTAGTCTGCAGGGTATCAGAGGCAGTAATCACAGGGGATGATGATTTTGACATCACAGAGCATGAGCTCTCCCCTCAGCTGAGATCACTGGTGGATTTGTGTTTGGGTAAGAGCAAGGCCCCAGCATCCTCACTTAGACTGGAGATGCAAGAATATATGCAGAGTAAAGGTGAGTTAGACATGACTTTTAGTGTCATAGTTTTCAGGGGTGAAAACGTGGAACACATATGGAAAGGTTGAGGGTGGGATGAAGGAAGGATACTGTATATTTTGCAGTGTGCAATAGGGGGATAAATAGCTGTGTGTATCTGTATAACAAATCTGTTTAACTTTTATCAGGCAATGGAGTTATACTTTAAGAAAACCAATTACATTTTTGTGTATGTGTCAGATAAACTCTGTCTGTTGACGTGACATCATGAAATAATTAGTTCAAATTTCATTTTCCTATTCCTCAGGTGCAGTTCATATGTTTACTTTGATTGTCAAATTGTTGCTCTAATATGTTGTTTAGAGTGTGACCTTCAGGAGACTTTAAATTAAAAATAAAAGATCAGACCTTCTGTCTATGTTGCCATAGAAGTGGTCAGGATGACCCATCTCTTCAAAAATTACCATGTATAACTTTAACAAACTTTCTTTGTGTTCTCTTTCAGGCTGGGAGGGTATTGATGATATACAGGATCCAATGTTAGACAGAGCATGTCACTGCATCCTAGCCTGTTTGCTGAAACATTGTAACTTGCTTCAAACAGAAAGGTGAGTTACTCTGACCACCATTAACACTTATCATGCTAAATTGATTTGAGGGCACCCTTCAGTTTTGCTTTGCCCTATTGTATTTAGTTTCAGAGTTTGGTGGCGCTCAACTAGAATGGCAGTAATTTTTCCTGGAGGTGTATGTAATATACACCTCCAGGAAAAATTACTGCCATTCTAGTTGAGCGCCACCAAACTCTGAAACTAAATTACCTAAATATGGTGCTTAGTGCTCAGCATAAGCAGTGGAGTAAAAGAAAAACAAGCCAGTCAGCCTCAACTAGCAAAAAGGCCCGGTCATGTCCGGATTTAAACCAATCGGTTAGAAACTGCCGTGTAAACTTCATCTAAAGTCTCTAAAACCTCATTTAAAGACTAACCAAATCGTTGGAAAAACATTGATGATTTACAGATGTATGATTATGTTTTCTTCATCCTTCCTATGGACTTGATACTGCTAGAGAAGTTTATAGAATTCTGTTACTCTTTTTCGTCTTAGAAATGTACCAGTTAGATTCTTGAACTGGTGTTTTACTGGAACTTTTGCTTTATTGATGAGCTTGTTTTCAACTGAAATCTTTTTTCAGATCAACAAGCAAGCAGAAGAAGGACTTCAGTGAAGTATTTCAAACTGTGATGAAAGTTCACAGTACATTGATTGGGGTTAAGCTTCTACAAGGTCAAGCAATGTACCGCTCTCGCTCGTACTCTACTACATCTGATTCACATGAATCTATGGAATCCAGAAGTTCCAGTGTGGGGGAACAGGAAGGGTCAGCAATGCCCCCTCACCCTAGAACAATTAAGGGATACCTCAAGAAAAAGAGAATACAAAGTAAGTTGTGTAATTTGTGAAGTTTATAGTTTTTAGTGTTCCAAGTTAGAAATTCTAAAATTGTTTTTTCCAAGGGTTTCAACAGCAAAACTTTTTGCTCAAACTGGCATTTAGAAAGACATGTCTGTACCAAGCTGTAAAATTTTGAAGTTTGCTCACTACATTTTTAAGGGATAGGATGAGCTATAATTTGTGGTGGCTCTTGTTCCAAAACCTGGTAAGTTTAAAGATGAACTTCAAAATGGAACCTGACATTGTATGTGATGTTCCTCATAAGCAATGGAAAGATAATAACCCAGTACCTCACAACTGGAAAAAAGGCTGTTGGGGCAGCTAGAAAAAAGAGGCAGTCAGAGGCTGACAGGGAAGATGAACCTATTGTTTCATCACTTCAGTTTCCCTTGTTTAACTGATTATTTACTGGAATCAACAAACATTGAAGAGGTCTTACAAGTGAGAAGAAACATTAATTCTGTGTTAATTATTGCTAAATGGGACTTTCGTAATTTTATTCAAGTAACAAAATTCCACACATATGCAAGACTAGACAGCCTCATCTATACGTTGACCAATCAAAATGTTAGGTCATGATGATACATTGTCCTTTTTGGTTTTCACTCATCGTGTGATTGTGGTGCACATGGTTGCCATCAAGACGGGCAGCACCGGGCAGTGCTACCCAGCTCTCAAAGTCTCTCCCCATTACTCAATCAATGTCAGCATCACTGCTTGGCACTAATTTCTTACCCTAACTGAATAGAGCTCTTAGATTTCTTTAGAATTGAGTGACAATTCCCTTGTTTTTATGAGCCCTTTCCAACCTTTAAAAATTTGTCAAAGGGGAGGGGAGATACCAGTCTGCTCCCTCAGGAGGTGATCACAAACCGTGGTGGTGCAGAATTAAAGTTGTGGAAAACTTATAAAAATAAACATTAATTGCCTCTTCAAACAAGACGAGTTTAAGTTGGTGTGTAATGAGTTTTTTAACTAGTAAAGTGACGTAGTTATCAGAACAGATCCTAAAATACTTTGCCTTGAATTGGTATTTTCCATTGTCATCCTAGCTTTTGATTTGACCTGGTAACAGCAGCATGTTGTTTGAGTTGTATTGTTGTGCAATCAATTGTTTTAGAATAAGTGACCAAGTGAAAAATTTTACGTTCAACCATGGCATAAGCTGAGACGGTCGGAATAAGACCATTGCACTAAGATCTGTCTATCTTAGCCTTGTATTGCTCCATCTTCCATACTGCTCATTCATTTGGTCTGGTACAACCAACGAAACAAATTGAATATCCCCCAGAAAAGAGCTAGTAAACACATCACTTGTGTGTCACCACTGTGAAGTACTAACAACATGTTAAGTTATTTACGTTAGACTGTATCATATCTTGAAATGTAGCCACTGCACTCTCACACATCATTGCTTAAAGGTCCTTCTCCCTGGCTTACTGTCCTATTTCTATACACTCAATCACTCTGTTTCTGTTCACAATCACACCATGCATCATGGAGACAAATTTTGCTTTGAACATCCTGTAGTCAGCTAAGTCACAGGTATGGTCTATTGGTCTATGAATTCATTACCAATTACTGTTCTTTTGTGGAAAAGAAGAAAAAGGTAGCTACTTTTAGAAAATGCCTTGGGAAAATAACATCAGTCTGTATTGAAGTGATTATGCTCTTAAAAAGTTTTTTATTTTTTTACAGAAACCAGTAAAATTAAAGGGTGTAATTTAAAACTTTGGAAGGTGATAATGTAAACAATATTTGAATTCGTTTTGCTAATCACCTTTAATGGAGGAAGACTAATTAATTTTTATTTCACTTTTGTAGTTGAGGTCAGAGGTGAAAGTCAGGAGGGGCAGTCATCAGACCAAACAGCAGCCCCAATTCCAGATGCCATCGAAGAGAGTCCGCTACATCCTGTGATTCAATTGAGCTATTCCGAGGCCTGTAGGGCTCTGATCGAAAGGTGTTTGTTTCTCCTGCTGATGGTTGCCCCCTCCTCTCAGCCCCAGAGTGAGGAAGGTTCCAGCAAGGAAGATGAACAGCTCCCAAGTGGTGGAAGTAATGAGGTATGAGAATGCCTCAAGCTTGGAAAAAATCTTTTTTCATTACTTGTTCATGAGGCTAGCCAGTCAGTAAAGGGTTGCTTGAGTATTTTTACCTGTTCACAGTGAATATGCCTTTGAAGTCCTTTGTGACAGAAACCTCTGGAGTCATTTGGAAGAATTCATCCCCTGCCTTACCTTGTAAAGAACTGTTATCAATACTAATTGCATGTCCATTTAAGTATTTGTACCCTGAAGGTGGGCATTTGATAGAAGTATATCTCAGATTATACTGAGAGGGAAGCTCTTAAAGCTTTCAATGCACCATGAGTGATTTGATCCTGTTTTTAACAGCACTTATTGCACAACTTATTGTAATTTGTCATTTAAGCCTCTAAGTTATTGTTCCCCTGTTGTAAAAAAGGGTGAAGTTGCTGTTTATTGAAATACCTAATTGGAGAAATGATGAACCAGTGTTAGCTTCTGTCAGTGAGAACAGAAATTGTATGCAATGCTTTTTATATACTCAACTAAGGTCACAGTAGAAAATCTGGAAAATTGTTAGTTACCGCCTGGGGGGGGGGGGGGAGAATTCCTGCTAGTGATTTGGTTTTGAGATTTACAAGATGACTATTTGATATGGAGAGTGTTACAGAGCATAACTTTGTAATGGCTAACTGTACTTGAACACACATTTTGCATTACATACCAATATTTTTTTTTATAAAATTGTTGTAGAATGGTGGGAAAAAAGTAGCACACCTAGGAATTTTGGAAGCTGATATTTAGAATAAGATAAAGTAATCACATTTATGTCCATATACCTAAAATGGATTCATCATCATGAAAAACAAATTTCTAGATAGGTTCCAGAATTTAAGGCTCACTGAAGTATTGTTGCTATAGTGATGGCTGTGTGAAGGTCCATCTCAAGTATGGGCTTGTGCCAATTGTGGTAATTTTACTATACTGTTTTTCTGATGATTTCTTGGACTGTAGCTTCAAATAAAATTATTACTTTCCCATATAGAATACAAAAATTAAAAAAAGTCAATGGGCACTCACACATGTAAACAAATTTGATCATTAATGTTTTACTTCACAGAACAAAACACCAGCGTCACCTGTCTCGAGCACATCAACAGCGCCCCCAAAACAGGAAAGTGGGAAGAAACATGTTTCATCTGGTGAACACAATGGTTTGTGGGATCATTCCTCCATTTTTCTGAGATAAAGCTATTACTTTGACATTCTATTGTATTCCTTCCATCTCTACCATATTATATCCTTCTGTTGTGGCGTCAATCCTTACTCCTTTGTAAAACCAGTCAAAAGCAAATGTTTCATTGAACAATATTAACATTACCATGGCAACATAGCAAAGTGGAGACAGTTTGAAATTACAATCATTTGTAATTTGCCAGATATCAAAAGAGATGTCTTCCCTGGAGTAGTAGATACACAGAACAAACCTAGTGTTGAATCTCTACATATTATACTATACATTCTAGGTGTAACTGGTTCAAAAATTTCGTAAGGTATGTGTGAGGATTTTATGAGGAATGTGAATATTAAACTGCATCCTGTGGGAGGGGCCCAGAGGAGGAGATGTTATTAAGGGAGGGGTTACCATGCCAGTTGGAGTTAGTTTGCTGGTTAGAGGTTTACAGCTCAGTTTCTAACCAATTTGCTTAAGGCAAGTGGGCCATGGCCTGTTTTCCAGTTATGGCTCTCTGGCTTGTTATCCCCACTCCACTTCTTATGCTGAGCACCAAACACAATGGGAGTAGGTTCCATTTTAAAGTCTTCGGTATTTCCCGGCTTGGAGTCCCAACTCCAGACCACCATGCCAGGTGTAATTGGTGTATTTGTGCCAGATTCTTGGTGGGATGCAACAGATTTAAATTAGTGTGGTGTGGAGATTCTGAGAGACAATTTAGGTGGCCATATGTCACCTAACACAGAGATATGTCAATATTGCATTAACCATCACATTTAACAAACTAAGGAGTCATCTATTCATAAACTTAAAATTCAGTTAAGTGGAATGTACTTTTAAAACAATAAGTGCATTATCCAAGCAATGTGAATGTAACTATTATGCAGCAAATGTGTATGCGAAGAGAATGATTTACATTTTTCAGTTTCCTGGACGGGTCAAACCAAAGACTTTAAAAATGGAACCTGATGCCATTGTGCTTGGTGCTCAGCTTACTCAAACCAGTTGGTTAGAAACTGAACTGTTAAACCTCATCTGAGTAACTACATTTTTCCGTGCAATCTTGAGGCAGTGTCAAAGGTTAAACTCATCTCTGTCTTCTTACAGACCAAGTGAAAGCAATCTGCTCTGATGTGTACAGCTTTGTCTGCCAGGGGTTCCCAAACAAGGAGTTATCATTTACAAAAGAAGTTGCATCAGAGAGTACCTTTATCTTGGAGAGTTACTCAGTTGCTATGGCAATGGCACGACAACAATGCAGGGCAGAGGTTAGTTGCTGTGGTGACATCCACAGAAATCTTTTACTCTCGTTTTCAAGTTGAAACTTGGTAAAAGCAGTTTATCAAACTGCAGTCAAATAGAGCTGTAATTGCATAATTCTGTAAATTTGTAAAGCATGATAACATTTACACTATGGATCTTTTGGATATAAGATTAATTACTAACCCAGTTTGTTAACTTTTCAGTGCATTTTCTTTTTTTTTTTTTAATTTTTCCCTCTTCAGATGAGACTGGATAGCCTGAACCAAATATTTTTCCTTCTCCACAAAAATGCTGATGGGAAATCTAAACCACCCAATCAACCAAGTAGCAGTGTTGCTTTCAGTTCACTGTGTTTGCTGCCCTCAGTACATCTTCAATTTATGATTGGACTCTTTGGACTTGACTCTCACGAAACAAACCCTGAAGAGGGCAACAAGAGTACTCACTATATGGTAAGATTGGAAAAAATGGGGCAGGAGTGGTAAAGGAAGGGGAGTTGATGATTGTAGCATATGGAAATGGGATGGAATGTTAGGAAGGAAAGACATTGGAGAAGTAGGGACAGGAGCATAGCCAGGATTGTGTCATGGGGGGGTTTTGGGGCACGAAATGAGGGAATAGTCTAACGATAGAGAGAAAAAACGCTATTTTAGGTGTTTTTTGCATTGTAAGGTTGGGTCACAGGGGTTCTAACCCCCCTCCCCCCGTGGCTAGGCCGCTGAGAAAGGATGTCAGGCAATGTGGTAAAATGATCAGAAAACATGCAAAGATCATATGCACTGTATCAAATTAGCCTTAGCTGCAGCAGCTGTACCATTGCTCTGGTACCATGATTATCACAATGAGGAGATCAGCTTTAAAACCTAGGGTAATGTATGTGGCAACAGAGCATGTGACTGAGACAGCTGCAGCTTAGCAGAGGTAGCCTCAGCCTTTGGTGTTGTAGTGTATGGGTACGTTTAAAGAGGAATTAACATAATTTCATGGATATGTTCACCTTTTAATAAGTCAAAGCGTATCACTCAGATTGCATAACAGGGAAGGGTTATTTAACTGAGAACTGAAAATGATCAGATGAGTTGCTTGATGGATATCAGGAAGCTGAGAAATGTGGAAGAAGTGTTCAATATATAAAATATTTGTCAATATTTGGGGGACATGTCCCCACCCTGTATCTCTCTCCTGGACTGCAGCCAATGTTGCAGTTGTACAAAGAACAGATTTTAGCTGTTTTCATAATTATTTTCAGAGCCTTGGAATTCAGACAAGCTTTACATGTTCTGCTAGAATAAGACTTGAAGGACATCAGAAAATTGAGGGCAGTATTGATTCAAAACGGGTTATAGTACAGTAACTGCCAAAATTTGATTCGGAGATACTTGATTTTTGTTAATCTATGGGATATTCCCTGTACGTTCCTTTCCCCAGGATGGACTGGAAACAGCTAAGTATTCAACACAGCGACAAGTTGAAGCTATCACAAACTCGATTTGTAACTTGCTAGTTGCAATGCTTGCAGAACGAGCAACTGACTCAAATGAAGGTATGTCCTCAATTCTTGTAAGACCTTATGCACAGGATGTTGCAAAGCAAGAAGTATGTCTTTGCTTGGAGCTGTTTAAACCAAATACATATGTATGTAGTCTGCTACAATTGGGGGCAAATTCTAATGAATGGGATCACGTATTTCATTGTTCTTCCTGTAGACACATCCCAGCGTGTTGACAGTAAATAAGTTCTGTTTGTAGAAGAGGGTATGTCTTGATACTAGTTAGGCTGTCATATTTGCAGGGTTGCTATAAACAAACACTGTTTCATGCTCAGAGTCAGTTAATATTCTCCAAATTATCTGGTTTTGCTTTAAATTGAGATCTTTCCTTCTACAGCTTTTCTGAAAATGAAATTGTGAATCCCAGTAAATATTGGCAGGGCTGCATGAGCATGTAGAATTCATTTTTCCCAGTTTCAATTTTTATATCCGCAAATAGAGATATAAGTATTAGTGATTGTGAAAACTGGTAAGTGAAACAGGACTGAGAACTGTGTTGCATAACAAAATAAACAACAATTACATAGGACATATACATCACAAAAATAACATGTTCAGATAAGCTAATGTAGCCCTATATTCTGGTCCCATTCTGACGTATGTGCATTCATGTTTTAGGAAATTGTGGCAATTTAGGGTGTTGGAACATAGGGCTGTCAGAATAGAGAGGTATGGGAATGAGGGATTGTTGAAACGTGATGGATTTGTCAGAATATTGCAGTGTCAGAATATAGACAAAACAGTGAAGTGGTGGTCTGATTAAGTCGGCCATATCTGAGGTCCGCCAGCATTAATCTTTACAATTCTTTGTTTAAATGTATCATGGATGATTGTTCACTAAAATACCTCTTGATTTCCTCAATTTAACTGAATATGAGGGTTTAGCAATTCATGAAGACATTTAAATTGAGATGATTTAAGGCTGAAGGACCCCACTAAAAGCTGCCTTCACTCACTATTCGGATTAAAAGGTGTCAGACCATAGGAAAGGCTTTAAGCAACAAAACCATGTTGAAAGTACTCTAAACGTACTTTGATACCTGTTATTTTTAATGGGTATACTAAAGTGTAGCAACTTAAATCTTACCAACAAATATTTTTTCCTTCTTCCCATGACAGGCTCCCAGCAACGTCTTCTTTTAGCAATCATCTTTGCATTGAGTGTCAAGTACAAGGCCCAAGATATAACCCTTGCGGTGTCTAGCGGTATTCTTTCCCTTCTCTCGGGTTTCTGCAATCAGCATAATACCATGATGAAGTGGGTTAGCCCTCTCTTTGGGTCACTAGGGACCATAATGCCCTCTCAAGGTATTCTACAGGTTGCTAGCATGAGACTAATTCAGGTGTTGTCTGTTTCCACAGGGTAAGTTCTACCTAGTCATATTTCAGTGTAATGTTCAACTTTTGGATTTCAATTGATCCTCACGAGGAAGTTTGCCAGTCAAGATCCTTGTTCACACCTCCTTGCAAGGCTTAACCCTTGGAATAAATTTCCATTCTCTGTTTGCCACCTCCCTTGCATACCACCATAATTGATTGTTTATTGAGGGCTACTCACAACCTTTTGTGTGGCTGAAGCTATTGAATTATGCACAAAGGCAAATGAACTCTGTCTCTCTTTCTAGCTGGGTCAAACAGAAGACTTAAAAATTTAACTTTGTGCTTTATACTCAATATAAGCAATGAAGTATGAAAAACAAGTCAGTGAATAACATCTGAAAAAAAGGCTGTAGTCCATCCAGCTTAAACCAGAGACTGAGCCATGAAACTTCATCTAAGTAACTAACAAATCTTTCATGCTCTAGGTTATGCTGTAGGTCAAACATAGATTGATTTGAGAAAACCTGTGATTGGAGGTATCTGAGAGCCAAATTATCATCCAGTTATTCATAGCACGCTGCTTTAATATCCGCTTTTTTCATGTATATTGACAGTATCTTCCTTCTATTAGCTCTTTACTTCTCTTTTAAAGGAAGTCGGTGAGATAGTATGGAGTGTTAGATGTTAAATCTTCCTCTTGTTTGGACAAAAAATATGAAGTATATCATTATTTAAAGCAGGCTCCCTCAATTAAATTTTCTGAAGCACCACATTGCTAAATGTTACTGATATAATGCACCGCTGATCGCCGTCCTGGAGGAGGGGTATAAGAGGAGGGAGCGTCCCTCTCCCCTTTTGAAAATTTTTGCATTTCAGAAGGGACTTACATGCAAAATGGTGCAGATTTGTTTAATTTTCCCGGCCAGAACTTTTCACAAACTTTACAATTTTTGATGATCCACCAGTAGTGGTGAATTGACAAGGCACTGACTCCAGTGAATGTAAACAGTGAGGTGATTTTACTTATTGTAAGAGCAAATAGGACGTTTTTACATCCTTGTTGATATGTGACGTCAGTCTGTGGGAAGTATTGGACCTATTTACAGTACCTATTTTTGAGAGAGAACAATTCTTGTCAAAAAAGGTATGAGCAAAAGTTAAATTTTTCAATATTCACCCAATTTTTTTTGCGCCACTCCAAACCACGTGGCGCCCCACTTGTGGCTATTTGAGGAAGCCTGATTTAAAGTTTAGATGATTACGTTATTCATTAGGACAGAGTCATTTATCTAACTGGCAGTTATTGCCAAGTTACTGATATATTTCCGGTGCCCAACTGTCCATACTACTTGGTGAGATAAATGACTCTCCCCTTAGCTTTACAGCTTACAGTATCTGTCCCCCTCCCACCCCCTCCCACCCCCTGGAGCTTTATTTCTTAAAAATAAGTAATTCAACTGCTTTGCTTCTAATAACCCATCGTTTTATTTATGGATGCTGGCTTTTAAAGGTGTAAACCTATTCTATGTCACAAACTAAATATTTCTCTTCATTAAGATTTATACCAACAGGATACCAGCTCACATTCTTCATTTGAAAATATCAATTTAGAATAACATAGCTGGAATGTCTGTCTCTAAAAGCTGTGTTTCTTGTAAGCAAAGCAACCTAATTGACATACTTTGCATTACCCAGCATTGTATCAAGGGTAATAGCCGGCTGTAGCCTGCACAGATCTTTGCTGTCTGGCATGAAGAGTTAATTAGAAGACTAATAGCTGGCACGAAATTCAGTAAAAATTTCAAAGAAAATGTCTGAAAATTTATGAAAATATATCATTGCAACAGTGGCAGTGTTGGAGGTACCAGGGTCACGTAGGACTAGCACTAGTATTTGCACACTACACTATGAATGCATTACATCCACCATTCAGACTCATCCATATAAAATCTTGATTGTATCTTTAAAGCATGATTATTAAAAGTCTAAATATATTTAATATCACAAGTGCAATTTATCCCTTTAAAAGGATTTATACCAACAAGATGCCAGCTCACATTACCGAGTCTGTCATTGACTTGTTGAGGGACCAGCTTCAGTGTTTGTTAGAGGCAGCTTCTAGACTAATTGAAGAAATACAACCAAATGAAGAAGAGACTGGTGTGGCAGCCCAACAAGCTGTGGAAGGAAATAAGATTGATTCTAAAGGTGGTATCAGTAAGTCACTTTTTTATACAAGAATCTTAACAGTCATGTGATTAAGTCAGCCATAACTGGGGTCCATCAGATTCAGTCTGTCAAATTATTTGTTTACCTGTACCATGCATGGTTGCACACTAAAATACCTCTCGTTTCAATCAGTTTCACTGAATATGAGGGTTTTTAGTTGCATGTGGACAATAAAGTAAATAAGATTTACGGCTGATGGACCCCACTAATGGCCATGTTCAGTAGCTGCTCTGATTAGTCTATAAGCAGGGCTCCTGCTTAGTGAAGAAAAGAGAAGTATGAAATTTTATCATATTCCTAAAAATCCTGGAATATTGGGTATTTGGTGTGCCAAAAAAAAATTGTTGGAAGTTTGGAAACTATCTGGAATTTTGAAACATTACACTTTCAGCAGTTACAATCATTTTTAGTATGTGTTTACACTTATGTGTAAAACTATAGGCCATTTTATACAAATGTTTTTATTTTTCAGTGCTAGATTTTTCCATTTTGTTCTTCAAAATGTCTGGAAAAGCCATGAATTTCAGTATTCAAAAGTAAGGGAACCCTTTGTGAAAGAGTGTGCTATTGACAGATGCACATACAGCTTGAATTTATTAAGCATTTTATAAACTCACTTAGACCTCTATTAGTGTTTTGCTGATCAGTAAGCTAAATTGTTCCTGTACATTGAATGAAAGGATATGAGGGAAACGACAGATTTCAGACTGAAACTTTTTAAAGGTTAACTTAATTTTGTCCAAAAGTATATAGAAACATGGAAACTGCATTTTCGTCATGGAGACCAATGTTGCCAATTTGTTCAGTGTAATGATGAGTCCAATTACTCAATATATTTACATAATGGAGTTGATGGATGTTTGTGGTTAAAGTTCAAAACCATCCAAGGTCATGACAGGTCAGGAAAATATATCCAGAAGGTACTTTGTCAATACACTATTTCAAGTGAATTTGCTTATTAATTTTAGAGAATTAATCATTACCTTAAGATTTTTGTGTGCTCTGGTCTTGACTTTACTTCTTTATGACATATCCTACAGCAGGAAAACAGTGTACCAAACGACAACTTCAGAAATGGGCTCAGACCTCTCTGGGTGACTTTTTGGTGTTTCTGCGTCGTGTCTGTAGCCACCATCTAATACAAGAGAAGATGGCAACAGATGATTGGTTACATCTGCTCCTAAAAATAATCAGACACTCCAAAGATGGTAAGACACCCAGCCTTGTAAAGATGCCTACTAAAGCATTCTTAAGAACATGTTTAAATTTTAAAGTTGCATCACTCTCTTGTAACCCCATTCTGAGTTGTTTCAAGTCATGAAAAGCCTGCTCTTACAAAAAATATGTATACATATATATATACTTCCTACTGAAATCAACATGAAGGGTTTACATGGGTATTTGGGCATATGTAAAAAAATCTGGCATGTGTAAAAAGTTCCCAAATAATATCCACCCAAAGCCCTCATGCTGGTCATTCCTTAATATACCATGTTCTGCCCTAGTAGAAGGGGGATTTTAGCCTATATTCAAGCTTTTGTTAACATTTTACGTATCATTTTCAAATGTGATTGAGGTTATTTATTTTTTCCAATTTTGTTCAGGTTTGCCAATTGTTGAAAACAACAGAACAAGACTCCTTGCCTTGCATTTACTCCAGTATGTCCTACCCCACTCATGTAGCTCAGATGCTACTTATAAAAGAATGGTGAGTATGTCAAGCAGTTTTGTGCTTTGGGAAAGAAGCTTTGGAAAAGCTAGCAATAGCATTTGCATGATGCAGTATTTTTGACCCCTTAAAAATGTAGTTAATTTTAATTAAATGGAAAATTAAAAAAGAAATGGATGAAGAGTTAATATGGAGTAGATAAATTTTTACAAAGATATATCACTAAGATACATTACAATATATTATGAAGATCTATTTTGCAGCTCCCACTGTCAATAGGTTACATAACGTTGAGTAGGATTTTGTGCTTCGCCATATAACATTCTGGTTTAATCATGCAGTGCCCTCTTTCTTCTAGTTGTGGGGCTGGATCCTTATTTGTACTCCATTGCTTATGCGGAGCGTCACACATAACTGCAGTAGGTTGTAAACAATAGGGAACATGTATGTGTGTCAGAGAGGAGGGAGGGTGTTAAGTTGTATATTAAGTCACTCAGTGATAACATTGACTTCTCTGTATGATACAGCATACTTTTGAGATAGACCACTTCCCAAGTAGCAATTACAAAGGATTGTAGGAAAGGTGTTTGGTTAACCGAAAACGAAACACACCAATGCTGTCCCATAATTCTTTGTGATTGCTTTGTGGGAAATGGTTTATTGTGAGAACAGAGTGTGTAGCAAAGAACCTCAGCAAGTTCTATTTAGCAAGTCTAACAATATTACTGTATTGCAATAAATGTCTATAATGGTGGCACTTTTGCATTATAAAAAACAATCTTTATTTTATGAAGTTATCCTTCTTGACATCAATAACAAAAGGTAAGGTATTTTAAAGGAAATGTCACCTGCAGAATGAAATCTTTTAAGTTTAATTGTAACAAACACACAAAACTGGCATTCAGAGCAGGTGTTTGTGTATCAATAAATCAAAGAATAATTTTGCAATTTTGAAAGTAAAGATTGCAGCATGCATTGCTCAATTGTCTAATAGTCGCGATTCCTCAAGCCCTTCCCCAACTGTCTGAAATGTCTCCTTGTCCAGACACAATCTCAGTTAATTGCCTAAGAGTGAGTATACAAGACCCAATGTGTAATCAAAACACTTTCAGTGCAGTACTCTGCTTTTTTTGAACTTGCTGTCAATCAAAAAGCAGTGTCAATTGATAATTTCTCTATACTGCTACAAAAATTGTGATTGGGAGGGATAGGATTAGCCCTTTAAGTTTGAGATGTTGAACTTTCCTTTCGAAGCTGAAATTAAAGAAAAGACATGGACATCGTAGCCTTTTCTTACCCCACTCAGTGGCAAACTTTGACCTTTGTACTCCCTCTAACAAAATGCTACTGAATATGTTCACACAAAATTCAAAGTGTCATATTTGAGCATGATAAACTTTAAGATGAATAAATATTGTAAAGTCAATTCCTTTCTATGAAGTAAAGTTGTGATAGGTAGTTTTCAGTGACATCACAACTAGACACTAGTTTCTGTAATGTCTGAGGTCAACACTGGAGGTACAAATTGGGGTTGGCCTCAAACATGCCTGGTTACTCCACATGCAAAGCTCCTATGATATCATGGGACGACTATCTGTTATACATTGTAACTACAGGTCATTGAACAGCTGTTGACAAACATATCAACCAGTATGTGGAAGGAACCAGCAGCTGTAGCCAAACATAAACTCACAGGCTTGACATCCAAAAATGTTAACACTGGAAAGGCTGATCCACCTGGACAGGATGGTCCTCCAGCGGAGCAGGCTGTTGTAGAGGATAGTAGCGGGGATGAAGATGGGATTCTCCTTCATGATGTCATCTTTGATGCTGAGAAGATGGTCAGTTGCAGTGTGGAGAATGGAAATATCTTGGTTCACGGTTCTGGAGGAAGAGGCTATGGGCTTGGGGCAACAGTTATATCCAATGGGTGCTACCAGTGGTCTGTAAGTCGTGGCTTTTTTGTTTTTTTTCTAATTTCTGTATATTCCAAGAGGGGTGAGTTATCCCATAGATTTTTCCACACTTTGCTCGATGAGGGGAGGTGTGCTGTATTTGATGGGGGTGTAGTGGAAGGGTGCCTCGAGGTCAGTCTTTGTGATAGTTTGATATGGTGATATAATATTCGGCTGCTGAAACTGTTCAACATCTTTACTGACTCTACAGTTGTTTTAAAATTGTGCTAATAAGCTTTCCTTTTATTTAATGATTAAAATTTGCCAACCAGATTAATATTTCCAGAACAGATGAAAAACATCTGTTCTTTTGTCCTAACATCACAAAGATTTTGTGATATAAGGTTAATGGCTAAGTGAATAAAGGTGTGGCATTTGAAGACATGAAAGGCTTAGAATAAATTGGGATTTTAAGGATACCGTGGAGTTTAGAGGAAGTAAAGATGAATTTTTTCATGTCAACATAAGAAAACCTTTTCTTTTCTTGCTTCCAGTTTGTCATTGTGAAAGAAAACAAAGGTAATGAGGGAACATGCGTAGGTGTCTCTCGTTTTCCTGTGAGAGATTTCAGTCATCGGACTACTTCAGACATGTGGTTGTACAGAGCCTATAGTGGAAACCTTTATCATAATGGAGAACACTCATTGACCTTATCTGCTTTTACACAAGGTGATAAAATCACATGTGTGTTGGACATGGAAGCAAGAACTCTGTCTTTTGGAAAAAATGGAGAGGTTAGTATTAAAGAAAGGTCAATTTTGTGTTATGATGCAAGTGTGTATACTCAGAAAAAATAAAGAGAAAAAGAAGTGTGTATAATTTAAATACAGTGGCATAAATACAAGGTTAGGTGTGCAGTGAGTACATTGTCATGATTGTCATGAGTACAAGTGTGATGTGAAGACAATTTTATTAGTGTAGAGTTTGTATGAGTGCAATGCAGTACAAGTGTAGTGTGACTACAATGTGGTTAGTACAAGTTTAAAGTCAGTTCAATATTACAAGTAGAAGTGTAGCTTGGGTAGAATGTCATAAGTACTTTGAGTACAATCATGAGTACAAGTGCAGTATGAGTTCAGTTTTTATGGACACAAGTGTAGTGTGAGTTCAATGCCATGAGTACAAATGTGAGTACAATGTCAAAACTACAAGGGTAGTGAGTTCAATGACATGAACACAGTGGAAATATGAGCAAAGTTTCAGTGTGAATGAAAGTATTGTGAATACAGTCTGGGAACCAATGAAGACGCAGTATGAGAACAATGTCATGAGTACAGTTGTGAGTACTTTCTGTGTCATGCGTTCAGTTGTAGAGAATGTCATGAGCGTACGTGTAAGGTGAGCAACAATGTCATGAGTATAAGTGTAAGATGAGTGTGATGTTATGAGTATAAGTGTAGGGTGAGCAACAATATCATGAGTATAAGTGTAGGATGAGTATGATGTTATGAGTATAAGTGTAGGGTGAGCAACAATATCATGAGTATAAGTGTAGGATGAGTATGATGTTATGAGTATAAGTGTAGGGTGAGCAACAATATCATGAGTATAAGTGTAGGATGAGTATGATGTTATGAGTATAAGTGTAGGGTGAGCAACAATATCATGAGTATAAGTGTAGGATGAGTATGATGTTATGAGTATAAGTGTAGGGTGAGCAACAATATCATGAGTATAAGTGTAGGATGAGTATGATGTTATGAGTATAAGTGTA
The DNA here is from genome assembly GCA_037179385.1 of Holothuria scabra. Classification (NCBI taxonomy): domain Eukaryota; kingdom Metazoa; phylum Echinodermata; class Holothuroidea; order Aspidochirotida; family Holothuriidae; genus Holothuria; species Holothuria scabra. The sequence continues at coordinate 47,533,629 of CM074188.1, forward strand.
GGGTGAGCAACAATATCATGAGTATAAGTGTAGGATGAGTATGATGTTATGAGTATAAGTGTAGGATGAGTACAATGTTATGAGTATGAGTGTAGGATGAGTATGATGTTATGAGTATAAGTGTAGGATGAGTACAATGTCATGAGTATGAGTGTAGGATGAGTATGATGTTATGAGTATAAGTGTAGGATGAGTACAATGTTATGAGTATGAGTGTAGGGTGGTTACAATGTTATGAGTACAAGTGTAATGTGAGAACAATTTCATAAGTTCAAGTGTAGAGAATGTCATGAGTATCAGAGTAAGGTGAGTACAAATTCATCATTAGTTAAGGGTGATTGCAATGCTATAGCTCTAAGTGTAGTATCACAATCTGTGGGTAAGAGTACACTCTTTTCTTGAGCATTGATACATAACTTTTTAACCCCCTTTTCTTTTTTGACACCTTTCAAATTATTTTAAGTGGATTTGTTAATTTAGTAGAATACTTCATATTAATGTCATTTGTTTGTTATCACTTCAGGAACCTAAACTTGCATTTGAAGAAATGGATGCTACAGAACTCTACCCTGTTGTTATGTTTTACAGCAGTAACCCTGGTGAGAAGGTAAGTCAAGAAAAACTAATAGCAGCAGATTACATGGGCCCTGCATTTATCACCAAGGAACAGGGATAGTAAATGCATGGTGGTCAATGAGGTATTTAAAACACATACACAAAATTATGGAGAATACATATTATGGCAGATGGGAAAAGTTTAAAAATTAAAAGAAAAAAAACATCAGACATGGAATAATCCAATGTTATTCTTTTTGTCTGAGCCATTTAAAATAAAAGTTAATTTGTAATTTGTTTGTGATGTATTAGTATGTGTGTGGTGCATGACTGTAATCATACGAAAACCTTTGAGAAAAAGTAAGGTTGGAATTCCAAAGAATTCTGTTGACCTCCGATAGAGTCATTGTCGAGATGGAAGAAGGAAGGTTAGTAGTAGTAGCCATTCCGACTCTAAAGTTGTGTAGCATCACACAAATAAACAGGAGAAACACTCGCAATTTCATGTTACTCTCTTTATTAATTTTCGATCTGACCTCGATCATCTTCAGACATAGACTACAATATGAATACAGAATACACAAGGTTATATTACTACACAGTACAGAAGAAGAGAAAAGAAAGCTGGTATACAATGGCCTGGTCAAGGGTGACTAAACAGGTAGACAGTCAGTGAGAGCAAGCAGTAAGAAAGGACCACTGGAAGAAACTACGGTTGAGTAGTTCTATTCTTGAGAAGTCTACCAGTGGCCCACTCTTCCTTCGATTTAGCTTAGGGCGAACTCATTAATGCAAACAGCTTCAGAAACTTGCCTACGCATAGGGTCGCCGATATGTGTATTGGGCCGCTAACCATGTAATTAAAATTCAGCCCTCTGTGACATTGAGTTTTATGGTTAAAGAATACTGACTGCTTGTCATTCATACTCGCCAAATGCTCATCAAACCTTTCTCCTAGACTTCTTGAAGTTTCTCCTATATATTTAAACTCTCCTTCACAATCTTTACACTCAACGCAGTAAACCACTTCCCTTTTCTTACATGGCCCGCCTTTATTTTACACAAATTGCAAACGGTGGAATCTAAACACACATCTCTGTCAAATGGATTGGATTTACAGAGTAAATCTTTCAATCGAGTACCAGACCTTTCTACAACTTTTATTTTAAGTTCGGTATCATTAACAATTCTCTCAATATTTTTGTGTAGCGCACTGTTAGGGGTGGCTTCAACAAAAAGAACTGCTTCAGGATTACTTTTGTGATCTTTAAACCAGGTATACTTTTTGTTAGATTTTTTCAGGGCACGTTCGTCCTGTTTCCAAAACTTGGGTCTGAACAATGGTACTACTTCATTTCTGTCATCTTCAATCATTTTACCGAACCGTTTCTTTGCCCTGGAATAGACCTCGTGACGCTCGTCCCTAGAGTAGCCACTATATTGCATTCGGTCAACAAAGCTTTGCACAGCCGTAGTTCTTTCTGAGACAGAATCTGAGACAGAAGCACGTATGATCTATGCTAAACAGAAAATCAAGGAAGAACTTATCAATTACAATCGAAAAGGACAAGACAACATCAGCAAAGAAGCAAAAGTAGGACTTAAGAGACTAAAAGAAAGAGTCAAAAATGGGGAGATTGTCATCTATCCCACAGACAAATCAGGAAAACTTTCAATCGACACCAAACAAAACTACACCAAAGCAATGGATGAACACTTAGTGAATATGGAAACTAGTAACATTGAAGAATACAGAGAAATTGAAAGGAAAACTAACGCACTAGCGAACTTGTGGAGCTTTGCATGGCAAGCTAACTACAGAGTTAGAAATAACCTTAACACTACCAATAATGATGTTCCGCCCCTTTATGGCCTTAGAAAAGATCATAAACCAAGTAAAGAAAAGTTTAGGAGGCCCGCCTTTAAGACCAGTGTGTGGGCGCAACCACGTCGTGTAACAAGAATCTATCATACATACTATCCCAGTGCATCAGACCACTGGTCGCATCAGCACCCGAAATCTGTGTGCTTCCCGAAGATCTTTTGTCTAGAATTAGGGAGATTAATACGAAAAAGGATAAGGGATTTGTTGTCGGCAGTATGGACGTTACGGCTCTATATCCTTCTATCGATGTCGACTTTGCAGTCGGAAAATGTTGTGATCTGTTAACAAATAGTGATATCAATTTTGAAGGGATAGATCCCCACGAACTTGGCCTCTTCCTAAGAGTAATCGAAATCGAAACAGGCCAACAATTGCCTGAGGACATACTACCGTTTTGTCCAGTTCGATCTACCAACAGAGGAAGAAAACCCACTGCTACAGGAAATGTGTCCAGCTCCAATACTGAAACTAGGTGGAGTAATTGGATTAAACCACTTAATACTCTAGCAACGTAACACTAAGAAAAATGGTTGTTTATGCCCTAGAATATACCATGAAGTTTATAATGAAGAATCATGTGTGCCAGTTTAACAACAAACTATACAAACAAAAAAGTGGGAGGCGCAATCGGTGTTTCACTAGCTGGGGATGTAGCTCAAGTGTTTATGATCTGGTGGGACCGAGAATTGAAGAAGAAGCTTGCGCTAGAAGGTATTAATTGCCTAATGTATACTAGATATGTTGATGACATATTGTTGGTTATTGAGCATAATAGAGAATGTAACTCTGATGTAAAGGCTATGGGTAGACTCTCCGTGTTAGCTAACGCTATTCACCCTAGCATACAAGTTACGTATGATTGCCCAAGTCTCAATGCTGACGGAAGAATGCCAGTTTTAGATCTAAAAGTTTGGCCTGTAGATATTGTACATGATAATGCCCACTTCACCATAATTCAACATACATATTATGCTAAACCTATGAGCAGTAAACACGTTTTGCATAGAGATGGTGCCTTAAATATGAAAACTAAGATGTGCATTCTAATTAACGATCTCGTCAGAATTATGAGAAATGTATCCCTCAGTTTGCCAGAGCATGAAAGAACTACGGCTGTGCAAGCTTTGTTGACCGAATGCAATATAAGTGGCTACTCTAGGAGACGAGCGTCACGAGGTCTATTCCAGGGCAAAGAAACGGTTCGGTAAAATGATTGAAGATGACAGAAATGAAGTAGTACCATTGTTCAGACCCAAGTTTTGGAAACAGGACGAAACGTGCCCTGAAAAAAAATCTAACAAAAAGTATACCTGGTTTAAAGATCACAAAAGTAATCCTGAAGCAGTTCTTTTTGTTGAAGCCACCTAACAGTGCGCTACACAAAAATATTGAGAGAATTGTTAATGATACCGAACTTAAAATAAAAGTTGTAGAAAGGTCTGGTACTCGATTGAAAGATTTACTCTGTAAATCCAATCCATTTGACAGAGATGTGTGTTTAGATTCCACCGTTTGCAATTTGTGTAAAATAAAGGCGGGGCTATGTAGAGAAAAGGAAGTGGTTTACTGCGTTGAGTGTAAAGATTGTGAAGGAGAGTTTAAATATATAGGAGAAACTTCAAGAAGTCTAGGAGAAAGGTTTGATGAGCATTTGGCGAGTATGAATGACAAGCAGTCAGTATTCTTTAACCATAAAACTCAATGTCACAGAGGGCTGAATTTTAATTACATGGTTAGCGTCCTTAATACACATATCGGCGACCCTATGCGTAGGCAAGTTTCTGAAGCTGTTTGCATTAATGAGTTAAGCCCCCTAAGCTAAATCGAAAGGAAGAGTGGGCCACTGGTAGACTTCTCAAGAATAGAACTACTCAACCGTAGTTTCTTCCAGTGGTCCTTTCTTACTGCTTGCTCTCACTGACTGTCTACCTGTTTAGTCACCCTTGACCAGGCCATTGTATACCAGCTTTCTTTTCTCTTCTTCTGTACTGTGTAGTAATATAACCTTGTGTATTCTGTATTCATATTGTAGTCTATGTCTGAAGATGATCGAGGTCAGATCGAAAATTAATAAAGAGAGTAACATAAAATTGCGAGTGTTTCTCCTGTTTATTTGTGTGATGCTACACAACTTTAGAGTCGGAATGGCTACTACTACTAACCTTCCTTCTTCCACTTTGAGAAAAAAAAAACAGGAAAACACCAAAAAGCTTGTATTTTGTCAGCAGTTCAGTTGTAAAGGTAACAAAAATATCCTTGATAGCTCCATTCAGCAACAATCTCAGAAAATCAGCAAGTTTGACCTTTGTTTATCTAATTTCTCCTCAGGTAAAAATTAGTGACATGCAGGTTAGGGGAGCACCTAGAGATCTTCATCCTGGGGAACCTCAGTGTTCCCCCAGCCCCTCCCTCCTTGCTGAGGCACATGTGTCCCTCATTCATGCTCTAGACCAATACCCTCCCTGGCAGAATATCATCAGCAAGTGTTTGATTGACAGGTTATCAGCAGCAAATGACCTTTGGATGCTGATGTATAAAGGTGCTCTACGGAAACCACTTCCAACAGAGAAAGAGTTAGAATCTAAAGTTGGAGAGAAAAGAGAGACAGCTGATGGAGGGGATGGGGATGAAGATAAGAGAGAGAATGCCGGTGATCAGGAGGATGCACAAGAGGATTCGCAAAGAAATACAAATAAGGATGAAGAAGAAGAAAAACCAGGTAAGGCACAGATTGTGAAGCTAGGTGGGTGGTGACATATGTCATTGTGAGGACACTTCAGAAAAATAAAATGTTTAGTCTGTTTTGTCGTAGCATGATAAGGGCAAGCACATTCACAATCTTCTGAAGCCTCAAAAATAGAGATAAGTTTGCCAAAAGAGGTCTAGGGTGGAAAAAAAAGGGACAGGGGAATCACCCTGTATGGCAACTGTGTGAGCCAGGTCACTAGCTTATAATCTGGTAGTTATACATAAAGTATATCTGAAGCTATAAGTTTTCTTTTTCCATAGATTTTGGTACCTTGTGTGATACAGTCTGGCCTGCATTAGCTGTCATTGGTGGAGTAGACAGTGGACTGCGAATGGGAGGGCGCTGTATACAGAAGCAGAGTGGCAGAGAAGCAACACTGTTGGGAATTGCCAAAGCTGGGAGCCATTGTGCCAAGGTTCTCTGGGATGACGGAGAAGCAAACATCAGGTATGGATGAAAAGTTTAAAGTGGAATAGATGTAAACGAATACTACATCCAGTTATTATTTGAGAGAAACAATTCACCATATCTTTTCATGAGCATAAACTATGGAGTAGGAAAAACAAGGTCTTGGTCAATAGGCCGTAGCTTGCCCGACTTAAACCAATTGGTTAGAAACTGAGCTATAAAACTTCATCTAACCATTAGATGACTAGGTAGACTAAGTAGTTAACTCTCTTACTTTTCATGAATGATTGGACAAAGATAATAAAATGAAATGAAACTGAGATCATGCTGAATTTGTCCCATTAAAATTCCTTTTCTTCAAGCCTCACCTTTTCATCATTCTAATTAGGTGTATGATTTTGCAAACTCCATCATGTAAAGTTATTTCTATCATCATATGAAGGATGTCCCACTCAGGCTATCATTACAGTAACACAACACTGCCTACCCCTAAATTGCTTTCACCCTACCCAGTGGTTACATTAAAACGCATGTTGCATAGAAAGCATCATGTCGAATGACAGTGTATACTTTTTAAATGATGTAAGTAACATGCATTTTGAAACAGGCTTTGAATATTGTGGTGTGGAGTGCAGTTTTCTCATTGGTCAGATATATTATTTGTGAAAACAAAATGTAAAAATGACGGATCTCACTGTTTGTATTACATCCTGGAAATGTTGTTCAAGGTTCTTGAAAGTAATGGAAAAGCCATGGAGTTTTGTCATGTTTAATGTATTCAGAGCCTGTGCCCAGGTAACCAACTCAGGCCCTATCAAACAAAAAACATGAACTGCTTCAGTAGAGATCTTCTCCTGAGAATTAAATCAGAGTTTTAATTTTTTCTACAGTGACACTCATATATCAAATCTGGATGCCATTACCCCACCCCCTTTTCAGGCTCAGTCCCTACATGGTTTACAGGCGCAACATCTCCTGGACCTAGCTCATTTGTCTGGATTGATGGAAAGGCCTAAACCATTAGAGAAACCCACAGATGAAGAAGCAAAGAGGAAGGAGGATGAAGATGCCAAGAGAAAAGAAGACAATAAAGCTGCTATCGATGAATTAGAGAAGTCCCTGGATGAGGACATAGCTAGGGCCATGGCCGAAGAGGGGCATACCGAAGAGATTGAGAAAGAGGATGGCAGTAGGGAGGAAGGTGATGGTTCTCAGCAGAAACATAGAACAGAAATGTACATTGATGTCAGTCAAGTGACTGATGGGGATGGGAGTGAGGGAACAGACCAGCCTGAGGGGAAACCCCCAGTCCATGAGGGAAAACCCCTGCCTCAGAGTGGAACTGAAACACCATCAGACTCTGACAGACAGGATATGATTGATGCTTACAAGAGGGATGGAGAAACTGTAGTTAAACCATTAATAACTGATACTCACCCACTTAGCATTGCTTTAAGCAAGGAAAGTGGTGGCCCCTCTGATCAGGCAAGTACAAAACGTAAAAATGGAAGCAAAAATGGCAGAGCTGCTAAAGATGTAGACTCAGTCTCAGTGCATCATGGGAGTGAGCTCAATGGATTCCTAGCTGAGGAAGAGAGTCTTCGGATTGCCCTCCTGCAGACGGCTGCTCTTAAGACTCTTAATGCAATCTTTTGTTGCAGCAAATATGCTGAAATGCTACTGGTACCACCTGTCGCCCCAGGGAAGGAACATGACAAATCCCCAGGGTCCGATGATCCAGGTGACAAGAAAGAAAAGTCTGTGGAGAAAAAGATAGAGGAAGTGGAAGACATTGGCAAAACAATGGCAAAGATAATGCAGCAATTGGTCCAAAAGGCTGTGATTCCTTCTCCAATTAGAAGACTTGTCTCAGTGATGGAGCTAGAAAGGGCTCAAAATATGTTAGTTAAAATGGCTGCAGAGGCTCCAAGTGATGCAGGTCAACAGCAGAGGAAATCTCCCATAGGTACCATTTTTTGCACTTGTCACTTAAAGGGAGGGGTTAAGCAAAACTTGCATTTTTATATGTGAAACAGAAACTAAATCTGCACAATTTGGGGCAACTTTCATTCAAATTGGACATTTGTATCTTAAAGAACCTCTGAAAAGACTTCATAGCAATGATTTGTGTACATTTTTTGACACTATATATCAACAAAACTAGCCTTTGTGTTAAAAAATTCTGCCCTTCAAAAGAGAAAAACTCAAGTGAAATGGTACCCCTTCCAGGACAACAGCTAAAAAATGTAAAGTGCATTGACCCAAGAATGACATCATCACAGGTACCCCACTTTACAGTGTGTGTATCATAATGCACTTGTAGTATACCCTGTACTGTTGATGTTACAGAATCTTGCATGTATTGATAGCCTAAAATGATTGATATAAACACAAATTATCTCTACAAAACCTTAACCTATGTTAGCTTCACAAGACCAGTGAAAAGGGGCATTTTCAACACCTAGGAAGACCCCTGTTCAACAGATGGAGTTAATTATGACTTCTTAATCTTTCTTGAGCCAACTAGCAGGGAGAATTCTTTGGCATACATCATACAAGTGTTTGGAAGTTCCCTGATTAGAGGTTATACACAAAGAAAAATACCTCAGGCTCCTGGGGGATGTAATGGCATCCATTTGTCCTCCAGAGTTATGTAACTATTATTTTTACTGGGGGAGGAAGCAGTGCTGCTTTCACTAGTAGTGCATACTGCACATGGAGGTCCATCAATACACAGGTCCATATACAGTACTATATACCATGCTGCATATAGTGTCTCATAATTTTGTAGCCATACTGCCAAGAAGCTCTGGGTATGTTGTTACTGATGCATGTGCTAATGCTGCAATTTGACTTGGTTCAAAGAAAAGGAACAACAGTTAATCAAGGACGTATTTTGTATTTTTATCAAAAGTTGGCATGAAGGTACTATTTGAACTTCAAGCATTTTGAAGCTGAGTACAAGATCCATTGTATGGTTTCCACATTCATATTTCTGACAAATTTACTTGGAAAGAAAGTCTCTCAAAGACCAAAGACCAGTTTGATGTCTGATTTAACACGAGTTAAAATATTCTTTTTTTCTGGTTGCAAAGAATTGCTATATAGTCATAGATTGACTAGATTGCCTGAACCACAAACTCAAATTGATAGGCCTAACATGAACCTTAGGTTTAATGTTACTGACAAAGGTCAGAAAATGGCACCCATTTACTGTCTTAACTTGTGCTTCTTCAATTACCAACATCAAAGTTATAACATCCCATTTCATTACTGATTCTTGAAAAGTGGGAACAATCGGACACCATCACAAATGGGACAGCTTGAGTGAGTAATGGCAAAAATCCTTCTTTGAGGTATTGGGAGTAAGTATTTCAAATTTTGATAGATATGATTTTGGCTTTATACTGAGACATTCTTCAGATATAATTCAGGAATTATTTGACCAGTACTGGTCTCATGCTTTACAAACTGTGAACAAATTGTTAAATTAACATAGCATTACCATACACACACTGTGAAGATGGGTATCTGTGATGATGTCATTCATGGGTCAATGCACTTTTACATTTTTCAGCTGTTGTGCTATAAGGGGTACTTTTTCAATTGAGTATTTCACTTTCGTGGGGCGGAATATTTTAAAATTAATTTTTTTTTGTATTGATAGATACTGTCAGAGAATGGCCCAAAATCATTGTCATTAAGTCATTTAATGGGCTCATTAAGATATCAGCAAATTAAGTTTGTGTTTCTGTGTAAGCTTGGGTGCACAAGAGTTTATTAAGCCCTTCCTCACATTCACAATGAATGTTTTCTTTCTTTTTGTTTTGTCTTTTGTGTTGACTTTGAAGTCACAGGGGTAGGACCCTTTTGCGAGGCATGTGAAATTTGTAAAGTTCTCATGCCATGTGAGCAATCCCATTCTGATAAAATGGGATTGTTGAGGAGAAAATTGGTTATTAAGTAAAGAGTCTGCATTGTGAGGATATGATGTCATAAGTGCTGGTTCCAGTTTCATTTTTTGTTGAAATATGGTGACTAGACCTGTGCATATCTTGAGAACCACACATTGTACTTTAATGCAAATTTCACCAGAATGCTTAGAGTAAGCTCCCTTTAAACATATAAAAATTGGATTGTTAGGCTGTTCTTCAATTCTAAAGTAATCGTATGTTCCATCCACATACAAAATACTCACCATGTGATTCTCACCAAGGAATGAATTTTCTTAGTGTCTTCATTCATATATTTCTGTCATTTTAGCAAAGTTGTTATCAATTATGAGGGATGGCAGACAGGATTTACAAACTGAGCAATACCAGTTAGATCCTTCATCTGAGGATATCATCGGTGGAGTTGTCTCTGCCCCTCCCACACCATCCTCTGTACCAAGGACAACTCCACCATTCAGATCCTGGTTTGGTAGATCAAGACACCATGCTTTCAGAAAGAGTTTCAGAGCTTTACCTCGAGCATTGCCTTCACCAGACATCACACCACCTCATTCACCAGAGTTTGACAGAAGAAATGGTGAGTTGGGTTGTTAGATAGTTAGTCAGTCAATAAGTTAGTAAGTTAGTTAGTTCGTTAGGTAGGTAGTTAGTTAGTTTGTTCATTCATTAGTTAGTTAGTTCGTTCGTTCGTTGGTTCGTTCGGTCCTTCGTTGGTTCGTTCGTTTGTTTGTTAGATGGAGTTTTACGGCCAAGTTTCCAACCAATTGGATCAAGTCAAGCCGGCCGTGGTCTCTTTTCCAGTTGTGGCTCACATGCTTGTTTTCTCTACTCCATTGTTTATGCTAAGCACCTAGCATAATGTCAAAAATTGCAAAGTAGTAAGAGACGGATTCTTTACACAATAGCAACAGAATTTTGAAGAGGGATGAATCAAGAACTTGTGAGGACCTTTTCAATCAAGCTGATTGATTTTTGTTTGTGTAATAAACTTCTGATTTTGATACATTTAATGTGGATAAATTGGGATGGACTTAAGGGATGGGAAGGGCAGAGTAAAAGTGAGCCATTCAGAGAAAAATTAGGCTATCCCTTAAAAAAATATTTTGAGAAAATGAGGTCTAAAGTTGTAAGGTTATATTTGTTGACGTTGAAAATGATTTTTCAGAATCTTAATACCAACCCTAGAGGCATTATCCTCTGTTTATGCACAGTTTAGCTTGTTTAACCAAAAACTCACAAACAAATGCAAGCCTAAGAGTAAAAAGTCAATAATCTCAAATCAATATTGAGGACTGTCCTTCACATCTGATTTTCTGCTACTTCAACAGTATAAACTTGCTGCATTTTATCTTGACATTTATTTACATGTTGGTTGTATTTGTTTTGTGATTCTCTCTATTTGAATAGCTGCAATGTTCCGTCCCATCTCAGTACCCTCCAACTCTGGATTGAGGTCCACAGCCACAAGAAGGTCACCATCTCCACCCCCACCACCTATTGCTTTACCCCTTTTGGAAATGGGTTTCACTGTCAGACATATCCGGAAAGCAATGGCTGCAACAGGTTAGTCAGTTGTAGAAAATGTTAATGTTTTTTTCAAATGGTTCGTCAAAGGTTGAAATTTACACATCTATGCAACACACACCCTCTACATTTCTGAAGCTCTGTATCAAATATGAGAAGAATATTTGAGTCACTCAAGATTACTACAATGTTGGACAAAGCTTGGGGGGCAATTTTATGGAGAACGCTCAAAAAATAAATCGTTTTCTATGAAATAGCTTCTTTGAAAATGGCTCTCTTGGAACTGGGACAATTTTGGACCAAGCATGACTTCGGGGGGGGGGGGGGGGGATGCCTCCTCCCCTTGCAATGTTGACCATACTTATGCTATTCACAGCACACCAGCATTCTTTCTGCTTAACATTGGGAGGGGGAGCAGGGGTTTCGTGTTAGACTTCCAACTGAGATTTACAAATATCATGACAGTGTCCCAACAGTTTTGTCCAAGACCCAATGTTAATTAAGTTTTTGAAGAGTTAGGATGGTCACACCAGATACTGTGCTGTGCCACACTTGGTTAAAAGAGGTTAACAGAAGGATTGGTTTGAAAGGATGGCCAATAGAAAGCTACATTGTGTTGTGCAGCATCCCACAGCACAGCAAGAAGCAGCATTAGGTGTTGCCACCTAAACACAATGCAGTATACTTGAATACTTTAAAAGTGTGGCATCACATAGGAAATCACTTGGGGTGATATCCCCTTAAAAATATTAAAGAGGTTAATAATTTTCTCAAAAGACAACTTTGGCTCTTTGCAATGGGCTTGTTTCTTCAGCAGATTTGATTAATTAATTTCATGTAATGTTGTAGCATTATTGAGTGGACACACACAAACCTTAAAATGAAATATGAATTTCATATTATATTAAAACTCTTTCTCCATGGCACTGAGGTGTTTTGGATTGAAAACTAATTTACCTCATATTTAGCAAGGACATAGAAGCTGTACAAGTCCAAACTTAATTAGAAAGCCTGTTTAGTGTGATGCAATTAAAAATAAAATGTTTAAATGACCTTCCTTTACTGTAACACTTTTGCTACTGCAGGGTCCATCCTGTCATCCTGTGCTATTTATTATATTCTGTATACACAGTATGTACAAATGGCATTTTGATAACATTGGATTGTTAAGGAGAACATTTGTTGTAAAGTTAAAAGAGAAACAATAGACTTTTCATTAATGTGAGGATATGATGCCATATGTGCTTGTTTCAAGATCCCTCTTTGATGAAAATGTGACACCTTTACTTGTGGTGCCTTGAAAATCACACATAAGATTTACTTCAAATTTCACGAGAATACTTTAATAATTTGTAACAAATAAAAATTTGTTAATTAATTCCTTTCATGATGGTCCAAATAGGTTCACCAGGAGAATTAGATGCTGACCATGTCAACACATTAGCAACATGGATGCTGGAACATCCCAGCGTAGATGAGGCGGAGGAAGAGGATGATGATGTAAGGGGAGCAAGTGCCAGGGAACCACCGACTGAGATTACTCCTGGAAATTTTCCAAATCGTGAAGATAATGTGACATTCATGATAATGTCTTCAGATAGAAATGGAACAGCTTTTAGTTCTGAGGAGTAAGTAGTGAAGTATTAAAGGGGCTGGCTCATTGAGTTGATATCAGTATTTTAATGAGAGTGTTTAAGGGTCAACACTGCAAGACAATGCTTATAATTAGCATAATAACTCAAGTTTCATATCCAATTGTTTCAGGAAAAGTTAAAATTTTGAATTTTGTGGTGCCCTGACTTGAAACGGTTTTGTTCACAATTTGAAAAAGTGTCTGGTCACAAATTTTTCAGAACCTAATTGAACTGTTAAGTACTCTCTCATAAAACAGTTACTTGTATGTAGGATATAGGGATTGTGTAAGTTAGACCATTTGCCATTGCTATGTGAAGAAAACTCGACAGTTTTGGAAAAATTTGTTGAATTTCATGAACCAAGGCTATGAGCGGCTTTAAAGAGACGTACAGAGTTTGTTTAAAAAAGTTTTCCATGGCTTTAATAGGCCAGTTTGGTAATTTGTTTTGGTGGCCCTGCACATGCGCACATCATCCAAATTGTTGGGATGAACAAACCAATCCCGCACCTACAATACGTCTTCCAAAATTCGAGTTTAAATGAAAATTTGGTGAAATCATTCTTTCTTAATCCATCCATAACATAAGGAGGGCTCTGGAGTTTGGTTTTGTGTAGTGGATTGTGTCTAAATTTGCATTTTAATCTGCCGTAAAGTGGCACTGAGACCCCTTTTTTGGTTCTAGTTGGCTAGACACTTAGATACTGTTGTTTGCACCAACTGACGAAAACAAGGGAACCCTGTACATTACGTGCTGAGCTCGATTTGTATATCCTATGCTGCGTCCCACAGTTCCATGCGGCAACAAATTACCGAACTCACTTATTCTGCACCACAAATATACATCAAGTTTTAACTAGTAAAAATTGATAAACTGGCATAGTCTGACATTGCCATTGGTCATCATATGTCTGTCTACTTGCATCTGTGTAGGATTTTGTAACCCAAATAAAATTACAAAATTCGTAATCAACAGCAATTAACACAGAGTGATGTTCTCCCTTCAAAAATGTTTCTTATGTTTGTTGTTTCTGGTAAATAATCAATTTAAAAAGGAAAAACCAAGCACTGGAACAAAAGATTAATATTTGTTGTAAAATCCTGATTGCCTCTTTAAGATTGAGGTGTTTGGACTTGAGTGGTTTGAGGAAGTTATTCTTGAAGGAAAATAATTGTGATTCCATTACTTTTAGTGTTACTGAAGGGATATAAATCTTTTTTCCAAATAGTAATTACAAAGGATTATGGGATAGAATTTGAGTATTCATCATATTTGTCAATGACATTTCACAGTGCCAAAAAACAGCATACATCTAAACTCTATCACCCATTTGTTTGTAATTGCTATTTGGTAATTATACTGCATTCCATTGAGCTTGTGAACTCATGTGGTGAGAAGCATTCCGTTGCAACTCTTGAACTGGAGAAGTGGAGGATGGTGGGGTGAACTGGGAATTTTTGGGGCAGTTCGAGTTCAAAATGGCGGACAAAGCAAAAAACGATAGAGAATCAAGAGATCTTCGTATTTGACCCTTCAGTCTACAAAAATGATACCTTGTTGGTGTAAGTTGTAAATGCAGACAAGTGAATCATAATTTGGTGACTGCTACTGTTGAATGTTACCCACAGAGGCTGTTTCACAGTAATTTTGATGATCGATTAGCCTTTTTGTCGAACAGTCTTTTTTATGCGTACGTCAAACGTACAGACTACATATAATTGATTCATGATCTCAATAGAACATGGCTTTATTTTATTCTTGTCACTAAATTTTTCAGAGTTTCTTAAAATCAGGACAGCCTTTTCTCCTTTCTTGGGTTTAGTAATAGCATGCTGGGTTAAGAAGTTATTCATTTTGAAAATATCGTGTACATATAATCGGCCTTCCCCTCATTTCTTTATTTTTGAAATGAACTATATAAAGAAATTATGAATGTTGAAATTTGTGTATTGATATCTCAATTTTTTCATGGAAGCCTACAAGCACATGGGGGTGGGGTGGGGTACTGGGGTGGAGGAGGGGAGAATTCCCTAAAATTAGAGTGAGAAGTCTTTGTAAGTCAAAATACTTTCATATTGTATAAGAGGTTTCTCAAGTGGAATTCACAAACAGCTTAGCAGTGCATGAAGGTATGCTTCTTAACTACACTAAATGCACAAGAGACAATCATCTGAGTGGTTCAAGTCTTTGCTCTCAGATTTTAAGCCAATCACATGGTCTGTGTAAGAAAGTAAGAAAGTTTCTGTTCGTAAGAAGTCCATGTCAATTCAGCGCCAGGGTTTTATGTTGTGCCCTTTTTTATATTCTGCAGATCAAACGTCAGCTCAGAATCAACGGTAGAGAGAACCTTTCCAGTAGATACCTTAAGGTCACGACCTAGAAGATCCAATGCAGTGCTAGACCTATCCTCTTTGGCTAGCTCTATGGCAGAGACTCTGGATGGTGTAGGTATGTAGTGTTTATGGGTAACAACTAAAGTGGTGTTTCAGGAATTTAAAAAAAAGGTGGGTTTGTGTGTTTGATCCATCTTAACAGCTCAATGGTAAAGACTTTTACGAGCTCAGTGATTTAAACTCTGGATTCATAGGTTTATTGTGTTATAAGAAGAGGCACAATGAAGCAAGGATGAAATATTTGATTTGACAACAACTTTCACATTGAATTTGCATGGTAACTATATTTCTGCTAAAATGATTGTTGTGATGATTTTTTGTAGCTTCTGTTTCATGTAACATGCATCTCTCAATTGATTCATGTAACATAACCTAACCTTGATAGATAGATTCAACACCTTTGCCTATTGATGTTGTGTTCTTTGTAGTTCCAACACTATTGCCTTTTGGTGTTCATTACATATATGCATAATATATATATGCATAATAGATTCAAACCATATCCTATATAAGCTGTGTTCTTCATGTATGTATAGCTCAATAGATTCAAGACCCTTACCAATTATTGTACTTATCTTTCAAAAGATCTCTCAGCATAAAAAATGGAGTAGGGAAAACAAGCCAGTGAGCCCTAAGTGGGATAAAGAATGTGGCCGGCTCTTCTTGAACCAATTGGTTGAAAACTGGGTGTGGAAATCCATCTAACTTAACCTAACCTCTCAATGGATTCAACATCATTGCCTATTGATTTATGTATCTCTCAATGGACACAACACTGTTTTTCATTGATGTATGTATCTCTCAATGACACAACACAATTGCCCAGTGATGTATGTATCTCTCAATGACACAACACAATTGCCCAGTGATGTATGTATCTCTCAATGGATACAACACAATTACCTATTGATGTTGTTCTCCATACATGTATCTCATAATAGATTCAACACCATTGACGACCGATGTTGTGTTCAGTGATGAGGACATGGATCTAGAAGAAGATGATACAGATTTCCTTACAAGTTCTGCTGCAGAGAGGGAGCTGCTAGGCATGTGGTATCCAATGGTATGAAACTTCACACCATCTTTGGCTTTTTCTGTATCTTTTATAATATTTTATACAATATTTTTCGTTACAAATAAATGTCAGTCCCTGTATCACTTCTCTGTGATGTTCTGATGTCAAGTAGCCATTGGAAAAATACCTGCCTTGCCTTACACATAGGTTCCTAACCTTATGACTGCCACCCCAGTTTGACTAAGCACTTATTAGAGGGTCATGAACTGCTTCCAAAGTATTTAAAAATTATTCACTCTCTAAAACAACAACCCATAAATATAATTTACCCAGAAGTTTTGTATTGCTAGAGATGACAGACTTACCAAGTCAGACATGAGCTGAACATGTTGCTTATGCCATTTTATAAAGTTACCAACTGCATAGTCAAGTGGGTAGAGTTTGACTCTTGGCTGTTTCATACTGGCTGAGTTTAAAAATGGAACATACTGCCCTTGGGTTTGGTATTCAGCACAAACAATGGAGTAGGGAAAACAAGACAGTAAGCCACAACAGGAAAAATGTTGTGACCAGCCAGACTTAAACCAATTGGTTAGAAACTGAGCTGTTAAACTCTATCTACCCTACCTTGATGAAGTCACATGCAATCACTTCACAGTGTCACATGTGCAACTCTTGCTGGTGACACACTAGAAACAGTAAGTGCTGAGTTGTGATTCCCAATTCTTTTTTAAGGTTTAATTGGTGTTACGATCCTATGTCATTATCAGATATGTGGTTCCCCCCAAGAAAACAGTTGGGAACCCCTGGCCTAATATGTTTTGTGGTCTCGCAGCGAAATCATACATATGTTAGTAGTGGGGGGGAGGGTATTAAAATTACGTTTTGATGAGAAACTGGTCTGGTAACCAAATTTAAGAAACCAAGCATAGAAATTAATGGAACAATAAAGTATTTTTATTTGATGAGTATTATTACTATTATTTTAAAGAAATTTTGCTCCACTTCATTTTCTCTTACCTTCAGTTCCAGTCACAAGTTTCACAGATCTCTTGTGAACTCTGCGGGGTCAGTACACCAAACTTTAACCGCCACATGCGGAGCATACACCCAGGGTGTGGCAAAAACTGTGGTAGCCATGGTTACAGGAGTGATGGTGTGTATGTTGATGGCTGGATCGTAGCTGCGTGTGGTACTGGTAGCCCATACTACCTAATGTGCCCATCGTGTCGTCATGGTTACCTCATGAAGTGGGAGGTGAAAGAGAAGCCAATGGCCACAGATTTTGGGTCTTTGACCCAATCGTCAGTCAATGGTAAGTTGAACTTCATGCAGAACATACATGTATATAATTAAAATAACCATCAGGACTTCCAAATATGCTTACCAAATAGTAGGTTTGAAGATAGGCTTACCAATGGTGGTCAGCCTGAGAAAATGTTTGATATAGGCCTGAGTCAGATAGCAAATATTTGGAATCAAGTTCCTTTTATTTTGTAATGTGGTCAGTTGATGTGTATGTGAAGCTTGAAACCAACTCTGAATATCGCAAGGAAAGCAAAGTTGCTCATGTGGCCGTGTGTTGTGTTTTGATGTGTTGGAGGTAGAGGGGGATGGGGGGTAGTGTTAGGGTAGTTCCATAAATTTGTGAAAAGTACAGTGCAAAAATATTATTATTTGAAAATGTTGGAGATCTTCAGACATGTTAGTGATATTAACAACTGCAACTATTGGAATGCATCAGAATCACACAGCATTGTTCAATGGTTTGTCTCAATCATGGGTCTAGATAGTTAGGTGTAAGCAGTAAAATGTGTAGCAAACTATAAACCATCATTGAGTGATGAATTAAATTTTTACACCCCCCCTCTGACCAGGCACATAGCCAGGATTGTGTCATAGGGGGAGTTTGGTCTTTTTGGGGGGGGGGGGGTTTGTTGGGGCACGACATGAGGGAAAGTGTAAGGATAGAGAGAAAAAAAAAACACTATTTTAGGTGGTTTTGCATGGTCAGTTCTTAACAAAGAATACTTTCTATCGGCTAGAATTGGTTAGAAACTGTGCCATAAAACTTCATCTAACTAACCCAAGAAAGGAAGACCATTGAAATAGGGAAGAAATCAAAATATTTTAATGGGAAGGTGAAATTCATTTTATTCAGAACACCATCACACCCTGAATCTGATGCTGGGTATCTCAGACATTTTCAAATTTTTGCCTTTGTCAGATTTTGCAGAACTGTTTCTACCAGATGACTCATCAGCAGATAGCAAAAAGAATGAGACGTTTGAGCAAATGATGAGTCGTCTGGGATTAAGTGATACCCGACCTATTCCTGATCCAGTCAGGTTTGTGGAATCGGATCCGCTCGGTGGTAAATCAATACCAGCAGGTACAGTGCCCTCTAACCAGATCCAACGTCTTGGTGAGTAGGCACATTCATTGTCAACATATCATAGAGTTGCAGGTTTTTCATGTTCTTAACACCACAATGAGTATATTGTGGGACAATTATTGTGTCAACAATAGCTTTTTTTTTACCTGTCTTAATTCACATCCTGTTTTCTCAAGCATTTTCAAGCATGCTTGTTGAAGTATTCATGGAGATTTTTCCTTCCATCCAAGAGACTCCCAACTTTGTCAATATTTCCTCTACTTTTTATAAATTGAATACTCTGTAAACAGTATGTTAGACCAAAGTTATTCAAATTCCAACCATGCAACTTCTGTACCTCTTGTCATGCATAATATTTTGAAGAGATAAGAGCTGTTGCTGGAATTCATAGTTGTGACTGAATATGCTTTAATAACAAATGAAGGTATTTTTTTGTGTAGACCATGAGGGTTCACCTCAAAGTGAACATTAAGTCCAGAATTTAGAATTTATATTTTAGAGGTTGAAAAATAAATATTAAGAGCAGGTCATACTACTGCTTTATCAGACTGGATTACAATCTGCATTTTGAGAGTTTTAAAATCTTCTCCATCTCAGGTCATGTTTTCTGATAAAAGATTTCTTTCAGAGTGACATCCCAAAATAATTAGTTTACCTTTCATTTTCATAGTCCTCGGGTAAAGATCATGTATTTACTAAGGTTTTCGAAATTTAGGTTCTTTCTGACCAGAGATGGAAAAGATTTAAACTAAAACTCACAAATATTGGATTTTTATCTGATCTGATAAGGCTGTAGTATTACTTGCACTTGATTAATCCAACTTCCATTGTCATAGGTTTTTTTTCTTTTTGCATAGAATATTGCCTTTCAAAATTTATTCACTTTAATCTTAAAAGTCCGTTGTGAAATATTTTATGATTTTCTTCTTGTACAACTCACATTGCCTGCTTTATTTCCCCCTGCAATAAAAAAAGATTATATCACTTTAAATATTAACATTCATCTTGCAAAGCAACTTGTATAGATGGAGAGGTCTTCTTTAATCGAGTAACCGATAATAACTAGACTGCAATAACATTTTGCTACAAGGTGCAGTAGATTTTGAATAAACAAAGAAATACAAAGATTTTAATTTAAGCAGTATGAAAATGACATCACAAACTATTGCGCAATCTGCCATTTTAAATTGAGTGAATAAACTTGAAACTTTTTTATACGTCATCTTGGGAATGTCCTCTGCAGATTGAAATTGGACCATTTGGGCTCACATTTGTACCTTTGTAAAGATGTATTCTTGAAATTTCAGGTATAAGGTTCACTTTAAAGGCAATATTTCCCTTCAAAGGATAAACATCTTAAGCCAAGCCTTTGTTTTTCTAGACTCTTTGCTTGTGTCACAACCAGCTGCATCAACAAAGTCAAGCCTAGCTGAACAGATCACTATGCTGTCAAAAGTATCCGATAGAATGTCTGCACTTAGGAAGACTACTGCAACCATGCAAGTCTTACTAGCACGTTCCATCGTAATGAGGGCGCTGTCACTCTTGTCAGTCAGGTAATTATGCTTCTATTGCATAGCTGTATATTTGTGTGATAAACTAGTTATGTTATCTCTTGACAAGTGAATTTGGAGCTAAGTTCTCATATATTATTTGCATTTCTAATGTGAAACAAACTTGAAGCAAGAGGTAGTTTCCATCACTCTAGAGTTTAACCTCCTGGCTGGGTCACACCCAAAACCTTACAAATGGAATCCACTGCCATTTTACTTGGTGCTCGGCACCAGAGATGGAGTAGGGAAAACAAGCCAATGAGCCACAATTGGTAAAAATGCAGAAATGTCTTAAAACAATTGATCAGGAACTGAGCACCTCATCTAACTAACTCATCACGCTAACTCTATGAACAATATTTTTTTCTATAAAATGAATTTCCCTTTAGAAATACAAACTGCAAAATTTCCATGTCTCTGTTGAAATCACCTTACTGAAGCAAGATGTAATGATGAAGAGAATTGGTTGTAGCATTTAAGTAAAACAAAGCATCATTGAGTAATGTGAGGGTATGATGTCATGTGTGCTTGCTCCAAGTCACCTGTCTCTAAGCCACATCAGCAAACAAGAAATACCAATTTTAATTTGCAAATAGGGCTTATCTCTTCTAGAAAACAAAATTTAAGCCTTAACTTTTCTGTTAGCCTTATCAAACCATTGAGATGTGCATTAATTATAGAGGGCGCTGTCCTTTTTTATCACTTTGTATAAAAATAGTTATATTTTCTTCTTTTCTCCGGGAAGAAAAGAAAGAAAGTGAACCGAAATCTCTTCACAAGCCCATGGGCACCAATAAAGGCCAGTGCATATACACAGTTTGTATAAAGAAAAGGGACTGAGTATTGCAAATATTTTCCCTGGATAATGCTCTACTTTAAGGCAGCATTTACTTTCAACCGAGTGGATCAGACAAGGTGGAGTCTTGCTTTAGTAACACACTACAGTCCTTGAAGGACTTAACTTGCAATTCTTACAAGTTGCAAAGTCTTACATAACTCAGCCTTTATGGTTGTGTTGAATGTGATAAACCAATCACAAAATGAAATATTTCTGCTATATTTCCTCTCCACAGTGGTTCTATCTGTAACCTGTCAGAAGGTCTGGAGAGGATTGGACTGTCGGACATTCAGCTAATTGTACGTCTCATGTGTCTAGCAGCAGCTGGGAGGACTGACATCCCAACAGGGGAATCATCCCCTACAGAGGCCATCAGAGACATGACTTTTGGTCAGGGGGTCACAGTTCAAGGGTCATCCTGTCTGTCCTATCTTAGTACTGCTATCTTTTCTCTGGTGTCCAGTAATCCTACATCGGCAAGAATGCTGATGCAACTCTGCACAAAAGTAAGTTGTCACTGAAAAATCTCAATGGTAGCAAAAGGACACCTGAGAGGTACTTTGAAAGTGTAGTTAGTAGACTTGTAAAGATAAATATCTGATTGGTGTTATTCCATATTATAGAACATTGACTGAAGGCTCGAGGTATGCCCTACTTATGTTAATTTAAGTATTGGATGGTCAGCTCTTAACCAAGAATTCTTTCCACCAATGGAATGTTAATTTTGCTTTGTATGTAGCTCAAGTGCTACAGCAGTAACAGTAAGACGCAATTTCTAGAAAGCGTTTCTAAGTAGATGGGGCTATTCATATTTATTGTCTGGAAAATTCATAAACATACAAACTCAGTCAAGTGAAGATCATGAGGTCACCATGGAGTTTAACTTTCTTTTCTTTATAGCCAGTAGAGTTTCTTTGCACTAGCCCTAAAAAACATGATTATGGCAGTTATGCACCTTTTCATGTTAACAAGTTAATCCCCTAAAGATATTCGTAGTCCTTCCAAAAGGAAGGAACAAACAGGCTTTGTGAGCGGAGCAGTTTCTTTGAAAGTTCTCTGGGAGTTGTTATTTCCAGAATTTTTTTTTTTGTCTTTTTCGAGTACTTTTCTTTCAAATTGTATTTTCATTTCTGCTTTCAGTACTATTAATTGTATACCATGTAAAGCTCTTGAATTAACATGATTGTGTGTGAATGAAACTTTATTTTTCTTTATTCAATTTTGTTTCTACCATTACCTTTTATTGCTTTAGTAACATTAAAGGTTTGTTAGTGTTGTTTTCTTCCTTTGTTAGTATAAGTTTCCATAACTTGTAATTATTTTCCTCCAAAAGGATCTTTTATCAGCTGCTTGTGGTATCAACATATCAGCCATTGACACCCGTCAGGGGAACTCTAGAGAAGAGCAAGGCTGCTCTGACCAGAGGGCACTCTCTGCTCCACGATTTGCTGTTACTCAGGCACTGGTGGCACTGTTGGTTGACTCCAGCATGAAACGTCAACTCAGTAAAAAACCAGAAAAGGCAAATGAGAGTAAGTGAAGATATTTTCTGGGGTTAATGCTATGGTTTCATGCACTCAGACTGTGCCCTTATGTGTTGCTTGCATTAACCCTTATTGTGCATAATCAGTGGTAATGCATGGTTATTTGTTGTTAAACCTTTAATTAAGGTGTTAATAATTTAGTCCATAAGAAAGATGAAATATACAGTGTGAAGAAACTATTGTACATAGTTTTTTAGATAGATAAAAACATGTAAAATGCTTAAAATGGAGGAACCTGAACACTTCAGATAACCTTTGACCTCTGCAGTAGTCACCTGATGCCATATTTCATATTTTGTACTTCTCTTTGTTATTTCAGTTCTTGATCAAGAAGCCATTGACCCTCAGACAACTTCTCTGCTTCTTACAAATGCCCTTGCTGCCTGCTGCTTGTCAAATCGCATCTCATCTATACATCGTCAGTGGGCTGCCCAACAATTGGTGAGAGCCTTGGCCAATCATGTACCTCATGAAGGAGAAAAGAGGTTTTCGTATGCTGACGTAGCAGGAGACCTTCCTACTTGCCCAACAAATAAAGTGGAGGCTCATGGGGGAGGTGTAACAGGCTGTGTTGTTCATGTTAGGAAATCTATGCTAGCCTCATGGTAAGTTGGAATTTACCTTATCATTTAGGATCAGGTATTTACTTTTTTACATTTATGAAAAAGTATGTGTCTTTACTTAAAAGTGTAACAGATTTATTTAAGCCTTTAAATGTATACTGACTGCATGGTCAAGTGGTAAGAGCATCAAATTGGAGTTTGAGTCCTGGCTGGGTCATATCAAAGACTTCAAAAATGCAACCTACTGCCATTGTGATTGGTGATCAGCATATTGCAAAGGGGTAGGGAAAACAAGCCATTAAACCACACAACTGGAAAAAAAGGTTGTAGCCTACCTGACATTAACCAGTTGGTAAGACATTGAGCCGTAAACCTTCTTCTTCTGACTAACTCACTTAAAAATCCTTGCAATGCATTCAATAATGAAATGAAGCTAAAAGGTTTGGATAATTCATGCATCAAATATTTGCCCTAGAAGCAAAGTGCTGTTGTCTTAAGAAAAGTCTGAGCTCAAATCCAAGTAGACAATTTCAAAATATCCTACAATTAATTATTATTTCACAGTGAGTTAATTATAACTTTTATATTTCTTATCGTAACTTATCTATCAAAATGGGAGGTGGATAAATAAGATTCACTTTCTATATCCCTAACATATATATTTCTGTAATTTTAGACTTTGAGTACTTAAACACAGTTACCCTCTACTACAACATTTGGTATTCATAGAGTGCATCAAGTTTGATTAATCTGAACGCTATAATTACATGGTCCAAAATCTAGATTTACCATTGTAAATATTTTCTTTTTGTCCATTATAGTGGGAAAGATGGTAAAGTCCGTATCTGGAATGTTCCTTCAGCCCAGAACAAACCCACCCTTCAACAGTCATGCACTTTTACGGGACCTAGTGACATGTTTATGTCCGAGGGACACAGTGACATCACATTACCTATCAGTTATTTGTGTTGGGAAGCTGGTGGCAGGATTCTAGCTGGAGCTGTGGACAACTTGGTCAATATTTGGTTTGCTACAGGTAATTGTTTATTTCTTTTCTTTATTTCATCCAGCAATGGAAAAAATAAATGCTATTAGTCTCTTATTACTGATTAATGACAGTTTATGGAGGTTTCACTTGGACAAAACTGAAAAAGGGGGACCTTGTCAAAGTAGCCAAGCTGCAGCGCCCTCAGCCAATCTGCTGCAGCTGCACAACTGTACTTGGTTACTACACACATTACTCAAGGCAGCCTTTGATTTAGTCAGTTTAAAAATAGAACCTTCTGCAATTGTGCTTAGCATAGGCATTGAAATACGGAAAACAAACCATTGAGCCACAACTGGAAAAAAGTGTAGTGGTCAGTCTGACTTGAGCCATTTGGTTAATAAATGAGCTGTAAAATCTAAAATTAAACCTATGATTTTGACACCATGATGCTAGAAAGGAATAGCAAGTTTTAGCCATCTCTAGTTGACCACTCTTAATCCAGAATCTATCAGAGAACTTCCTGTTCATGTGTCTTGAGATCAAAAAAGTTAAAGGGGGTTTGAACCCTTTTAAAGACTGTTTGGTCAATAGAGCAAGTTTGTTTGTAAAAGGGATTAACTGATGCAATTATAGAGATAAGCTTCACCTGAAAAAAACCTTTTTCTTGGGTAACATTGGCTAAAATATCCTATTCAATTCTAGCAGCATGCAGTGTTCCTGTAGGACAAACAAACAGACATGTATGCTAGGTCATGTACAGAAGCAATGAGATGGTTTTGGTGCATGCTACAGTTAGATGAATAACTCTGCCCTAAAGGCATTCACTGAATTGGATGTTTTCACCTTTGTTGCAAATGTCCTATAGATAGTTCTAAGTGACATCACAATTAGGTATTAGTCACCACCATGTCTGAGGGCAAGTCTGTACATACATATGGGGGTTGCCCTCAAACAAAGCTGGAATATGCCATGTGAAAAACTCTATGACATCATGTGAGAACTATCTATATATTTCTCTTACCTAAGTCACAAGCCCCGCCCCTTTTTGATGGGTAAAAGCTAGTGTAGTATGCATTTAATGTAGCTAAGTAAGAAGTAGTTGAAGATCCACGTGTAACTGTTACATTGAAACACTTGATTTTTGCCAGCAGTGGCATGGTTTACCAATTGTGATGTAATGTGAAAGCACTCTATATTTTGATTCAGTTTCTTTAAATCAATTAAGAGTGTATTTGGAATCAGGGTTGTAGCTTCAAGGGTCTGCAAGGGAAGGTAATGACCCACAGTAGTTTTTTAGCCAACCCTTACTTGGGCTAAAATGAATCCCTGCTGACCCTTAAAAAATTCACACTTTAACTGTAAATAAGACAGTCAGACTGTACACCCTGGACACCTTCAGGTTCCTCCTGGCATCTTGCTTTTCCCTCTCTCTCTCTTAGTAAGTTGGGTTTGTGCCCTTTGGGAGTCTGCAACATATTTCCGAAGAAGAAGAAGCTACAAATTTACCAACAGTCTCTGAACCAGTAATTCTCAACTTGTCCACACCAAAATTTGGGTGTACACTCTATAGACGAATCTGATTAGCCCTTATTTTTAGTGACTGCAGGCCGCCATCAGTGGGGTCCATCAGCCTAAAACCGTCTTTATTTAATGTTTACGTGAATTTCAAACCCTCATATTTAGTGAAATTAGAGAATTCAAGATACAAATTAGTGTACAACCATCCATGATAGAGGTAAGCAAGGAAATCAAAAGATTTAAAGGTGACGGACCCCTGTTATGGCCGACTAAATTCAGACCATCACTTGCTGTCCTGATTCGTGTATACCAGCTGATGGTTGCAACTGCCTTAGATAGTTATTTATGTAATTTGTGTCCCACACTCATATCTTCCTAGCTAAAACCCTGTTAGGAACCTTTCCCTAAAATTTATTTTAAATTTTCCAAGTTAACCTTTATGTGTTTTAAAGCCAGTTTCATTCTAAAGCTGTAGTGCTATCAAATTTCTTTATATAATGTGCGTTATAGATGTTCATATTGTTAAACGGTAAGTATTAAGTTTCTTAAGTCATTAAGGTAAAAGTGAACTAAAATCAAAGAGATCCAAGCTGTTCAGATGCTGCACATTTTGTTACTTTCATTCGTCAGGAGGGCGTGGTCAACTTGACATTCAACCCAGTATTGTAACTGCCCTGGCATGGCCACAGACTAAACTCTTCTTTGAGGGTAGGGCAGGCACCAGCACAGACTTGCTCCTGATTGGTCGGCTGGATGGTTCTATTGGAATGCTGGAGGTTCTGGACCACACCACTTACCATAGGGTAGAGTTGGAACAGTGCACCAGAGAAGGAGGTGAGCAAAAATTTCAAATTTGAAAAGTTCTTTCTTTACTGAAAATGTTAGAGCCTTCTGGTTCAAAGCAGAAATGACCAGATTAACAAAAAAAACATGGTTGTAATATTTTCAATGTATGTAATTTTTATAAGAAGAAGTGGAAGGTTTAAGTTCAGAAGATGATACAAGAGAATAAGGGCCAAACCTTAGTTTTTCTTTTCCTGAATGAGTGATATTTCCAAATGTTATCCAGTAGAAATCCGGGGTTCACAGGAGCACATGTTACTGATTTTTGGGGGGGAGAATGGGAAATATTTCTAACAATTGTTGATTTGAATGCTAGAAGAGACAAGACTCATGAATTCTTCCTGTACGTCAACAATTTACAAGAATTTAAATGTGTAATAAATTGATGGTGAGTTATAAATTTAACAGGGCTCCTGGGAATCCAAGGCAACCAAAATTTCTGTCAGACTAACAGATATTACGAAAAAGTTATCCTGTGGACAAACTAAAATTTTGGGTGCAAATGTAATTTCCAAGCACTTAAGAATGAAAATGCTGTCAACCAACTTGTTACTCTGTGATTTTCAATAAGGTCAAATTATAATCAACTTTAAATTTTTCTTCAAAATTTAATGTGGGAAATTCAACACTTCTGAAAAATCAGTGAGACTACCATATTTTCACTGGACAACTAATTTTCTTCTAAAGGACGGCTGACAACCATTTTATTTTCTTTGAAGGCATTCAATCACTGGTAGATTTTGCTTCCTCACCTGCCATTTTAGGGTACACTAGTAAAGTACTATTGTGAAGACAAATTTCTTATTTCACAAATATTTTTCCCTTGTGTTTAAATAGTTGCAGTTACGTGTTTGTCCTGGTTTGATGAGGATAGGCGTTTTGCTGTTGGCTATGCAGATGGAACCGTTGCACTTTGTAGTAAAGATATGTTTGACTTTGAACCTCAGACTGTCCTCATAACACACAAGGTTAGTAAATAAATATTAAATAAAGTAATTTGTGAGGGGCTTGCATGTGTAGTGTGGTACCACTTAGGGAGCTGGAAGAAGTGGAGATTGCCAACTTTGCTCTTTTGTGCTAGCAGGGATTCCGCCAGAAACAAAAAAAAAGGAGGGGGATTTATCACTGCTAAACACCTAGTTCAAATTGATGCTGTCCTAGGCTAAAGTTATGAGTGAGTTCAGGGGGACAAAAGCTTGCTTTAGGACCCCTGTAAGGTGCAATTTGAAAGTTTTAAAGGCCAAGTATTTGTGTAAGTTCAAACTTTGCTGCAAAAGTGTAGTCCTTTAAAGTAAGAAACCAAGATATTGACAATTTTCTAATTTTTTTTAAAATGAAAAGGGGAGGGGGAGGGGATTTTACCCACCTTCTTCTGGAAAGGGGGGGGGACAAGTCCCCCACCCTTTCCCCCCTCTGAAGGAAACCTGGCTAGGTACTTAGCTGTCATGTTAGTCTTACATTTTCTGATTCCCCAAATTCCTCTGAACTACTAGAGATTCTACAGTAGAGATGATGGTTCTGATCATCTGCTACAGCTGAGAGAGATCACAGGACTATTTCTTTCCTTAGCATCACATTGAGAACCCCCAAAGAGAACAAAATTATTTCAACAAGATGCCTCCAGGGGGTAATCTTTTAAAAGGGTGCAGTGTGTCTCTTTATTACTTCTTAAAACAAAAATACTGTAATCACTGTTTCAGGAATAAACCAGATTTGTTTGAAATACCAGCAGGAATAGTTATACTCCTGTGGAATTTTGAACAGGTACACTTGTTTCCTTAATGAATAACTTAGAATAAAAATGGAGTTGTACAACTTAAAAATGGGCTTAACAGTCGTTTCTATCAAAACATCGAAAACGTTTCACATGTACTGGATAAGCATATAGAGATCAAAGCAGTATCTTGACAACAGTCTTTGTTACAGGATTAATGCACTTTGAAAAGAGGAGATCATCCTAAGAAACAATAGTCAACAAAAGTAAAGCATTAGAAACAACTTGGCCTGTCAATCAATTTCATTCCTTGAAGAGGATTAAATTATTTTTAAGTGTGCATTGTCTGACAGACTTGAGCAAGCAATCTCCATTGCTTTCAGCTCCCTGTGTCACCTCATGGCAAATACAAATTTTTAAAAAGCACTGTCACTTTTTTGAGAGCAAAGGATAACAACATCTTAAAGTTGAATGAGAGTAAGATTACAAAGTGTTTCAATCTCTTTAAATTTTAAAGTGACCAAATGTCAACAATTTATGAAAGAAATTTTTTTCTTGCTGCAGCTTGAAGGGGTTGTTTAAAGGGATGCTCCTCATTTGCCACTGAAAAAAAAACAAACAATGAGGTTAAATGAACTTTGAGACACATAATGTATCAACAATGTAGCCTATGTCTCACTGACACTAAGACATACACCCAACCAATGCAAAAATTAGCTGTATGTATGTTTGTGTAGATTATAATGCTACATGCTTACTTCAGCCTGGACATTCTTTTTGTTTCTGTGACATCATATGCATACAGTCTATGAAAAACATTTTGCTCTAAAATGACCATCATTCTGTTTGTTTCTATTTAAATTATGACATCCATGTTAAATGTATTAAGAATTGAACAGTCAGGTTTTATTAGTGATATCAATATTTGCTGCCATATGCAATCCTAACTTTTAAAGATGACTGACTTTTGAGCATGTTAAATTTTTCATAGAATTGGGAGAAAATCATACAAACACAAAATTCTGTAAGTCTGTTAATATTGTATAATTCTTTGCAGTTGTATTGTATTTGTTTTCATTTTTGGCCAGACACCTGTCAACTGTCTTGAATGGGACCCAACTGGCAAGCTATTGGTATCTGGTGCCCCGGGTGAACCCCTCTCGGTATGGCTGTGTGCAAACAAACGATGGGTGTGCATGTACAAACTCCGACATACTTCAGCTGTGACATCAATGGCCTGGTGTCCACTGTCTGGTCACTGGGCTGACCGATGGATGCTAATCTCAACGTGAGTAGACCAATCACCAATATTCCTTCCAACATCTGTTAAAGACATGTTAACTCTGTTCATCTATTGTTGGCATCATTTACCTAAAACATTTGTATTTTTTTTAAACAGAAACTTTTTGCTTTACTTTTGACTCTCTTAGGTAAATGAAATAGTTGTAATCTTTCATCTAAATGTTAGCTTGGTAAGGGTATATTTCTAGTATTGTATGGAGTGTAGGAAAATTCATCTTGTCACATATTCCTTCATTGCAGTAGACCTTATGCATTAACTTCACACAGATGCCATGTTTGGAGTAAAACAATGAGTGCCTTCATGCATGCAGTAGAATTTGCCCTGGATGTGTATTAGACTTATGAGGGTATCCATAGTTATTATACCTTTCCCTGGCTGGGAAACTCCTTATGTACACTGTGTATGCACAGACGTAAAAGCTGTTTGTAGGCTCATAGTTTTTGTTAGGTGCCTCCGTAACTGTCTGTAAAAGCATGTTGAGCTCTTCAAAAAAGTTCATCATGTGACTTTGAAGATGCACATGATCCATCGGTAGCAATATGGCTCCATTGAGTGATGTACTGTTTCTGCTGGGAAGTGAAATTAAAGTTGACCCAATGGCTAAAAGGGAACTGCAAGGGGCCTCCTAATCAGTAAGAAAGATTTTTGAATAAATGAAGA
Source organism: Holothuria scabra (assembly GCA_037179385.1). Classification (NCBI taxonomy): domain Eukaryota; kingdom Metazoa; phylum Echinodermata; class Holothuroidea; order Aspidochirotida; family Holothuriidae; genus Holothuria; species Holothuria scabra. Next base: position 47,563,667 of record CM074188.1, read on the forward strand.
AACCCTATATTCCCGGGTTTCGTTTTCTCTTTTTAAGCATAAAATACTGGTTTCAAGGCCTGGCGTTTGGAGACCTTCGCTGGGACCTTCAGTAGGACCTAACGTTACAGGCTTGTCATACCACAGTCAGTGTGCGGTAAGGGTGAAGTAGACCTACTTCATTACGCTTGGTGGGCTTCCTAAAATTTTGTTCGACCATAGTTACTGATAAATATTGTATAATACACTCGTCTGATGAACCGTTACACTCATTTGTTAAAATGGTTTAATCCAACTAGTCTAACTTTTTATCTAGTTGACTGACACTATAAAACAAATTTCGCGGAATTGTTGAGTGTGCTAAACAAGTTACTGTCGCTAGCCCAGCCTTCGATTGTCCCGCTATTTTAGTTTGGGGACAGTTATCCTCGCTTTAAGGCCTTTCTAATATAAGACAGAAATCTTAATCAAACCTTTCGCAATAATATATGCCCTAATTGAAGTCATTACAGTTTGATAATTGTTTGCAAGAGACTCTCGAAGAAATCAGTTTACCTTGTCTACATATATACAGTACGTATGGAGAGTCCAACAACAAGGCTCTCATGTACTATCAATGTCACATGACTGACGAACACCGGAATCTCAACATAAGCAGGCAGTTCGCGAAGTTTCTAAACCAGGGAAAGGTATAATAACTATGGTGTATCCAATTAAGATATGGACTCCTGGTTGAATCACACCGCAGACTTTAAAATGGAACCTACTGCCATTGTGCGTGGTGCTCAGCATTGCAATGGTGTAGGGAAAACAAGTCTGTAGGTCATGTTAGGGATAAAAGGCAATGGCAGGCTTGACTCAAACCATCTTTAGACTTTGAGCCATAGAACTCCATCCAACAAGCTAAGGGGAGAGTCATTTATTGATTCCTTGCCAAAGGCAGGCAAGGAATCTATGCAATGGTGATGTCGTGTGTGTGTGTGTGTGTGTGTTTGTGACACTTGCTTGTAAACACGATATCTTAAGATAGGAATGTCCGACACCTTTCATATTTGGTGTATAGATTGATCATGTTGAGAGGAAGAACCCTATTGTTTTTGGTAGAGGTCAAAGGTCATTTGAGGTCACAAGCGGTAAAATTGCGACAATTTCAAAAATAGCTTGTAAACACGATATCTTCAGATAGGAGTGACCGACACTTTTCATACTTGGTATATAGATTTTTCATGTTGAGAAGGAGAACCCTATTGTTTTTGGTAGAGGTCAAAGGTCATTTGAGGTCACCAGCGGTAAAATTGCGAAAACGCCGAAAATGGCTTGTAAACACGATATCTCCAGATAGGATTGCCTGACAATTTTCATACTTGGTATATAGATTTGTCATGTTGAGAGGAAGAACCCTATTGTTTTTGGTAGAGGTCAAAGGTCATTTGAGGTCACCAGCGGTAAAATTGCGAAAACACTGAAAATGGCTTGTTAACATGATATCTTCAGTTAGGAGAGACCAACACTCTTCATATTTGGTATATAGATTTTTCATGTTGAGAGAGAGAAGCCTATTGTTTTTAGTAGAGGTCAAAGGTCATTTGAGGTCAATAGCAGTAAAATTGCGAAAACTTCGAAAATGGCTTGTAAACACGATATCTTCAGATAGGAGTGACCGACACTTTTCATACTTGGTATATAGATTCGTCATGTTAAGAAGAAGAACCATATTGTTTTTGGTAGAGGTCAAAGGTCATTTGAGGTCACCAGTGGAAAAATTGCGAAAACGCTGAAAATGGCTTGTAAACACGATATCTTCAGATAGGATTGCCCGACAACTTTCATACTTGGTATATAGATTTGTCATGTTGAGAGGAAGAACCCTATTGTTTTTGGTAGAGGTCAAAGGTCATTTGAGGTCATCAGCGGTAAAATTGCGAAAACACTGAAAATGGCTTGTAAACACGATATCTTCAAAAAGGAGTGACAGATACTCTTCATATTTGGTATATAGATTTGTCATGTCGAGAGAAAGAAGCCTATTGCTTTTGGTAGAATTCAAAGTTCATTTGAGGTCACCAGCGGTAAAATTGGGAAAATCCTGAAAATGGCTTTTAAACATGATTTCTTCAGATAGGCGTGACCGACACTTCTCATGCTTGGTATATAGGTTTGTCATGTTGAGAGAAAGAAGCCTATTGCTTTTGGTAGAGGTCAAAGGTCATTTGAGGTCACCAGCGGTAAAATTGCGAAAATGCTGAAAATGGCTTGTAAACATGATATCGTCAGATAGGATTGCCGGACAATTTTCATACTTGGTATATAGATTTGTCATGTTGAGAGGAAGAACCCTATTGTTTTTGGTAGAGGTCAAAGGTCATTTGAGGTCTCCAGGGGTAAAATTGTGAAAATTTTGTGCCTAAAATGTAAAGAAAAATCTATCAAGCACTGTCAATTTGAAAGCAGGTAAGGTATTTGATGGCAAGGAATCACTAAGCCTTTTGGCTTTCTGGTTTAATTGGCCAGTATGGGCAGGGGTGAAAAGGAAATACATAAGTGACTTGGCCATAACTGCCAGTTAGATAAATGACTCTGCCATAACTTACTGACTGGTTGACATATTAGCTGTCTGTATTTGTTTATGTTACTAGCAATGCTACATGTGAACCTCCCAAAGGGGTTGTGCTTTTCACTCCGTGACGTTGTATGCATTAGGTTTACAACGTAATTGTTCTTGTCCCTGTGTTTCAATACATGAAGAACAACCAAAATAACTTTCTCTTTTTCAGTGGTTGTCAAGATGGCTCAGTCCATGTTTGGAAAATACCATCAAGAGGAGAGGATGAGGGCAGTGTCCAATCAGAAGGGAATGACATGAGTCCAAACCACCCAAATAATGTAATTCAATTGTTTTTAATCTTTCTTTTTATCAACAACATTTTAGGAAATAGTTGCTATTTTGACAAGCAAGACGTTTTTAGACATCTGGCTCTCCATGTGGGCAGGGGGCTGTAGAAAATGCCAACAGTGTTTTCCGCATCATGAGAGGCGACTAAAGGGAAGGACTTGCACCATATTTGAACTGTATTTGATTTTTGAACTTGCACTGTATTTGACACCAAACTTAAACTTACACTGTATTTGACAGCAAACTTGAACTTAGACTGTATTTGACAGCAAACTTGAACTTAGCCTGTATTTGACAGCAAACTTGAACTTAGACTGTATTTGACAGCAAACTTGAACGTAGACTGTATTTGACAGCAAACTTGAACGTAGACTGTATTTGACAGCAAACTTGAACTTAGCCTGTATTTGACAGCAAACTTGAACTTAGACTGTATTTGACAGCAAACTTGAACTTAGACTGTATTTGACAGCAAACTTGAACTTAGACTGTATTTGACAGCAAACTTGAACTTAGACTGTATTTGACAGCAAACTTGAACTTAGACTGTATTTGAAAGCAAACTTGAACTTAGACTGTATTTGACAGCAAACTTGAACTTAGACTGTATTTGACAGCAAACTTGAACTTAGACTGTATTTGACAGCAAACTTGAACATAGACTGTATTTGACAGCAAACTTGAACTTAGACTGTATTTGACAGCAAACTTGAACTTAGACTGTATTTGACAGCAAACTTGAACATAGACTGTATTTGACAGCAAACTTGAACTTAGACTGTATTTGACAGCAAACTTAAACTTAGACTGTATTTGACAGCAAACTTGAACTTAGACTGCATTTAACAGCAAACTAGAACTTAGACTGTGTTTGACACCAAACTTTCATCTTGCTGACACTATATAACACATTTGTGTTGATGTGTTGTTGAATCTCATCTAACCAGCCAACTGGCCAAATTCAGACATTTAGCAAGAAGATATCCCTATTTGATAAGTTTGGAATGTGATGTCCACAAAAGAAAAGTCTGGTATGAATGATTGCATAAAGCAGGAGACAAAATATCCTTTGAATTACTGACACCATAGCCAAATCAATTGTGTGTATATTTTAAAATATTGGTGTTTGACATGGCACAATTACGTCTCTCTTAGAAAAGATTTTAGAGATAGACTATAAGTCTCACATTTCTTGTATCAGTTGTGGTGAAATTCAGAAGATATATACTGCCTGGACAGTACCACTTTACTGCCTGGACAGTACCACTTTACTGCCTGGTAAACTACCACCTGGTAAAGTACCACATACTGCCTGGACAGAACCACTTAACTGCATGGTAAAGTGATTAATTACCATCTGGTAAAACACTACATACTACCTTGTAAAGTGGACAATACCACACAGTCATGGCTGCCAACAAGGTTTATTGAACACTAAGACAATAGTCATTCGGAAAGTTAAGAACCTTGTTTACCGAATGTGTTTGGCATTTGAATGAGATAACTATGCTTATTGTAAGGTGTTGATATAGAAAATAAAACCAACAAAGACAGAAAACAACAAAGAGGGCATTTTCAATGTTAATTGTAACCTAAACATGTAGAATTTAAATTTATGGAAGACATGTCTGTGTTTTTATCTCCATAATATGTAAATAGAAAACAAAGGGAGGGAGAAGGCAGAATGTAAACACGAGCAAAAACACTAGACATTTGACATTTTTGAAAACAGAAGAGTTTTAATGAATTCATGTATCAAAGTTAACAAAATATCTATTTAGGATCAAAAATGTATTTGTTTTTTTCTTTAAGGTCCTGGAAGGTTTCCCAGTCAATAAAGAGCAGTCACCTGTCAACCTGCAGACAATGGTGGGACATCAGTCACCAGTGACATATCTTGCCCTATCAAGTAATGGAATGTTCCTAGTATCTGGTTGTGTCAATGGTTTAGTCCATGTGTGGGCACTCCATGTGAGTTTTGTCACCATTTTTTGGTGTATTCCATTTTTGCAGATGGGGCAGCATAGCCGTGAAATGAAAAAATATTTGGTTTTCCTTTGTGCATCAAATTTGTTAAAAAAAGCATGGACTGAAAGTTAACACTTTATTGTACAGCCTGCTTCTTTCTCAAAGTTTCTTAAAAATTTGAAAAAAAGAAAGCATTTAATCAGCTAGGGCCCCATTTGCTGAGTAATTGTTATGGAATTTGAATGGAATCTATACAACATTGAGAGCTTTTACCAAATATATTGGAACTTAAAGTCTAGTAGTTTTCAATATCTTTAATTGTGGTGAAGTTGTGTTGTATTTTTTTTTTCTTTTTTTTTTTTAAAAGGAAGCGAGTGTGTAATTGTCTCAAAAAATTTTCAGGAAAGGATTTAACTCATCATCGTCAGAATTACTGCTGTAAAATTTTTAAAATGTTTTTTTTTCTTTCAATTAATAGGAGGGGTCTATCCTGCAAACCATCCAGGGACCTGCCTCAGTCCAGCAGTTATCCTGGGTGGCAGGTTCTGGTGTAGTTTTGTGTTTTAAACAATCCAGAGAGCTTACACTCCTAAACATCACTGAGGACTGGTATCAGAGACACCGAACCTTTGCTCTTTGTCGTATGAGCCTAGCATCACATGGCATCCAGGGACTCAAGAAAGCCCCTTGTCTGAAGGCATTCCTAGAGAAATTACCCAAGATCCTACAGGAGCAGTACAACTATGAAAAGGTGAGTTGTATAAACATATTCTGCCTCTTCTAGAATCAGACTTGCAGTTGGATATTGCGAATCCTGGCCAGGTCATACTGAAGACTTGGTGCTCAGCATAAGCAATGGAGTAGGGGAAAAAACCCAGTGAGTCACAACTGACTGAAAAAAGGCAGTGGCCAGCTCTACTTAAACCAATTGGTTGGAAACTGGGCAGTTATTAAGAATGCTGACAGACTATTCTCCATACACTGTTAGTGATTCCCATTATGGTGAAAATGATTTTTTGTTTGCATATATTTTTCATGGTATGATAGAAACAAACCACTTTCGTCAAATTATTGTTGGTGAATAAATGGTCCCAACTTTCATGCTGCTAGAATTGAATAGGACGTTTAAGCCAATGTTACGGGAGAAAAAGGAGTTTTCTTGGGTGAAGCTTGTCTCTGTAATTGCAGTAGTTGACCCCGTTTGAACCAACCTTGTTGCTCTATTGAGCAAATTGTCTTTGAAGGGGCAAATGCATTTAACTTTATTGAACTCAAGATACCTGAACAGTATAGTTCTCTGATAGATTCTGGATCATTAGTTGCCAGCTCGAGATGGCTAAAACTTGCTATTCGCTTCTAGCATCATGATGTTTGGCAAGATAATGGACTTGATTTTGCCTTGTCTGCTGTTTTCCAAATGTGGAATGTGGCAGGTTTATTCATTAGTGACAATCAGGCTGATGCACTTGATTCCTTAATTAAACATGTTTTCATTGCAGTGGTAAGTTAAGTCAATATTCAAGTTTCTTCTTATCTGTTTTGCAATTACACTTATCCCCAAAACATCAAGTGGTAGTATGGCATACTTTTTGACAAATTCCATGTCCTCTCATTGATTTATTCCAATATGTCATTCAGCTGGAAACAAAATGATGCTTGAGCATACTGTAATTTATGTTTTTGTTTCATATTTTTTTTGTGGTATAATAGAAACAAACCACTTTTGCCAAATTATTGTTGGTGAATAAATGGTCCCAACTTTACAATTATCAAGATGATGAACTTGGCTTTTCCTTGTCTGCTTTCTTCCAACACCCCCCCCCCCCCCCACCTTTCAACCCAAGAACTTAACCCCAGCCACCCATCTTCCAGCAACCTGCCCACACCATTAAGTATGTCTACTTTATCTTTTACTAACTGCCACCCCCTACTCTCTAACTCAGCACACCATTTAAACCACTTAAATGTACAACTTTTAGATACAACTTTTACCAATGTTAGAATGTCACCATCTCTATTTTCTTTACACACACTAGCCACACGTTACTTGTGGAGACCAACTCATCCACAGTAGCTTCTTACAGAACCTTTCTGCACTGGCTCTAGCTTTGAGACTAGAGAGGGCGCTGTTTTACCAATCAAAACCCCTCCACCATTGTATGGAGTCAGACGACCATCCAATACTGCAGGAGTGGAACTGGCTAGCAAACTTTTGCACTGCTTTAAAGTCAGCATCAGCCCTGGTCACTAGGAGTGAGTTTCCTCCAGAGTTTGAAGTCCCAAACATGGACAGTAAGGATATGGAGGAAGAGGTCAAGCCTTACAATAATAGTGAATGGACGTTAGCAATGGACGAAGATGTAATGGCCTGGGCCTCTCAAAAACCAGAGGTACTGACCAATCTTAAGCCTTGGTAACCCTACAACAAACTCAGATCAAATTCTGATCCGATGTTAGTGAGTTTTATCAAAATCCTCATTATTTCTGGTCAAAAAGAGATAAAAATTTGCCAACCAGTATAAATATATGATTTGCATCAGAGGTCCATGAAAATGAAATATTTACTGATATTTCACACCTCCCAATAGCTTTTATCAGATAACCAAAGCTACCTTTCAATGTGGCATTTTGAAATAATAAGTATAATTTCAATGTTCATAGCCTTGCAATACAAATCATATAATCACACTGGTTGGCAAATTTTGGGTTTCTTTTAGACCAAAGATGGAGAAGATTTTGATAAAAACTCACAAAAAATCAGATTGGAATCTGAATTTCTTGTAATGTGACTGCTGCTTTGCAGCTAGCTTTATTTTATTTGTCAGTTTACCAAAGGCAGTATCTTAGTCCTCCTAAAATTTTTTTGTCGGTGTTGTGTGTGTTTGTATGTGCGTATTAATGAATTTCTTGCCCTTTATAAAAATAGAAGGTTTCAAGAGAGTAACACTGGTTTGGCTTATGACCATACTTGGAACTTGTACTGCTCATTCTTCTTTCTGACATACACAAATATCGAGTTGGTGAGGAAATAAGGGATCAAATATGAGAACATTTTATTGGTATGAAGAGTCTTATCAGTTAAAGGGGAAATTTAAGCAAAAATTTAATTTTTATATGTGAAAAAGAAACCAAAGCTACATAGTGTGGTGAAAGTTCCACTAAAATGGGACATGTATTTTGTGAAATATCAGTAACTTAAGTCAGTAGATTTGTGTTCCAAAGTGAGTTTGACGGCTGCAGAGCTTATATTATTCCTTACATTGTCAAGGAATGCTTTGTTTCCCTTTGTTTTTCAGACTGTTGTGTTGACCTTGACGTTAATAGGAATAGGACCTCCCTGTGGGGGATGCAAAGTTTGTAAAGTTCTCATGCCACTTACGCAATCACTTTCTGATAATGTGGAATTGTAAAGGAGAAAATGAACTCTAAAGTTCAAAGAAAAACAAAAGACTCTGCACTAATGTGGGGACATGATGTCATAGGTGCTTGCTTCAAGTTCACTTTTTGTTGAAAATGTGGCAACTTCACCAGCTCATATCTTGACAACCACACATCAGATTTCAAAGCAAATTTCACCTAAATGCTTAGAATAAGCACCCCTCTAAAATACCACATCCTGTTGTGACTTAAACTCTCCTTTTAAGGATATATAAAGTAATGAACTGCTGATTGCTTGAAATTAGATTTGGGGTAATCAATTCAAAATTTGAGGAAGCCTCTTCTTTTGGAAATTTTGTTAAATAGTTTTGAGATAGCAAGTGACTTTGGACTTGATACACAGCTAGAGAATCTTTGATCGTAAGAATGACAGTAGCATATTTCTGTTTCTTCTTCTATAGGACTGGCAGCTTGGTGGTAAATGCGAGGTTTACGGCTGGGGAAGTGGAAGACACGGTCAACTGGCAGAGACAGGGAGAGGATCCTCCACTCCAACTTTGCTAGCTTCATTTGCATCAGCCCAACAGGTTTGTTTCATTTCTTGACATTTTTTATGGAAAAAGCTTGATCAAGGGAGTGATTTAAAAATGAATGCTATGGTAAGATAACAGCTAAACTTCTGCTTGTGGTCTAGTGATGAAATGCCAAAATGGCTGGTGCAAAATAATTTACAGCTTTTATGTCAAGCATGCCCAACAAGTGGAACACAGTCTGTTTGTAGACCAGGTACTTATCGTAAGTCAAAATCGAGAGTTATGGGGAAAAAATGTTAAAAATGAAATTTTAATTCAAAATTGTATGTTTCTTTTGCTATAATAAATTGACAAATTAACTGATGCAATTGACTGTCTTGAGCGTATGTTGACACTAGTGTGGTAAATCTCATGCAGTTGGCTACTGGAAAAGAAGTTCTTTGATTCATTAAAGGTCGGGCACCCCTAGTTGGGCTGAACTTGCCTTTAGAGCCTTGACTCTTTAGGCTTGAGCAATAAGTTTTCCAAGTTATCTATGAGTTAGTAGTAAGGTTACAATAATTCTGAGCCCTGTTTGAACCTATTTTTGAACTCTTGTTATATATTCTATTTTTATCCTTTCTTTAGCTTATTTGTGGTCACAATTGTACCTTTGTCATTCACCCCAATGGAACTGTTTCTGCCTGTGGGGAAGGAAGCTATGGACGTCTTGGCCAGGGGAATTCAGATGATCTGCATAGTCTCACAACAATATCAGCTTTGCAAGGTAATATGACTGTATCACATCTTTAAATGTTTCAGTGAAAAAAAGGGTGACAGACCTAACTTTATTTCATTTTTAGTTTTTTTTTGTATGACAGCAGTTTCCATCAAACTCCAGCTCTGTGTCACAAAAAAAAATTGTTTTTGGTTGATATTTTCTTGAAGACAGAGGTCCTACCTGTATGCACCATAAAAATTAAACCTTGACTCTTAAAGCATGGGTACATTGCTATAAACACAGAAATATTTACTTCTTTTTCAGCATTTATAGTTGTTAACATAAGTACAGTAATAACTTTTTCATTGATATGAATGAGTACCTTTATTGTAAAATAAAAATGTACAATATCATGACTCTAACTTACCTCCCAATAAGCCTATGTCCATCAAACTTAAGACTGAGACAGGTGCATAGCCATCCCCCCCCCACCCCACCCCTTTTATGACTCAAGCATGAAAAAAGGGGTGAAATATGATCACTGTATACCATATTTTGGTCTTCAAACAGGGAGTAAAATTACCTAAAATGCCATGGTATGAACACATGATTGACATTAATTGTAATATTAACTTAATTACAGAGAGAATACTTTGTTGGCCACTTTTGGGTCACTAGGTTAGATAACAAGTTGTTTCTGTTATCTAGTGTCCTTCATATGTTTTTGCTTTCATATATTTTCATTTCAACTTGATATGTTTGTAGGTCACATGAAAAATAAATTTGATTTGAGTTGACTTGGTGTTTTATCATGTGCAGGTTTTGTGGTGACGCAACTTACAACATCGTGTGGTTCTGATGGTCATTCTATGGCTCTCACAGAGAGTGGGGAAGTCTTTAGCTGGGGAGATGGAGACTTTGGCAAGCTCGGCCATGGCAATAGTGACAGGCAGAGAAGACCAAGACAGATTGAGGCTCTCCAGGGTGAAGATGTCATCCAGGTAAGCCTGAGAGGGCCGTCCATCTGGGGACCTTTTTATGGGTTAGTTTCATTTTCGTCCACTTTTCCAGAGGCAGGACACGATATTTACCAAATATAAACCTCCTCAGTGATACTGTGAATAAATTTGCAGAGCAAGTAATTTAGTCCCTGCACAATTCATAGGTTAGCCCACCAGGGCTTGATGTACCCAATTTATCTGGTAGAAAATGCATTCTTTTTAGCTTAGTACCATCAAATATGATGCATTCCCAAAGGTACTAAGCCTGAACGGTAAATTTAAAGATAAAGAGAAGTACTTTCTTTCTAAATTTTTGGGTGAAATCTGACACTGGTATGCATAAAGTTCTTTATGAGACACTCATTACCTGGAACCATGGGGTAGGGAGGCCAAACGGACAGTCAAAGGACCAAAAACAGTCTTTAGATATGTGATCTACCTTGGAGATGTTCAGGCTCATTGAAGTAGGTACTGGTGTTTGACCAGCAAAACAGGATTTTATGTTACTAGCACAGTTTACAGCCGCAATGACTCTTACCAGTTTTGGTAATATTTTGATGGATTTTACAAAGTGTTAAGCATCATAGTGACTATAAATTGTAGGTGCAAATATCAAGTGAACTTTCTGCCCAAAGATCTGATTTAAGACTGTTTCATGGTATGCAAAATGGCTAAGAGCTATTTCAAGTAATATCGTCTATTAATAAGAAGATCATGTAGTCTGAGGGTCAAAGTCAATTTCACCAGATACTCTATGGTCAATAGTTGTCTTTAAAAATGTAATCAGAGTTTGATAAAGAAAATTCACCTTTCATTCCAAAGTCCTTTTTTTTTCTTTTCTGAACTTCTTGTTTACCAGAATAAAAACATTGAAGAGATCTTGCAGGTCACAAGAAATGTAAATTCTGTGTTTCGTACTGCTAAATGAAAATTTCTGAATGTTTGTTGGGAAACAATTCCACACAGATGCAAGACTAGACAGCCTCTAGTACACTACAACCAATCATGACATTAAATCGTAGTTAAAGATCATTTTTTGTTAGTTTTTAGTCATTGCACAATATGGTTCAGAATTGAAGTTTTGAAAAATTGTAAAAAGCATACTCTGATTGCAGCTCTAAGGGGAAATTTCGGAACCATTTCAACTAAATAGTAACATGGAAGTTGAAAAAAGTCTTTAACAGTCATTTTTGGTGGTGACTTTTCTCAATAGATGGCCTGCGGATTCAAACATTCGGCTGTAGTTACTGCAGATGGTAAACTTTACACCTTTGGTAATGGAGACTGTGGACGATTGGGACACGGAAATACTAGCAACAAGAAACTACCAGAGAGGGTCACTTTCCTTGAAGGACATTCCATTGGACAGGTGAGATTGTTATTTAGAGGTGGGGGGGGCACAGGAGCTTGAAGGGGTCAAAGCGATTGGTTATTAAGATAGAAAACTACACTAGATATCAGCTATTTGCTAATGTTGTAGTTCACTAAGGCAAATAAAATAAATTCCAATGGATTACTACTCTTTTCCTTAGCTTTTATATTGCTATTGTGTGGTAAATATGGGCTTAGACCTTTACCTTCTGTTATGAAAAATAATAACGCCTTATTATCTTCTTTTAACGTACATTATTACTTGTTACCCATAATGAGACCCTAGGAAACCAAAGAGTGTAGCACCTTCCAGCACAGGGGTTGTCTTTGGCTTTCCAAGTTGTATTTTTATTCTGAGATACATTTAACCCTTTTCCTAGCACCTAGATGACCTAACCTCTATCCTAACAAGACCCTATGACCCAATAAAACTAATTACATTCAACTACTTTCACTTACATGCCCCCGCACTGGCACAATTTTTTTGCTCTCATGACGTTCCAAAGCCCTGCCAATGATAAAAAAAACTCACCCAAATCACTCTTTAATCCTTATTTGTTATCCCTGAGTGGTTTTTATCACTTGAATCCATCTAATGGCTGACATTTGACCTTGAAAACAAACGTCGAATGAACATTCACTGTGTGCTCGCCATTGGCAGGCTTTGTACACACTATATGTATGGAGAGCTACAACAACAGTGATCTTGACAATAACAACAGTCTAACTGGTTATAGATGGCGCTATATCACTATAGGGCACCAATTTTGTGATTAGATTTGTGTAGGGAAATTTATAAGGAACATTTTGGTTTTTGAATGAGGAAAACCGGTTGAAGGGTTAGAGAGTTATGAATTTTTGAAAGGAGGGCTTGTTTTGAGTCGTTTTCGACAATATTTTCCCAACTTTTCAACTTTATGGAGCTATTTCTCCAAAACCCTGCATCCCTCTGAGTTGAAACTGTCTGAGAATGTTTTAGATGTATGAAGGTAGTTCCAAAAAGAGTAAAGAGATGTTGCCTGCTTGATAGGTACCTGAAACAATTTTTTTTACCGAAATTCGTAAATTTTGGCATTTTTTCCATTTTTTTTTATGTAAACAACAACTTCAACCGTGATTAGTTCCAAAATTGTCCATGAATACCCCCCAACAGTAGTTCATAATGAAGAGCATCTTTTGAGCTATAATTTGGTGGTTGAATAAAGGCTGAGGAGTGTTTAGTGACAAAGTTATGGATTTTAGAAAAATGTCTAAATTCTTGGGTAATATGTGCACCCAGACGAGCGGAGAAGGGTTAAAAGTTTTTTTTTTTTTTTTTTTCCTCGGTTTATTGACATCTCTTTAACATATAAACGCGGATCTAAACATAAAGGTCGATATGTACAAAAGTTAATCCTTAATAAATAGGATGGATATAACTTAATTCCAGTTGGAATCGAACAGTGTGAAGCATTAATCCAGAGATTGTATGCATAAAAGAAAAAACATCAAACATCAATAAAAAAAGAAACAACTATAATATACTTCCTAATTGGGAATAATGATAATAATATTAAATAGTAGTACTGGATTACAGTAAATATACTAGAGAGGTCTCAATTAAACAGTTCCTGGCAGGCAGAGAAAGCATGCAAAAGGTCATTATAATTGACTTTGTTTTTTCATTAAATTCTATTATTATTGTATTTTTCAATGTTTAGAGTAAATATAAACCTAAAGAAAAAGTCACCAACAGACAATTTACAATCTTTTCTCTTACAGTCAAAAATATAATATTTCATGTGGAGTATGAGGAAATTATACGCATGATTTGGGCTATTTCCATACCCGAAGAAAAAAGTTTGCTTCGAGAAACAAAACTGTTTTTTAATATAAGACCCTCTATATCAAGAATGAATGAGGCAGTATGACTACATTCCCAAAAGAGATGTTCGATGCTTTCAGTTGCAATACCACAAAAACTACAAAGATCTGAATCGGATTTGCCCATTGAAAACAAGAGTTTACTGGTAGGAATAATCCTGTGCAAAAATTTGAATTGAAAATAGCGAAGCCGGGCTTCTGATACTGATAAGTGGGGCATGGTGAAAAACCTTCGCCAATCACTATTCGTAAGGGTATTAAAAAGGCCCTGCCATTTTTGTCTAGACGTAGGGGGTTTGGATAATCGGTTGAGTTGGTTTTTGTAAATAAATTGAGGAAACGACTTGGACTGCATGGTTTTATTCAGAAAATCGATAGTAACATTAGAGGTTAAAGTGCTTATACATTCTGATCTTTGCCAAGTCTGTGGTATTGCATTAATTAATCCCCAATACAAGGTGAATGGAAAAGCCTCGATTTTAAAGAGCTGTTTAAAACGGTCCATCGTTAAGGGTAAATTATTATCATCAAAAAAATCACTTACATACATCACATTCTTCTGAAATAAATTCTTGTACATTACAATATCATTATCAACACGGATATTAGAATTATTCCAAATAATTTGACTACCGTAATTATCTGATGGGTTTGTAAAGACAACATCACTCCAAGCTTCAAGTACTTGTCTAATAAAAACATTATTTATAGTTTGAATATCTTTTTTACAGTAATTACATCGAAAAATGAATTCATACCCATAAGGCTTTAAGTACAAGTTAAAAAACAGTGCCCAGATTCCATCAGTCTCTTTACAATAACGCTCAACCCATGTACATTTTAGACTTTTTATGAATGCAGGAACATGAGTTACTTTTAAACCACCCTCACTAATTGTATTAATTATAGTTGAACGTTTTACTTTATCTGGATTTCCTCCCCAGATGAAGTCGTAAATTGCTTGTTCTATTTCTCTTATAAAATGATTCGGGGGATTTGGGAGCACTTGAAAAAGAAACACAAGTTGGGAGAGCGCGAAACTTTTAACAGTTACATTGCGACCTATTGGTGTCAAGTCCCTCGTTGACCAAGACTTCAGACAGTTTTTGAGGCATGACAACTTGGGAGTGTAGTTAAGAGGAAAAAGGTCATTTCCATCATTTGTGAAACAAATACCAAGTAATTGGACTGGTCCATGAGTAATATCAATATTTAAATCATGTAGACTAAAAGGGATTCTAGTAACATAAGGTCCTAATGGAAATAGGTTTGATTTAGCAAGGTTAATGGATAAGCCTGACGCTTCTTTTAATACACTGAAGATACAAATACGAAGGGTTAAAAGTGGTACAAAGAGTTTCTCTTGAAATATACAACTTCATTACATACTGGTAAATTTTCCTTCCTAAACTAATGACAAATTGTCAAACTTAGGCAATCCTCATATCCTGCACACAAGTAGATGTTTCAAGTGAATGTTAATAAATGATTCAATTCTGGTTTTAAAAATTTGATACTTTTTGGTTTCGATGAAAGAGAAACCTATGCATTCACGCAGGAGTGTATGTGTGTGTGTGTGTTTGTGACACTTTGCTTGTTCACACGATATCTTAAGATAGGAATATCTGACAGTTTTCAAACTTAGTACATAAATGTGCCATATTGTGAGGAAGAACCCTATTGTTTTTGGTGGAGGTCAAAGGTCATCTTGGGTCACCAGGGGTCAAAGTCTGAAAACCTTGTTAACGCAATATCTCAAGATAGAAAACTTGGATAGATTTCATATTTGGTTTGTAGATTGGTTATTGTCAGAGGATGGTTCCTATTGTTTTTGGCAGAGGTCAAAGGTCATCTTGGGTCATCAGGGGTCAAAGTCTGAAAATCTTGTTAACACAATAACTCAAGATAAGAAACTCGGATAGCTTTCATATTTATTATGTGGATGTGTTATGGTCAAGAGATGGTCCATATTGTTTTTGGCAGAGGTCAAAGGTCATCTGGGGTCACCAGGAGTGAAAATCTGGCTAATGCTATATCTCAAGATAGCAAACTTGGATAGATTTCATACTTAACATGTGGATGTGTTATTATCAAAAGATGGTCACTATTGATTTTGGTGGAGGTCAAAGGTCATTTGGGTCACCGGGGGTCAAAGTCTGAAAATATCGTTTACACGTAATCTCACAATAGGAAACTTGGATAGATATCATATTTGGGTATGTGGATGATGTATAGTCAGGAGATGGTCCATATCGTTTTTTTGCAGAGGTCAAAGGTCATCTGGGGTCACCAGGGGTCAAAGTCTAAAAAATCTGGTTAACGTGATTTCTCAAGATAGGAATCTTTGATAAGTTTCACATGTGGTATGTGGATGAGTTATGGTCAGAAAATGGTCCCTATCAGTTTTGATGTAGGTCAAAGGTCATCTGGAGTCAACAGGGTTGAAGTCTGAAAAACCTTTTTAAATGCAATATGTCAAGATAGCTGTCTCTCCGTATGCATGTTTTTTCGTCCATCCATCTACGGCTTTTGTGGAGGTCAAAATAGGTGTTTACACATCTTAAGGTGGGAAACTTTAATAGATTTTACATGTGGTATGTGGATGCACATTATGGTGAGAAGATGATCCCTATTTTTGTTAGTGGAGGTGAAAGGTCATGTGGGATAAAATTATTTTTTGAACATGCTTGAGTGAGAAGATAATGGTACATGACGAGATTATTCTAATGGAACATTTATGTATCATTGAAACCTCAATGCATTTTTGCATTCTGGTTTAAATGAAATGTTACACCGTTGTGGGCAAGGTTTAAGTACATCCAAATGTCAAAGTTTTTGTGTAGCTATTGGATGTAAACTTTGACTAATTTTGCTAATGATATGCATTGATATGTGGTAGTACCTCCAAAAACCCTTGTTTAGTTATTTATATCAACTCATTGTTCCCCTTTAATGTTTCTTCTATTCAGGTGTCATGTGGTCTTAACCACACTGTTTGTGTGTCAAGTGATGGCAACACTGTATGGGCCTTTGGTGATGGAGACTATGGCAAGTTAGGGTTGGGACACACCACAGCTAAATCAACTCCACAGGTAAAGTAGTGCAGCCTTCTGTATATTCACTCCTAGAAGTGTGAAGATGAATTCTCAAGTTATACCCCTTTTGAAGTTATTCAGTTAGTTAGATGGAGTTTTTCATCTCAGTTTCTAACCAATTGGTTTAAGTTAGACCAGCCAGAGCCAGTTGTGGCTCACTGACTTGTTTCCCTACTGTATTGCTTATGCTGAGTACCAATCACAATGGCGAAAAGTTGCAATCTTTAAAGCCTTTTGTATGACCTACTGAGGAGTCGACCTTCAGACCTCCTCTCAAAAATATCATTTGATATAACGCATAAACCCTTAGCCAAATTGTTCATTTTGGCTGTACCTGTTTCCATGCTTATTTTAAGCCCTGCCGAAGTAAACTTAACATCATTGCCAAGTTAGAAAAGAACGGTTGTAAAAAAGATTTGAGGGTGAATGCAACAATAAAGCTCTGTGCTGCCTGAGGCAATTCACCCTTTTTTGTATTCTTTTAATGCAAAATCTTTAAATTTCATTACAGAAAGTGGAAGCTCTGTGTGGCATATCTATCAAGAAAGTTTACTGTGGTACACAGTTTACTCTAGCCCTCACCAAGGACGGAAGAGTTTTGGCTTGTGGACAAGGTAGGACTTTTGCCATTGCATCGATATCATTTCCATACCTAGATATTTCCTCAATATATAAAGTTTGCCATATTCCAGTTTACTTCAGTTGATGAAGTGAAGACAGTAGGTTCAGTTATGTAGGTTTAGGTGTAATTGATCTTACTGTCTTTTGAAACTGAAACTATCTGCCATACTTGCAACATTTTTCTCCTATAGAGGCTTTGCAATTACGTCACGGAACCGCCATGCTGGAGGACATTCATGCCAAATACACGTGGCTTTGTGCCGAGCGCACTGCACAGTGTGCACTGTGATATGCACTGTGTGTACAAATTCAACGAGCAAGCGCGTCCCGTATGGTTTGCTACGTAGGTACATGTACTCCAACATGGCCGCCGGAGAGTATTATGACGTCATGTGAAAAGCCTCTATTGAGAACTTATGAAAAGTATTCCCCACATTCAGTTTGGCCAGTTCAGTTTTCTCTCCTTTTAGGAAAGTAGCTTCCTTGGGAGGCAGATTTTTTTTTTTTGAGTAAATATTTGGATTTGCCCTTTTCTTAGAGAGTCAAGGAGTTTTTGGAAGAAAAGCAGACTTACAATTACCAGTCCAGATATCATTAAAAACTTACACAACGACACCTTAGATTGATTTCTTGATAGAGAGAGATTCTTCAAAACATATCCTCTTCAGGAAATGCAATGAAATGAAAATTCAATTAGTTAACCTTTTGTTATTAACAACCTTCCATTCTGATTGATTAAACACAAAGTTGTTATTCTCTGGTACACTTTCTTCAATTCTCAAACAGATGGAAATGATTTCTACCTCATATTTTCAGTGGTAGAATAGGAGTAAACCACATTTTTTTTACTATTGTCAGTTCATAAACTATCTTGATTCCAAATTTGACAAAATTTCATGGTTTTGCCAAATTTGGAGTTTTGATGGATCACTCATGAGCAATTGTTAGCCAATGGCAATTTGTTCCTTAAATAACACCTGTCCCAATATCTCCAATCCATTACAGCTGGAGAAAGCCCACAGTACACCAGCAAACATTTAAAAACTTCCCAATTGTCCAGAACAAAGCATCCCTCTTGGAAGTACCACTTGCGATATCATTTTTGGATGATTAAAAATTTGTACAAATTTTGTTTTTCTATTTATTTCCAGATCGTTTGACTGGTCTTCCTGAGATGCAGTCACGGATATCAAGTCGACCCCAGGAGATACCCAACTTAGCCCCATACTTTGTGGAGGCTCTGTCTGTTGGCTCTGAGCATAGTATGGCTCTAACCAGTACTGGTGATGTTTGGGTTTGGGGTAACAATAGTGATGGACAACTGGGGCTGGGGAACACTACCATCCCTGCCAGAGAACCTGTAATGGTTTCAACTGTACAAGGCAAAAATATTTTACAGGTAAATTGTGTAGCATGCCAAAAGTCACTCCATGTTGATTTTCCTCTCAAAGGAGTTAGTTAGATGGAGTTTTGTGGTCCAGTTTCCAACCTATTGATTCAAGTCGACCCGGCCAAGGCCTTTCATCCAGTTGTGGCTCACTGGCTTATTTTCCCTACTCCATTGCTTATGCGGAGCATTAGGCACAATGGCAGTACATTCCATTTTTAGAGTTTTTTTTTGATATCACTCAACCTGGGAATAGAACCCAGGCCTTCCCGGTGAGAGACGGATGCTCTTACCGTTAGACCAAACATGCAGTCTCCTCTCAATGGAGCAATCCCTAGAATTCTCAGATCAGATCACCTTGAGCATTCAAAAAGGCGAGACTGAGTTTATCTTCCTCTGAGATGAATTTAGTTGTTCCAGTCACACATAGTGTTGTGTGCATGCTTGGATAATCAATCACTTATACTTGTATGTAGAGAAGGTAGCAAATAGGAAATGGTAGTGTATTGTAAGAATTATCTAGCAAGAAGGTGTGAGCAAGTATCCTTAGCAGTGAAATGCCTCATGGTATTTATCATTAAGATTTGGACAGAAATTACTATAAACTATGGAAAGGGAAGTTTCCTACAAAAATAAGTATTTATATCATTTCTGTCAATTGGGTTTAGTTGGAAGAATGTATCAAGTTGGAAGGAGTTTTAAAGGTTAAGTTAAAGCAAAAAATTAATTTTCACATGTGAAAGAAGAACTAAACCTACTCAGTGTGATGAAATTTCCATTCAAATTCAAAGATATTAGCAAATGAAGTTACTAGGTTTGCGTTCCAAGGTGAGACTGAGGGCAGCAGAGATTAAATCACTTCCTCACAGTGACAAGGGATGCTTTGTTTTCCTTTGTTTTTCACCATGTTGTGTTAACTTTGAAGTTAATAAAAATAGGACTTCCCTGAGGAGAATGCAAATTTCGCAACTTCTCATGCCATGATGCAATCACATTTTGATAATATTGGACTGTTGAGGAGAAAATAGGCTTTAAAGTTTAAAGAAGAACAAAAGACTTTCTATTGATGTGGGGATATGATGTCATATATGCTTGCTTCAAGTTCACTGTTTGTTGAAAATGTGGCATCTTTACATGCTCATATCTTGAGAACCACACATCGGATTTCATGAGAGGAAACTCCCCTTAGCCTATTTGAAAAATTTGAAGTACCCAAGCAGAAAAAAAAGATAAATCCTGATAGCTATCACTGCTTTTGTGTTCAGTGTAATAGAAGCATACAATCACAATGCCTCTGTTGTGTTGTTCACTGGACATTTCCTGAGTAGCTCCATGGATCAATGCACACACACAATACTCCATTGAAACTGACTTAATCCATCTTTCCTGCCATGTGCCTGCTATGGTGGGTACCAAATTTGAAAAGTAGCTAAGGGGCTTTTCTTAAAATGTCAATGCAAGTTTCACCAAAATGCTAAGAATAAGTGTCCCTTTAATACATCAAACTTGATATGACCATAAAGCCTTCTTTTAAAGGGAAATATTGAGTTCATATTGATAATTTAGTGAGGATATTAGAAAGTGGTACCACATGAGATTGCTTATCATTAGTAATATCAGTCATCTTTCACATCCAACAGTTTCACAAAAAGTTACAGTTTGGGTTTTTTTTTTCTTTTTTCGTATCCTGGCTTGTACCAGTTATGTGCTTAACTTGAAAAGTGTAAGGTCACAAGTTTTTAATAACTGCCTTAAATTTTTTATAACTCCTTTATAAAAAACATTGATTTGTATGTAGGACATGAATATACGCACCTAAGGTTGACCATTTGTCATTAAATATATGAAGAAAAGTTTACAATTGTGGAAAAATTTTGGTGAATTTTACAAACAAACTAAATTTTCCACTTAATAAAAACCCATTAGTACTACATTGTGACTTTGTTTTGCAGATATCCTGTGGTAGAAGCCACTCTGCTGCATGGACAGCCCCTCCTCCACCCCAAAGGATACCTGGCACCCCAGTGCCCCTTCAGCTTGGACTACCTAGTCGCATTCCAGCCCAGTACACAAGCCTCAAGGACTGTTCAATCCCTTCTGTAAGAGCCCGTCTACGGTTACTTCATCATTTCTCAGATTTGATGTATGCTTCTTGGAGGTTACTTAGTCTGAATCCAACACAGGTAAATATTGTTGCACCTTCTTTTAGTTATCAAAGTCGATACCTTACAAAATCCTTTTAAGATAGGTAGAAAACTAAAATACAGATGTATTTAGTGCACCAATATTGGGAGCAATCAAACTACCAACATCCATGTACTTTGATGAGAATTTTTTGTCAATCTGCATAAACACTATACCCTGTTTACAATTGGTATGTATATATTTACTACAAACAAAAGTCATACATATTCCACAAAAAACTGTCAAAAGCAATACTGATCATGATTCAATTCCTACAAACACAGTCACTGGGATTTGGTGTGTGATTTTATCCCACTTCAAGCCCATGAAAGGTAAAAACTCTCATTGATTTTACTGTGTAGCCTGCAGGCACAGAACAACTTTTCAGTTGCAGCTTCATTGTGGAAATAAATATTCATTAATGGAAACCAATCAATGCTAAGGAGTTGATTTCAATTTTTGCTCACGAATACCAGGAAATTGTCTTATTTGTGCCAGTATTTGCAGGTTTAGTATGTACTTCAAAATCAGAAGAAAATATTTAACTGCTGTGAAGGTAATACTGGTTTTAGCTTCTGCTAGGCCGATCGATATGGAGGATCTCCCAAATAGAAACTACCATACCATAATACTAGCCTAAGCTTGGTTTGTGTCCGGGGATGGAACTGTTTGGCTGTGTTGTGTCTCATGAAAAGCTAGATTTGGCATGCTTAATATCATGTTTGTTAAATCTCTACTATGCAGGAATGCCAAATTGGGACCTACACTAGAGGTGTGGCAGGTATTATCGAAGGACAGTTAAGACCCTTACTTGCTCCAAGAGTTTATACATTACCAATGGTACGGTCCATAGGAAGAACCATGGTCCAGGGGAAGAACTATGGGCCCCAAGTGACAGTCAAAAGGCTGGCAACAAGGTATGTATAGCAAATGTTAAATATACGGGACCCTATAGTATAAGTAGCAATAGGTAATAGTTTGTGGTTATGGTCAATGTTGAGACAGTGACATTAAAGTAATCAGGTTTCGCAATCAGGAGGTGAGGGTTTGCTCCATTGTAGAAATGAAGAGGGCTATGGATGCAATAATAACCTATGGGTTAATTTGCTCATTCAAAAACAGTGCATGATTTATAAAAATATTCCAAAAAAAAAAACTTTGCAGGAAGTCCCAAAAGTTTTATTCCCCCTGATGCTGGAAACACTACTGTAGCTTTCAGACAACTCATTCAAACACTTCTCTTATAAGCTGTTGAAATTTCAGAATCTGTGTGGTGCTGTTACCTCTGTGTGTTATGTATAGTGTACTCTGAAGGACTGTACAGTTTCTGCCTCACTGATCTGTGCATATATATAATTTAGACCTTAAAGGGAAAAATGGTCACCTGTACTTGAATTAGTGTGGTAGACTACTATATTTCATTTGCAATTGGCTCTTAAAAATCATGTGACAACATTCTTTGCCCTCAATTGTGGAATTTATTAAAAGTAATTCTTTGTTCACCTGTACTTTATTGGATATTCAATATGTAAGGGGGAAAAATTGCATTTAAAATGGTCCAACACAGCATTAAAACAAAATAGCTCCAGTCATTTTCAAATCATTTGGTCTCAAAAATAAACTCCTCAAATAATCTCCTCAAAATATTATGCACAAGAGGAGTTATGAAGTTGCATCATTTGAAATGCTGAAAGTTTGGGTGAACAAATTATTTTTCAGCAACAAGCACTGAATTGCTATCTATGGGAAACTTATTTTGTGAGAAGAAGGCTATCATAGTGCCTTTTTTTTACTTATTTATCACCCTTTGCCAATAAATATTGGTTTTTAAAGGATGAAATTTCCTTGTAAAACCAGTGCAGTATTTCCCTTTAAGTTTTGAAATATCATGAAAGATACTTGAAATGGAAATATGAAGAAAAGTGTGAGATTTAGGTGTTGTTTGAAATTATGTTTGTCCATACTTTGAAGTGCAGTTGTTTTATTGTGCCAACTGACTCCAGATGTGGGAGAAGCCTATTGCTATAATATGAAAACCTCTCAAAACTTTTTACAATGCAGCTTTGACCAACTCCATAATTTAAGGTTAAATTTGGCTTCTTTTGGAAGACCTATTCGTATGTGAAAATTGTAGAGACTGTTGGATGAAATTTACCAATTACCAAGTAGAATTTCTGTTACTCTCATGCTATTTTACAGTGAAACCATCTTTACCCTTTTTACTGCAACATGACAAAAGTTTCAGGCTCTAAAAAGGTTCCTTAGGTGGTGACATTTCGCTGTGGTGTCTTTTTAATTGTTGTAGCAGTGGTACAACAGGCTAGTGATGGTTTATGCATCTAGTGGCTCACTGAAACAGTATCACACAAATATTATGATAACTTTCTCAGCATTATCATCAATTGGTTCTGTAGCCAGGTAGACATAAAGATATGGTAAATATGTATTCTCATTCTTCTTGCAAAAAAAAAGAGTGCAAAGTAGTTGTGAATCATGTGATGAATCATCTTCAAACTTCATATTACTTCTGATTTTTGAGAGGGGAGGTGGAAATTCAGCTTAACCTAAGATTTGTATCATCCCAAATATAGCAATCATTATTTTAATATTGTCCAGTTTGAAAAGGATAGCCTCCTGTCATATTGCTAATACAACATTTAGAACAATTAGAATTTTTATCTATATTTTTAAGTAAAGCTGAGATATCATTCACACATTTTAAGAATGTTTCTATGTGATTATTTTCAGTTTATGAGGGTATGCCTTTAGTTAATTCTGTGATTTCTGTCTTAATTTAAATCTTCAGAGGAAAGAAGTGCAAACCAATCTTTGTACAGATAGCAAAACAGGTGGTGAAGATGAAGCCGTGTGACCTTCGACTTCCAGCGAGGGCGTGGAAGGTGAAATTGGTTGGTGAGGGGGCAGATGATGCTGGTGGGGTATTTGATGACACTATCACAGAAATGTGTCAAGAACTACAGTCTGGGGTAGCACCCCTCCTCATAGCCACCCCTAATGCTACTGCAGACACTGGTAGTAACAGAGACAGGTATGTACATTGTGCAATCTTTGAATTTTTCCTTTTTTACATCCACTATCATCATTGGTATAGGAGAAGGGGGAAGGGGGAACTGCACCCCTTTTCATTTTGTTCTTCCTCAAATTCTGCCAAATTTGTAAACATTTGTAGAAATGTAAGCACAATTTGTAGTGTAAGGCAGATTGCCAATTTGGAACTCCAGTCTCAGGTTTCACCCCTACTCATAGCCACCCCTAATGCTTCTGGGAATACTGGTAGTAACAGAGACAGATATTTCCATTGTTCTACCTTTGACCTTTTACTCCTTTACATGCAACATCTTCATAGGTATATGAAGATGCTTTAATATTGCTTTGCATAAGCAATGGAATAGAGAAAACATGAAATAGAGAAAACAAGCTAGTGAGCCACAACTAAAAAAAAGGCTGTGGCCGGCTCAATTTGAATCAGTAGCTTAGATACTGGGCCGTAAAACTCCATCTAACTAACTAACTCCTAGGCAGATGAGGAGATGGGGGCAGGTGCAGGTGCAGTTCCCCCTGCCATTTTGTACACCCTCAAATTTCTGGCACAATTACAGAAATTTGTAGAAAAATAGGCAAAATTTTTAGTAATTCAGATTGATTTCTCCTGGTCAATCTGTGATAAACAAGGATTAAAGCTGTTTATAGTAAAACTGAACTAATCAAAACTCGTAAGCAGAAAATTTCTCTCTTTCAACACTGTGTTGAAGATTCTTTTACTAACGTCATTTTATGTGGTTCACACCATTTCTAGGTTTTTGCTAAACCCAGCTGCATGTTCAGAAGAGAGTTTGTCTCTGTTTAAGTTCTTGGGAATTCTCTTTGGTGTTGCAATCAGGACAAAGAAGCCCCTCGATCTTCACCTAGCACCAATTGTTTGGAAACAGCTGGTTGGTATGCCTGTGACTGTGGAGGACTTAGAAGAGGTGTGATATATTTCTTCATGACAGAGATTTATATTTGCAAAATTAATATGTATAGAGAGGTTGATGTAATAACATAATGCATCTGTATGGTCTAGAAGTAGGATGAACGTATTTGGTAATATTTTCATGTTAAGGCTATTAAAAAGTATTGTTGTGAAAGCCGGAATAAAAAAAATATGTTCACAGAAAGATGTAAAAATATGTAATAATGTGCACCTGGATAATGCTAGGGGTAGGGTAAATTAATGTTGTAAAGTTTTCTTTAAATGGTTTTGCTGTACAAGCCAGAATAAAAGAAAAAAATTAATCAAACTTTAAATGTAACAATCATTTGTTACACCTCCCTCTCCATCAGAAAGATAACACATTGCTGGGTCTAAATCACAAAATTGATGTAAGGAGGGATGCTGATATTCCCATCACCTTCTGCATCCCTCATCATTGCTTATAGTGGTTAGAGCATCAGACTTGCAGTCAGGAGGTTAGGAATTCAAGTCTCGCCAAGTCAACAGCGACTTTAAAGACAGAACCTACTGCCATTGTGCTTGGTGCCCAGCATAAGCATTGGAGTGGGGATAATAGGCCAGTAAGCCACAACTGGAAAAAATTAGGCAGTGGCAAACTCTACTTTTCAATCAGTTAGACACTGGGCTGTAAGACTCCACGTAACCTAAGCTAACCTCACCATTGCTTATAACCCCTTGTTACCACAACTGCTGAGTAAATCGATATATTCTGTCCCTCACTATAGTGTATATCACTTAGTGTGAGTTACTACTGAAATGATGATATGTCAGATAGATACTCAAGTTTTTGATCTTCTTTTACCATAAACCTTACCTTCCTCCCCCCCCCCGTCCCATAGCACAACCACAATGTGTTGTTTCTGTTTGATGTTTTTAAATCTGTAGTCACAAGTTTCATGAAAGCAGATGGTTTAATCGTCTTGACCTGTTACTAAATTCTAATACCAGATTTTCTCTTGATTAGCTTAACACCAGCATGCTCCTACTGACCTTTCTCATTTTGATTTAACATTTTTGTTCTTCACACTAGGTGATGTTTAATTCAATAATAAGGTTTTTAATGTCAGTTGTTATTGAGGGAAAGGTGCTAATCTGCTATCCATCCTTTTTAATTTTTCAGGTGGACTTTTCCTTTGTTCAACTTTTGAGGAGTATTAGAGACATCCATAAAAGTGGAGTAACAGAAGAAACTTTCAATGAGGTTAGAGCTGCTCTCAGTCAAAGTTACATGTATTGTTTTGCATCATGTAGTATAGACCATTCAGTGTTGGAAACAAATGCCATCATGTCTGGGAGTTAAAAGAATTGGTAAGGTCTGCTTACACAGTTGTCTCAATGAAAGATAGATTCCAATTGGTCTACATTCTGCATGCAGTTGTTCAAAGGTTAGCAGGTGCAACACCTAACATATATGCATGCTCTATGCCAACCAGTGCCAACCAGTGATATAAGCATGAACACCCAGATTTTAAAGACACTGGTACTGGGAGGGAATAATAGCCAGTACTCGCTAACTGTTCATAAGAGAGAAAGATGGGTACAGGGATTGATCATGTGAATACTTACAAAGAAGCTTATCAATTCACTCCATCAGAAACCTTTATGTGAAATCTCAAAATCACCTTTAGGCAATTAGTTGTTTTAATTTTACACTACGAACAAACTGTTACTACAAATTACCATTCTTATAATTTGTGCTAACAATCTCAAAAGAAACGGCTGCAAGCACCAGCTGTCTCATGAGTTGTGATTGGCTTGTTTGCTACAACGAGCCTATTCTTAAAAATGTTCCCTTGCCTGAGTGATTTGTGTCGTCAGGAAGCTGTGCAGGCAAACATAACTTACCCACACCGTCCACTGACTATACACGCATACATATGCATAACATAGAAGGACACTGCAGAAATGGGTAGTTGATGCATTAACATCTACACATGTAATGTAAGCTGCCAGTCCATGACTACAACTTATTTACACAACAGCTATTTAACATGCAAATAAGCCTGCCCTTTACCTGAAGTGTGGCTACAATTAGTTCTTGTTCTGGGAAATTTTCAGTGTTTACCTGTGTTGTGGTTATTTAATAAACTTTTGCAATTACTTCATTGGTAACCACTTCTAAAATTTGCTTACCAGTCCCAACACTAAAAACCACTGTATTCATCGAGCTGTCTTTTCCTAAAGCTTTGGTGTTTTCATGCTATTGTTCTTTAAAGTATGAAAGAGACAGGGTGACAAAAGATTTATATCCATATTACTCTAAATGACACCCAAACAGATGATTCAATGCAGACTTTTTTCATCCTTAATACTTATCAGAAAGCTACTGAGAGGGTTCCTTGCAATTTTCTCTCTGATATTTTTCACCACAGACATCCCCCTTCCCAGACATTTCCCACTCAGGACAAATCCAAAGTTTTGGTTGAGTCAGTTGTCTCAGAGGATGTTGTCATGAATGGAAAGTTCCTTGGGGACATTATCTGGTTAGGAATGTATTGGGGGAATTTTTAAGGAAATTAATCTTGGGAGATTGGGGTGTTGAAAATTGTCAGAATATGGGTTTTGTGGTCACAATAGGAAGAGCTGTGGACAACAATTAGCTTTTGAAATCTTTTTGGCAAAATATTTGAAAATTTCCCCTTTAGTAAAAGCTGAGATGTTTACTTTAACATGCTCCCCAGAGTTTTAGTGACCCTTGTACAAATTGCCCTATTCTTTGTGTTCCAACCAAGCTTTGAGTTTATATTGCTGCAAACCACACTCTTCAAGAAATTAAGGAGTGTGGTAGATCTTTAATCAAACTTAAATACATGTACCTTAGTTCCCAGTCTTCATTGAGGTGTGCAAAAAGTTGCACTTCTCTCAGTGAATTCAGGGGTGTGTTGGTGTGCTGTTGCACTTGCATGATTCAAAATTCAAGGACTGCATTACATGTGACATAATTATGTGTTCTTCTCCTATCTTGGTTAATAAATAGCAATGTAGTCAATGTGTGGCAGATTGTATATAGGGACACTAATTTTGTAAAAGAAAATTTTCTTTGCGTGGAAGGTTTTAACTGGAAACGTTTACAAACTTACAAACAAACTAAACAAAATTTAGCAAATCCCCTATACACTGCTACTTTTTTGTTTCAGTTTATACCCCTTGAATGGTTCGAGGGTCAGAGTGCAGATGGCCGCTTTGTTCCAATCGTGCCTGGTGGTCGAAGCATACCCCTAACTTACAACAATCGCAAAGAGTATGTGGAGAGGGCGCTGTCCTTCAGACTTAATGAAATGAACCAACAGGTGAGTCTGGCCAAAAAAAAAAAACATGAGGAATTTCTTACCCTATTAGATAATTCACCCAAGTCCCCACCAGAAGCGAGGTTTGGTGGGTAATTAAAATTTTACCTGACTTCATGCTTTACTCATTCAAGCATGCTCCAAGAAACCACAAGCTTGATAAGAGACAGCTAGAGACAGCTAGAGACAGCTAGCAGAAGATGTAAACAAAGGTGGAATAATAGGGGACAGATGTGCCACTGTTTGCAAGGTGTGAAAGGCAAGCAGTAGGGCAACTTCTTATCTGGTTTTTAATGACCTTTGTTCACTGAAGCAAAAAGGTGTGGTCAGAGTTTTTATAGGCAGTGAAATTCAACACGAAGGAGAAAAAAAATTTGGTGACAGTTGGCTAGATGTCAGATCAGGTCCAAAGATTGCTGATACAGTTTTTTTTTAAGTCATGTCATTTCATCCTTTGATAAGTATCTAGTCTCAATCCACTCACTCAGAAGGCCAGAGGTTTGATTCTCTGGCCAGGTAATGAAAACGACTTAAAAAATGAAACCTGCAGCCATTGTGTGTGCATTATGAACATTCCATTGCCTCAAACTGGAAAAAATCTGTGGGTGCCACTTGCTTAAACCAGAAGGTTGTAAGTTGAAGTGTAAAATTCCCTCTACCCTAAACTCTTCAGTCCTTCAGGAAAACAAAATTTGTGAATTAGTGTAGCCAGGTATCTTAATTCATGAGTGGCTGTGTAATTATGTGACAATATTTTTGAAATTGAAATGCTCAGTTGATGAAGAAAAATGCACTTATCAATTGTAAAACACACACTCTGAATGTGGAGAGGTCTTTCAGTCTTTGTAAGGAGGCTCAAAAATTTTTGTGCATTGACACACTCCTGTATCACACAATTGACCCAACATTTTATAGACTGAGGTAACTTTTCTGTTTAATGTGATGGAACCATGTTGCACTGTTAGGTTGCTTTTATTCAACATTTTGTAAGTGATGCTCTGCATAAGCAGTGGAGTAGGGAAAACTAGCCAGTGAGCCACAACTGGAAAAAAGGCCATGGCCGGCTTCGAGCCGTAAAACTCTATCTAACTAACTAACTCAACATTTTGTGAACTTTGACTCACCCATGCATCACAATAGACCTTACGGATTGACGACATTCTGACATCACCCTTGGCTGCACAACAATGGGACACTTGGCCAAACGCACAAGAATTATTCCTGTGTATGTAGCAGACTATGCTATCAGCTGTCTGCATTTGTCTGTGTTGGTTTGTTTTGCCCATACTTTTTGCTGTGTGACATCATATGCATAAGGTCCATTCTAATGAAAATGACCCGCATTTGACACACACCTGTGTCTTCCCTCCCTGTTAACCAGAGGGTGAGTTTTACAATAGATGAGTGCATAACCTCTCATTTTATTAATATGAATTATAATTTTAATGGAATTTAAATATGGACTATTCACACTTCCTAAAAAAAGCATCTGTAGGGGGATTGCAAAGTATTAACTGGGGTAGCCGTTCACGCTCTTTAAAGAGGTTGTGATGAGCTAGCTTGTATTGTGGACAAAGTATATAACTGCATTTGCCTATTAACCCTTTACTGTTGTTTGGGTTCTTTTGGACCCATGCGGAGAGCTCGGCTGTCACCCATCTTTACTGTTTCACGCGGAGCTCGAAACTGCGAGTAGCTACCGGAAAATTCGGCCACAACAACGAGAGAGACAATAGTTTAAGGTCACAGGGTCAATAGCCTACCGAAGCTGATTCGGGCTGTGCGTGGTCCACTTTTCTGCCCACTCCCGAGGCGGCAAAAATGTCCCCATTGGAGCACAACGGTAAAGGGTTAAATTATGGATAAGGTAGGTCATATTTTAAACCAGCAATAGTATTTTAAGTTTTGAAAATTTAATGTACTTGGTTTGTGGTGCTCATGTGGGTCTGATGCCAGTGAAAGTTTTTGTAACTATTCTGGTAAGTTTCAGTAATTCATGCTCGATCTCTGTGTGATCCTCTGTGTATTTAATCAAGAATGTAATGGTAGAGCAACATGTGCAATCCAGTCAGGTTTATAGAACCCTTCAGATTCCCTTACCCCCTTCAAAAAATAGTTTGCTCTTTAGGCCATTTGTTGCTAGCTCCTGGTCTTCACTTTTCTCCATTATCTTTTGCAGATTACAGCTATTCGAGAGGGTATGTCATGGCTTGTTCCAGTTCCTCTTATATCTCTGGTCACCCCAAGACACTTGGAGCAGATGGTTTGTGGGATGCCAAATATCTCAATTGAAGTCTTGAAGAGAGTTGTAAGGTAAGACATTAAATCTACTCCCCTCCTCCTTCCTCACAAGTAATCATCAAATTGGAGGGGTATTGCTTTGGTGGCGGTGCCCTTCTAATACACTTTGATTGTTTGGCAATTTCTAATTCTATGTATTTGTATGTGCAAATTTAAAGGTGGAATAGGGAGCATAGATAGATATTTATTTGAGTAAATACAGTCACTTATTGCCACTTTTTTATGTAAATCGTATTGATGACCAGAATAGTAGTTACAATTTCAAGTGAAATCCATTTTGTTGACCAATTTAAGTTGCTTTACAAGGAGACATTGTTTTACAAGTTGGTCCAGAATCACAATACAGTAGATTAATTGGTATATAATTTATTCAGGAGTTATTTCTGAAGTTATACAGCTTTGTCAAATTTATGCAAATAGTTATTACTTATGTTTAGTTTATAAACTCATCTCTTGAAATTTTCTGAAGATATCTTTTGACAAAAGTTCAAAAGTTCAGAATTATAAGATTCATCGTATGCATTTTCATCCTTTTTGAGTAACTGTTTTTGAATAACAATAACTTTAAATAAAACAATAATTAATCACGCCATGTTATGCCAGCTTTTGCTTTTTGCCCATTCCTTTTAAGTTATAGAAATGACTCACCTTCAATGTTGTTGCGCAAGGGTATAAGACGGCAGTGCACTAAGTTGTGATGCAGTGCTCATGCATAAACAAACAGTTAAACCATGGTGAAAATTTTTATATTCATATTCAATTACTGAAAAAAAAATATTTATCATTGTTGCATCCTCGTCCAGATATCGAGAGGTTGATGAAAATCACCATGTCATCCAGTGGTTGTGGCAAGCCCTTGAGCAGTTCACAGATGAAGAACGGGTGCTGTTTATGCGATTTGTCTCTGGAAGGTCTAGACTGCCTGCTAATGTTGCTGATATTTCACAAAGATTCCAGATTATGAGGGTTGACAAGGTTAATATCCAAGTTTTCTTTCTTTAGACTGTGATGTTTAACAGAATTTTGTCTTTTGAGCTTTGAATTGCTTTTTCACAGTTCGTACAGTACCTGAAAATCCTGGAAAAGCTGGGAAATTTGAAATATGAATTTCCAGGCCTGGAAAGTCAGGGAAAATGAACATTTTTTCAGGCATGCTTGTAAAAGTCAGGAAATATTTATGTGTTGGACTAAATGCTGCAATTTTATCTCAATACATACCATGTACTGGAAATGTCAGTCAAGGCCCTTGAAAGTCATGGAACTCTATCATTTTGAATGTGTATGAACCCTACTTGCAAAAAATTAAACAACAAGGGGGCTTAGAGTAAGTCTACATTGTCATAACAGAACCAAAAGGGAGTCAAATTGTAAAATACTTCTTTGTGTGATTTGGCCACTTTTTGACCAACCAGAAGTTAAAATGTATGGATCAGCTGCAAATGTTTCAGACTTTACAAGTAAATTGTAAGTTAGTTAATTGGGAAAGAATTTTGACTTCATCAAAGAAAATAATTGAGACCAAGCACAAGCAATTTAGCATAGTCAAGCATAGTGATTTTTCCAGCATAATCATTTTCTGTGATCTGGATTCCTCTAAAGAATATCATTTTCACAAAGAGTAGCCTAGTTATCAGCAAAAAAAGATTCAATTTGGAAAACAGAAGGCACGTTTATAGTGTTTGCTGCAACCTGTCTGTACTTGTTCACTAAACTCTGTGGTTCTTGCCACTTGTTTTCACTACTCAAACTGTTTTGCCCATTTTTTTTTATCTCATTCAGCCAATGGATAGTCTTCCCACAGCACAGACTTGCTTCTTCCAGTTGCGTCTTCCTCCGTATTCTAGCCAACTGGTAATGGCAGAAAAGCTACGGTATGCCATCTGCAATTGTCGCTCAATAGACATGGACAACTACATGCTCTCAAGGAATGCTGAAAATGGTAACCTCTCTGATGCAGAGTTTACATGACCAGATCACCTCTAAAAAGTGAGGGATACATGCTATGCCAATGTCCGTGTAGAGGTTACCAGTGGTGCTTCCATTGCTAGCTGGTTTATCTAGCCATGGAATATCTTTGGTGGTGCTAGTGTGAGGTTAATGTGTGAAGTCAGTAAAAATGTGAGGCTTGCTTGTCATCATTCAACCAATTCCTTGATAGTCCTTTGAAAATGAGTGTTGCCATCACTTTTTCGTATATGCAACATCAATGCTAGTTCAAAGAGAAAAAATTTTCTTCCTTTATATTTTCCATTATGCTTTCAAGTTGCAGAGATTGAAAACTTAAATCTATCATGATCAATACTTACCCTCTGATACTAAAGTTGAGGTTACAGGTCCTTGACATTCAAGACTATTGATCAAGGATGCAAGTATTTTCACAAAACTTGTGAAAGGAAATTTGTGAAATTGGCCTGATATTTTTCAGAGCCAAAATGGGGCAATATCAACTTAAAAAAAAATTTGTGTATGACAGTTTGCGTGGTAAAATATAGGGTCATCTATCTGAGGTAAAAATATTTGGTATTTTGTTGTTAGGGAAGTAAGGTGGAATTCACATGATAAGGAAACATGTACAAAATGCACATACCAATGAGAATCACTGAACGAGCTTGTATTTTAACCTTTATTTTTCACTGGGAATCTCCAGATGCAGCTCTCCTGACCTTAGGCTAAAAAGTGTAGAATTTTTAGCTTGTGATTCTTTTGCATCTGTTATCTTTACTTGATGTACATCCCAGCATTGTTCAGTTTTATTTTGACACTTTTAAAAAGTGAGATAGATATTTTGAAGGTATGATATTCTACATGTATCCTTTGTGCAATAAGTTGTACCTATTTGATAGATCCTTCTTTTTTCAATTTCACAAGGTTACAAAATGTGTTTCTAGGGGTGATGGGAGATATTTAGTGGAGTCATGGGTTGAAGGTTCCACTAAAATCTCTTTAGAATACAGTGAAGATAATACTTTAAAATCACATTTAAAGCAAAGACAGAGGATCTGAAAAGAGGAATACATTTTTTATACCATTGAAATGGTAAAGTGGTAGACCTCTTTACTGAATATCTTAAAGTTTCGATTTGGAGCTTTTTTCACAACACTCCATCTCTTGAAGATGGAGGGGGACGAGGTACTCCAAATAGAGAAAGGAGCTGGAGAGGATTAGGACAGATATGTGTAAAATAATTTGCTTGATTTGAAATATTTTTGCAAATAATTGAGGGCATGAGGAATTTGTTATGTCAATTAGATTTCAATTTGAAACAATCATTATAAGCATTGAAAAAGTTTGTTGTGGTTTAAAAGTAAAACAGCTAAATCACCTCTAGGAGTTGGTCTCAAACTGCCACTGAATTGTACTATGAAATCCATTTTATTATTTGATCTCTTCTCCCAAAGTTAAAAAGTTCTGGAAGTTTTCCTCTCATTCTCTTTCCTCAAAATAAATTTCATTAAACTAAATTTGTTCATTCTGTCCACTGGAAGAACTTATGGGTTAAACCCTTTTCTTTGGTTCACCAGCCTTGAAGATAACACAAAATAAAGTCTCTTCAGAAGTGAGCAGTGTCCAGTATATTTTTCGCTCATTTTAATTAGTGTTCACATTAATTTTGAACGTGTTGTTCTCATGATCGTGAAAAGCATAAATTCAAGGTAAAAAAAATTAGATTTGGAGTATCAGTAGAGTGGCCTGTGTACAAGTACAGTATGTTGTTCCTGTATGTAAATAACGGTTCTACACTTTCTGTGATAAAATTTCAATACATGTGACCATTCTCATGATGTGATTTACCCTGATGTACTATTTTAGGTATTGCACTGTAATTGCAAGATATTTTGCGAGCCATTCCGCCACTCTAGAAAGGTACTGAAATGCCTACAAATATTTCTCCTTTTATTTTCCAGTATAGGAGACAAGAAAGTTACGGACATTAATCTTCTGCTAACGTTTTTTTTTTGTTCTGGAAGATTCTGTCACACTTTATTTTGCTTCAAAGTGTTAATAAGGTGTTTAATTTACTTCATACGTTTTGTTACGATTTTATCATCCTTCATTAACAAATAATTTTTGATTCTGTACATCAGCATTTTTTCGGACTGTTTCATTGACAGATTTAACGTTTCACCATGGAGACATTTTTGTGTGCTTTCTACATGGTCTACTAACAAAGCCTATGTATGAAGAGAGGGTCAATTTTTCACAATGTACAGCTTAGCACCGCACAGTATTGTATCGTTCATGTAATGTTGACATCAGGTGTTGTAAATCAGCTTGTCTATTACACAGTATTGTATCCAGGGTTGTCACCATGCCGGGTGGCATCGGGCTGTGGTACCCAGCTTTCAAAATCTCCAACCTGGTACTTGCCATCAATATGAGCATCACCTTAACCTAGCTGGACAAAATTGTTAGATTTCTTTAGAATTGAGTGATAACTCCTTGTTTTTCGTAAGCACTCTCCAATCTGCAAAAATTTTTCCAAAGGGAGGTGGGACAGTGACTCCCCTTAGACCGCTCCCTCAGGACAGTGACCACAAATTACCTAGCTCGCAAAATGGTCTAGTGACAACCTTGATTGTATCATTCATGTGTGATGTTCACATCAGGCATTGTAAATAGTTTTTAGGGGTGATTTTTTTTTTCTTGATGGGCAGAAATTGTTCAGGTCAGAAAAGGAACTTTGCACAGGTTCTACCACAGTGGTCTGTTTTGAAACCATAAAACAGGCATGAGAGGGAGATGGGGGCCTTTTGATGTTTAGGTCATTAGGATGAATGCTCTTCTGCCCCCTCGTTGATGTATTCAGACATCTTGATAGAAAATGTTTTGTGAATGTATGAGTATATTTAGATTAGTACAAATGCCAAATGGGACTATATTTTAGACAAAACTGAATTATCTGGTTTTGTGAAAATGTGTTTCCTCTGTTGAAGGCAGCCATTCGCCACTCCAAACTATAATTAGATCCTTGATATACCAACATTCTCAGTTGGTACAAATTTACATCAATTCCAAATATGCGGAGTAGCTCCTGTTAAACAGCATGCCTTGTAAGTGTTTTTGAATACACTTAAAGGCCTAGTATGCTATGCCCTACATTAATGAATCTAGATTGTATCTGGACGAGGATGAATTTTATACAGCTGTTGGAAAGTCGTGAAGTAGGTTGGGAGAATTGGAACTATTTGGGATGATGGATATTTGCCTTTAAAGTTGTACATCATGTGTGGCCATGGACCTCTGAATGAGTTTGTAAGTATGTTGACCCCATTATTCACAGCTGTTGAAATTTTGACTGAGAAAATTTGAAGAAAGAACTTAAATGTTAGACGTAAATTTATTGCCACTGTCTTTTGAAAATTGTTTTCATATTTTAAACTTATGTATAGTGTTTAACAAAAGTCACAAAATCATTTATGAAGGTGACACCATTGTGTGATTTTATTTTCAATATGTATAATATTTATCTAAATAAAGGAATGTTTTTACAATGAGTTTGAAGGTTTAGTTTAAAATGACGATTATGGAAGATCCTTTGTAATTTTTGAGTGCAGTTACTTATTGTAATATTATTGCTGTACATATATATAGTTAACATGAAAAAATTCATCACGTGAAAGAAACTTCAGTGTCACATTATCCAAACGTTTATTTAGAAGTGTGTGTATAAAATGTTGTCAGCGTAAAGAGCAGTACTTGTACACAATGGGAGAACCCCCTTCTCCACCCCTCCCTTATGCCCTGATAAATGTCACCATGGACAATTTCACATTTTGGGTGGGATGCTAGTTATCAGAAAGTAAATAGTCCTGGTTGGAATTGTCATAGAAAATTCATACAGGAGAAAATATGTCAGAGGTGGTTTAATTGAGCTAGTGAGATGAAGTTTTTCCTCCAAGTTTCTAACCAGTTGGTTTAAAGGGAAAGTTTAAGCAAAAATTTGATTTTCACGTGTGAAAGAAGTACTAAATCTACTCAGTGTGGTGAAAATTTCAAATCGGACATGTATTTCTCAATATATCAACAAATGCAGTTACTAGATTTGTGTTGCAAAGTAAGATTGAGGGCAGCAGAGATTATATCACTTCCTCATATTGTCAAGAAATGCTTTGTTTCTTTTTGTTTTTCAGACTGTTGTGTTGACCTTGACGTTAATGGGAATAGAACATCCCCATAGGGTTTGCAAAGTTCGAAAAGTCCTCATGCCACCTATGCAATTACATTTTCCTAATGTGGGACTGTTGAGGAGAAAATATGCTGTAAAGTTCAAAGATAAACAAAAGACTGTCCATTAATGTGAGGATATGATGTCATATATGCTTACTTCAAATTCACTGTTTGTTGAAAATGTGACAACTTTACTTGCTCATATTTTGAGAACCACAGATCGGATTTCAATGCAAGATTCACCAACATGCTTAGAATAAGTACCCCTCTAACATATCAGAACTTGATACGACCTGAAACCCTTCTTTTTAGTCGAGCCTGCCACAGCCTTTTCTCCCAGTTGTGGCCTGTTCTCCCTTCTCCGTTGCTTATGCTGAGCACCAAGCACAATGGCAGTATGTTTCGTTTTAAAAGCCTTCAGTATGATCCGGCTATGAATCTCAAATGTGGTTTGGGGTGGGTTAGAGGGAAGGCATCTAGGGGACAATTGTGGGGCATGGGTTTGGACGGAAACTGCCCTTTTACCCCGCCTTTCAGTGTTCTAGTAAGTGAATATAGGAAAACCTTTTTCCTTTTTCGTAAGATTAATGTGATTTCGTGAATCATCCCCGCCATTTGAAAAATTAAAAAAACGAAATCCTTTACCTCTTTCGAATTTTTATATTTTCCTTCATTTTATTTCTCTTCGACAGTTTGTGCAAACTTTTCCCAAATTGATTTCACTTCTATCACATTAAGTCAATAACCGTTCTGATATCTTGCGTGACATCATTGGCATAGCCAGAGGGGAGGATGGGTGGCAGTGTTACCTTCAGGTGGCAGGGGAACCTATCGATTTGTTGGAAAACATTCTAAATGGAACAGCTAAAAAATATTTCAAATAATGCACCAAATCGCATCTGAGAATACGTAAATGTTTACAGGTTGTTCAGAGGGAAGGAAGAAGGGGGGGGGGGGATACAACCTCTTCACCGAGACCCTTCCCTTATGTCAGCGCTCTGGTGTTGCAGCTGGCCACCCACCCAAGGTAAAACTCCTGGCTACGCCAGTACATGACATTTAGCTTAAATCAATATGTTTCTTCATCAATACAGGGGCGTCTATCGATCAGATTATTGCCGATCGATTGCTGAAAGTTTCCTGGTAAACCAAGACTACTGACAATAAGAAATACATTTTGTAATTGCGTTTTTCCATACTGGAGTTATGATGCGCGCAGACTTTGTATGGGTGGAAAACCTCTTCCGACCTTCTCAAATACCTAACTTAAATGTATTTGTAGGATGAGGTTACTATTTCTTTCGAATTAGCTTCAATTCACCATTCATTTTAATTTTTGTACTAATTTCGGATTATTTATGAATCGATTGAATGGTAAACTAAGACTCGTCAATTATTTATAAGAAATCTGTTTTACGATAACTCGCTTTTGGATCAGAAAAAGGTGTATGCAGTGAATTAAAGACGTGTGAAAAATACCTTCCTACGAATGTGAAATCGAGGACGACTTTTCATTTCTTCTTGTATTTGATTAATTTAGGATTAATTATGGCCGATTTCTGAGCCGGCTGACTTGAGGACATTGACTGTAGACAAAGGGGCACTGTTTTGAGAAAGGAGCGCCTTAACTCAAGTTCAATGATTGGTCAGATCAGACTTGGGGCAGCGATGCAATTTGTCGGGCAAAGCGAAAAGGTGGCTATAACATATCTCTATGGAAAAAAATGGTTATTCCTAGAGGAGCTTTTAAATTTGGACAACTCGGATTTTACCTCCGAAAATAAGGTCACCACCTTTAAAAATTTCCCGTACGCTCCGCAACAACCGATAGTGGCTTTAAACTCAGTCTTTCTGGTAGTATTACGTATTTCGGGCAAAGGCTATTCTCCCCCCCCCCCCCTTCAAAAAAAAAAAAAAAATCGGTGATACGCGCCTGTGTTAAAAATCTTATTTTCGCTAGATATCCGGTGCCGCCAAAATCTAAATCAAATCAGTTCTTTGTTTTCTTGAAAGAATATGCATGTTCTGCAAGAGGTTGTTTTAACACGCTGCTCTGTTAGCTTCTCTGTTGTCAGGAAAAAGCGCCTGTTCAGTCATGCAGGGTTATTTCATTGTGATTCGGTTTTAATTATTCGACTATTTAGCGTTTGCAAATTCTTGTCAGGATTAGGGAGCTGGCAGCTATTTGGCGGGACTGCTCGTTGTAGTCATCGTTAATGCCAAGGAAGCAGTTTCATAGTTTTGTTTTGCCGAACGGCCCTTTGCCAGAGGGTCGGGAGGACTTAAGAAAAAGTAACGTTTAAACTGGTTAAGTACTACATAGTATCGTATCAAGTGACAAACCAAAGTTTCCTTCAAACCGCCTTTCTTTCCCGGCCCGTATTGCTGATTTTATCTACCAAGCTAAGAGGCTTCTGAATCAATATCAGGATCCGTTTTCTAGTACCAGATATATGTTCCTCTGTGTTGCTCGTCTTCAATCTGAAAGCTTGATCCTGGAATAAGCCCTTGGCGGGTAAAGCTGTTCATAGTCGATTTGTTGAAGCGAGCGAACCGACACCTAGACACAACGTCGTAATCAACCTTCAGAGGAGCCTCTATGTCTTTGATGAGCTATTGTGAGTATCCCGTTAGACTACCCTATTTTAGGTCTGCATTTTATCCATGAACAATTCAAGGGCCATAAAAATTGAATGATACCTCGTTTGATATTTGAATTCAGAAACCTCTTTTGATAGCAAGGATTTGTTAACTTGGGGGAGGGGTGAAGTGGGAGAATTTCCAAGGTAAGCACAGGGAACGGAACTACCGAGCCGAGGTGGATGAGAGGTAGGAAGGTCTCCCCTCACCACGGTTTAAATCTGGGACGTAAAACTCTATCTAGTCTAACCCACCGTGTTATTTTTTTATTTGTAATGTAATATGTGATTTGGAGCATATTTCATATTTTATTTTGTATGCATAATTGCATGCATTCTGTATTTTAGAATAGTCGAATAGAAATCAAAAAGATACATTGTTGGCAAACAACTTATCATTCTACAAGTTTGTAGAATCGCATAACAGCTAATTAAACAAGAGTCTCAATTTTCGCAAAGTGCGCGAAAATTTCTGTCAATTTTTTCGTGCAAGACCTTACAGCCCCCTCGTCAATTTAGGTTCCAGCGCCCATTAAAATATTGCATCAAATTGTATACCAATACTTTTTTCAACAGGGTGACTATCTCAGTTTTACAACATTATCGGTACGAAAACATCGGTACGGCTTACCTTTGTTATGTAATTGTATATCCGTAAACAAAATAAAAGAAGAAAGTGTAATCTTCCGAAAGTAAACGGTGAAAGTGTTGTGCTGACCCAGCTGGATTTCTCGAAATGTTTGACTTGAAAAGTGCAGAATATTGCAACAGACTGCGTCTGAGGATGTATTTTTTGTTCATTTCAAAGTAGAGGGACACCGCTTGACCCCCCTCCCTCCCTCCACCATCGGAATACCCTCATTTCTAGTTATCCAGATGCAAATAGTTCAATATCGGTATACTGCTGGTCAGTCAGTAATAGGTCTGTAAAAGTAAAGCTTTCAAATATTTAGACCGCACTAAAAATAGATCACGTGAGAAATACATGAAACCCTGATATGGTGGTGTAGCTTCCGGTCGCCAACGATAACTACCGTAGTAAAAGGCGGACTCTCCACAAATAAAACCGACCGCCTTTTATTCTTATTTGCGAGCTTTAAGTTTAAGTAGAGAGTGTATTAATAGTTTTTTGAAGTGCTGAAAAGCAGCATATGGGATATGGTGAAATAAGGGAGGTGTTATTAGATGGGGATCTATCGAGAACCGTTTTCTCTGAGCCCTAATAGTAGACGACAATAATCTCTTTCATGATGTGTTGTTCTTTATGTGCCAATAGGCTTAGCAGGCGTTAGGAAGTTCAAACCTGTAAGTCCTCGGCTAGATGTCGAACAGCAAATCGGGATAGTTGTCCTCAAGTTGTGTAAATATTGCCAGCCGCTTAAGAATGTACATTATTAATTTGACGGTTTGGACGCGGATCACAACCTACTTGTATTGTTCCCTTCATTATACTCTATTTGGGTATTCCTTTTCGGGCATGCGAGTATTGATGAAAATCCAATAGCAATGTTTAGTCATATTCCTCTTTTGCTCATTTGTATAATCATCAGCATTGGTCTATGCCAGGATCGTCATCATTAGAAATAGCCAGTTGTTTGAAATGTCCAGACAGCACTTGAAACTTCCTTGTCGGCAACTTCTTACACTTAACAGCACAGTTCCAGACAGCCAGATAATTCCCTTTTGTTGGAGTCACCGTAGGTATTAATGCGGTTGTCTAGGTATTAAACAAATCCACAATTAAAGAACTTAGAACTTGAGATCAATCTAATTGGATTAGCATAAAATGAAGATTTCGATGGACCTCCATCTAGTAACACCTCCCTGGTGAAATAGTATGTTAGGAGGAGTAGTTTGGAGGCAGGGCCTGCAGAATCGGGGATTGGGGTTTACGTCCCCCCATTTTTTTCTGCCTTAGGCATTTAGGGCGACCTTAAATTGCTTTGTTACATATTGAACCGCTTTGGTGATTAACCCCCCCCCCCCTTCCTCACGGACACAATTCAAAATTTACTCCTCGGCACCTGATAGATTAACATAAATACTTAATCAAATTAAACTGACAACTGCTCAAAGAAAAGCTCAAAGGATCCCATAATTTAAGTAAGAAAAGTTTGCTTCAAATCCGCACTCCACTTCATTAATCGGATCATAATATAAAGACTCACAACAACCAAAAAAATGGTTCAGTTTGATCCCCTTATTCGTGACACTTTATCCTACTGCAAAATTAAAAAAAAATAGAATTAAACTGCTTTGATCGTGGAGCAACTTGCCGAGGCAGGCGGTAGGGAATTTAAGCCTACACTTCTGTCTAGAGCCCCTGTAAGTGATTAGCTGTTTAACAGTGCAATGGAACAACCAGAGGGATGGGATCTTTCAAGCAGTGAATAGGTCTCACCTGACCACGTGAACTCACCCTTCATAGTTTTTAACAACTGACTATCATAATATTAGCAATTGAAAAAGCAACTATCTAAAAAGCCCTTACAAATGACTCTCGCAATAATTTTCCTCTCTTGTCTCCACCCAACCGATCAATTTTTGAGAACGATATGCCAGTTTTGAGCCCCGCCTAAAAGTCTGATATCTGATACCTGTTGGTTCACCCAGTGGCGAAGCTTGCAAGGGACGATTGCTCTGAAAAATGAAAAAATCGAAAATTTGCCATTTGTGACACCTGTCAACTACAGTGTAATTTTTTACATAAAATTCTGAATTCTCTCCAATTAAAGCCACATATTTGTAATTGATTTGATCCAGACCTGCAAAATTTTCTCGTCTCAATTGCAATCCCTAATGCAGTAAGTGCTCCCTCATGAATCAGTTTTGTGAAACTTTTCGTAGCTCTGGAAATGACAAAATCGGAAATTTGCCATGTAGGAAGCACCTGATCACCGGCTACTAAAGTGCTATTTTCACAAAAAGGTTCATATATTTTCCTTCATAAAATTCAAAATGTTCTCCAGCACAAGCTCTTGACTCTTAAAATGTAGTCGGAGAGCCTCAATTTGTAGGCATTAGATAACAATGTGTAGAAACAACGATCTTTGGTCACCCTGCAATTTCAGATTTGCCACTAGAGAATGGAGATTCTTCAGTAGTCCCCCCCCCCCCCAACTTTACAAATTTCTTTACAGGAAACCCAAAATCAAAAATTTTCTGCAATACAAGCTCCATATTTTCAAATGTTTGTTTAAAAAGGGAAAATTACGTCCGGTACGTCCCTATAGAATGGTGTTCACAATTTAGAGAAATCGGATAATTTGGGTGTTTGCCCCCTCCCCCTCCCACTCCCCTCCCCTCCCCCTCCCCTCCTCCCCCTCCCCTCCCCTCCCGGAAAAATGTCAACTACGCCACTAGGTACACCTGGACCCACTGATTAAGAAATAGACCTCTGGAGTTTTTGCGCTTGAATACGCACAATTTGTGATTGTGTGTACCAAAATCTTTTCAAATGACCAAATTTTAATACTTGTCTCGGATGAGGTTGTTATATGTTTCAATTTGGCATCAATAAATTTGTCAAGAAGAAACCGCCATTTCATCTGGTTGGTCAATCGCGGGGTCTAATACCGTCCTGGTGTATCAGAGTATAACGGAATTGGGGGTGCTTCCACTTTGAAAAATTTCTAAATATTTAGTACACTCAGATGCAATCTGTGGTAACATTTTTGTATTCATTTTTTCTTCCCTTTCAAAAAGTAATTTCAGATTCGATGGGGGCATGAACCTTGTCGGCCCCGATCTGGCTCTGCCAATGCTCTTATCTAATTTTTTTCTTTTTTATATTTTGGATGTATTTGTCCAATTTTATCCGGTTGATGTATGAAGTGACGTTGTATGCTTAGAAAAGTGTCATTGTCCCTGAATGTACAAGAGTTTTGCGGTAGTGCAGTCTTTTACCTCTCACGGAGGAACCGTTCAAATATCCTCAAATCACCGAATCATAAGAAAAATCGATGACAGTGGCGTAGCCACGGGGGGGGCCTGGGGGGCCTAGGCCCCCCAGATTTTCTCCAGCCCCCCCCCCCCCAGATTTTTTGCGTCCTGATAGAGTAATTGAAAAAAATAAAAATAAAAAAATGTGCAAAAATTAAAAAAAAAAATCATGGATGAATGTGTGTAAAACACATTTTGTCCGCACGTATGAAATCAAGCAATAACTTTAAAATGCCTACTTTCACTAAATTAGATAGGCCTACCGTTTGTGATCTGCACTGTCGTTTATTGCATTTCACTTCGAAGATGAAACGAAAGTCTCGACGACA
Source organism: Holothuria scabra (assembly GCA_037179385.1). Lineage (NCBI taxonomy): Eukaryota > Metazoa > Echinodermata > Holothuroidea > Aspidochirotida > Holothuriidae > Holothuria > Holothuria scabra. Next base: position 47,607,321 of record CM074188.1, read on the forward strand.
AACTTTAATGTGACTTTGTTAGGTTAAGACCCTTTCTGCCTTTCGGATGGCTGATTGATTTACCGAAAATAAGGCAATCGTACACTGGAGACCACTCTTACATGACCATTCCTATACTTTGTCATACACAAACTATGCCGTAAGCAGGTAAGGGTAAGGTACTGCCTTCAGATAATTCTTCTCTTCCATCCTTAACAAGTAGGCCTATGTCGTGCCTCACACTTTCCCATGACAAGTGCCACTGTAGGACGATTTTTTCGACAAGTCCTCTTTTTAGTAGTTGGCACTGGCGTCCGGGGGATTTGCAAAATGTCCACAAGGTCCGGATTTCATGTGTTTCCCACATGATCCATACTTCTGCTTTGAGGTTCAATTATTTTGAGGGATGTATTCGTAGTATTTTAATTTTGACTACGTAATGAACCGATGAACAAATACTGCACCATTTTGCACATTGTTTCTTTGGTAGTATGTATGTCTTTTGTAAAATCTCTACAAAAACTAAAAATATTTTTATATTTTTCATGCTCCCCAAAAAGGGAAAATCCGAAAACTCAGGCCTATGATCAGTTCAAAGTTTTGCCAAACATAGCACCATTTTGCATCTAGGAAATCTAACGCAAAGAAAGTTTCTCAGAGGGGGACACAACCGTACTTTTGGTTTTCCTGTTAAAGGGTGAGGTGCTGCCTTAGGTAAGATGAAATCCATTCAAATATTGCCGCATTTGCGGCTGGGTACATCCAGTTTAAAACACGTAGGAAGTGCCGTTTCCGGCCATCTGGAGGGGTTTTAAAGCCCAAAATTTTCTTGTACGCTCCGCGCCAACTGATAGTGGCGCTCCGCTTAGATTCAAATATTGCCGCATTTGCGATCTACGTGCTTCTGAAGTTCACAATTTTTCCCAAGGGAAAGGGAGATACCGGCTCCCTTTAGTCTCATCCCCCAGGCCACAGATCAGAAGTGCCCAGTTTTGGGGTCCCTAAAAAGTGTATGTATTGCCATTTTTCATAGATTGATTTTTTATTCTCATTATTGAGACATCGCAGACATGAGATTCGTATTTAAAGGATGGGTACATCCAGCTTAAAACACATGGGAAGTGCCGTTTCCGGCCATCTGGAGGGGTTTAAAGCCCAAAATTTTCTTGTACGCCCCGCGCCAACCGATGGTGGCGCTCCGCTTAGATAGTCTTGCCGTGCCTGACCCTCGGAGGTACCAGCCCCCCCCCCACTTGTTACCTAGCCCCCCCCCCCAAAAAAAATCCCATCCTGGCTACGCCACTGATCGATGATCACATTAATGTTTTCTATATTAAGAAAGAACATGCCATGAGCATTCTGATGAACATTTCATTCATTTCATTCATTTCCCATGCTGGATTTCCGACCTATTAGCAATTGAAATTGACTGTATTCTTTTTAGAAAAGTGAACTTGAAGCACACAGGCGTGATGTCATGGAATTACATTAGCAGTCAATGTTTGCTGTTCTCGTCTATATTGATATAGATACCATAAATGTATCATGAGAATTGAAGTACGGAAAGGTTTGTGCCTTAGGAGAAATATGGCGTCCCTAATTAATCCAAGATCAAAAAAAAGGAACAAAATACAAAAAAGGAATGCAAGTCCACAGAACACACCCGATTGAATAAGTTTACTTTTTTGTGGAAAATGTGTCAACTTCCATTGCCAATAATATCTCTAGAACCGAACATGGGAAATGAATGAAAATTTTACACTGAATTATATAAAGCAATAATATGTTCCTGGATTACTCTAGGATGAAGAACGTCTTAGACCGCCACAGCAATTCTAAACTTAAGTGGACCTGAGCCAGGTTTATCACCGCTTTCTGGATAAAGGTCACTGATTGGGAGATGTGAAGGGACCCTGTTGCCGGCAATAATTCGGCTGATTATTTTGTCATTGATTTTGCTAATTTAAAACGATCTGAGAATGAAAGCTGAATTTGAGATACTTGTAACGTCTGGACATGTCTCAACATGTCTTACATCCTAACGTCTTGACGTCTTACCATGATCAACAGGGCGGGAATATCCTTGTAAAGGTCCATAATAGGTGGGTCAAACGTCATAAGCAGTCGCCAAAACCTTATTTTAAGACAATAGCTTAAAGGTCAAGAGCAGTCCCCCAAACTTATTTTGAAGCAACAGCTAAATATCACAATTGCCGTCTCATTTCTGTTCAAAGAATCTTTCATTATATACTTCAATTTAACATATGAAAGGTAAACCAAGCAGTAACTTCCAGTAAATTTCACATTTTCAGGGGTGAAAATGTTGCCACATGACCCTCAACAGCCAATCATGAAACTGGACAGTCTACTGCTACACTGGTTCAAGTTGGTAAGACTGTTTTTGCCCTCACAACATTTTTATCTTTTTCATGATATTTAAGGGGAAATATTGCGTATTTAAGGTGAAGCAATCAGCTACTCCTTTTAAATTTCAAAGTCTTACCTAAGCTATCCTCTTTGTGGCGATTGGTACATCAGACCTCCACACTCTTTTTCCAAACTACTCCATCTCTTACCTGAAACCCAGCTTCATACAAAGTTCTCCACCCCCTTTAATTCAATTTCTACGGTTATCTGCCATGTTGTTTTTGTTCTACCGACTCTTCTTCTACCTTGAGGTTGCCATCTAAATGTTGTCCCTAGCTTTCCTTAAAAACGTGTCCCAACCGGTTCTATCTACTTCTTTCCCTTCAAGACTGATTTGTCTAATTCTAACATGGGTTATGTTATTGGCTCATCACTGGAGCCATATATATATATATATATATATATATATATATATATATATATATATATATATATATATATATATATATATATATATATATATATATATATATATATATATATATATATATATGTATATATATATATACATATATATATATACATATAAATAAATAAGCAAATATCACTTGCCCCCATTTCATGGGTAAGAGTGCCTCCAATACCAACATAATACAAAAGCGTTGTCTAATATTTCGAGGTCCTACCTCTTCCTCGGAGACTTGAGTAATAAAGCAAAGTACACTCTACTACGTAAACTCGTTTAAAATGCCCAAATCTTTGTTCAGACCCCTGGTATGTGTTTTTAAGGATAAAATTAGTTTAATCTCCTCAGCTTTTCGTTGATCGTCGTCCCTAAAGTTGCCTTTCCAGATGATTAGCTTTAGATTGTCTATTGTGTGTTCGGGAGAGGAAAAATGCTCTGCAACAGATAATCCAGTAAGTCGCTGTGAATGGTGTGTTTATGATTGTTGAAACGGAGACGGAATTTTGTCTTCGTTTCTCCTACATAATTGCCTTCAGTGCATTTATTGCAAAAGAGTACATATATAACATTGGCAGAATCACAGTTAAAGTTACCTGGATAAAGTTTGTATGAGGTGCCTGGGGGGGTTATGAGGGATGAAGTACAGACATGCTTACATATTTGGCATCTAGGTTTGCCGCATGGCGAGTTCCCTGTAGGGCTAAAAGGTCGAGGAATTTTGCTGCTTACGAAAATCTTTCTTAGGTTAGGGGGCTGTCTGAAAGACAGGAGAGGTCCATTATTGAAGGCGCCCTCTAATTCGACGTCATTTTGAAGAATTCTCCACAGGGATCTAAAGTTCTGAAGAAGATCCCTCACGATAGGATGGAAATTGGTAGTGAAGGGAATCCGTTCAGGAGGGGTGGCCTTTTTGTATTTCAAAAGGTCTTGCCTTGATACTTTGTTGGCTCTCTCCATATTCGTTCTAATGAATTTAAGAGGGTATCCCCTTAGCATGAATTGCTTTGTAAGATCATTAAGTTTCATGTTCAAATCATCACTGTCAGAACAAATTCTTTTATAACGAAGAGTCTGGCAGTAAATGATAGATTTCTTGGTGTGGTCTGGGTGGAAGCTGGTAAATGGTATGTATGTGTGCCTGTCTGTGGGTTTGGTGAAGACAGATGTTTGTATGCTGTCATTCACCAAGGATACTTGAATATCTAGAAAATGTATACTTGAATTAGAACATTCAAAAGTAAATTTAATCGTAGGGTGGAAAGAGTTGACTTTCTCAACAAATCTAGTGAGGGAACGTTTCCCATGAGGCCATAAGAAAAAGATATCATCTATGTATCTACAATACATTAAAGGCTTAAGTCTACATTCATCTAGGAATTGCTCTTCTAAATACGCCATAAAGAGGTTAGCATACACAGGGGCCATTTTGGTGCCCATGGCCGTACCATGGGTTTGCAAGTAAAACTGGTCATCGAAGGTGAAGTAATTATGATCGAGAATGAATTTGGTAATGTCTTTTACGTCAGAAATAAAATCAGTGGAAGAGCCATTTCTAGTAAGAAATGTAGTACATGCATGTATACCCTCATTATGGGGTATATTTGTATACTTCTAGCTTCCACCCAGACCATACCAAGAAATCTATCATTTACTGCCAGACTCTTCGTTATAAAAGAATTTGTTCTGACAGTGATGATTTGAACATGAAACTTAATGATCTTACAAAGCAATTCAAGCTAAGGGGATACCCTCTTAAATTCATTAGAACGAATATGGAGAGAGCCAACAAAGTATCAAGGCAAGACCTTTTGAAATACAAAAAGGCCACCCCTCCTGAACGGATTCCCTTCACTACCAATTTCCATCCTATCGTGAGGGATCTTCTTCAGAACTTTAGATCCCTGTGGAGAATTCTTCAAAATGACGTCGAATTAGAGGGCGCCTTCAATAATGGACCTCTCCTGTCTTTCAGACAGCCCCCTAACCTAAGAAAGGTTTTCGTAAGCAGCAAAATTCCTCGACCTTTTAGCCCTACAGGGAACTCGCCATGCGGCAAACCTAGATGCCAAATATGTAAGCATGTCTGTACTTCATCCCTCATAACCCCCCAGGCACCTCATACAAACTTTATCCAGGTAACTTTAACTGTGATTCTGCCAATGTTATATATGTACTCTTTTGCAATAAATGCACTGAAGGCAATTATGTAGGAGAAACGAAGACAAAATTCCGTCTCCGTTTCAACAATCATAAACACACCATTTCACAGCGACTTACTGGATTTTCTGTTGCAGAGCATTTTTCCTCTCCCGAACACACAATAGACAATCTAAAGCTAATCATCTGGAAAGGCAACTTTAGGGACGACGATCAACGAAAAGCTGAGGAGATTAAACTAATTTTATCCTTAAAAACACATACCAGGGGTCTGAACAAAGATTTGGGCATTTTAAACGAGTTTACGTAGTAGAGTGTACTTTGCTTTATTACTCAAGTCTCCGAGGAAGAGGTAGGACCTCGAAATATTAGACAACGCTTTTGTATTATGTTGGTATTGGAGGCACTCTCACCCATGAAATGGGGGCAAGTGATATTTGCTTATTTATTTATATTAATATACCAACCCACGGAACTTACTGTCATATATATACATATATACAAGGTTGCAATAAGTTCTTACAACATAGCTTTACAGAACTGTTTCGTAAGGGCCAATAATGTAGGTCCTCACTCTTCAGAGGCCTGAAGTAGATTCTACTAAAGCTATGTTGTAAGAACCCACCGCAACCTTTCCAACATATTTAATATTTAGCTCCAGTTTTCTGTTGAGCACTTTGTAAACCATAATGGACAATAGGTTCGACCGAGTCAATTTCGGATATTCTACAAAGAACATACCTATACCGTCAAACAAGAGCTATTTGAAAAGATTCATCTTAAAAACTGAATCATTTCTAAGGAACGTAAGATGGAGAACTTATTTCTTTCTCAACCCCCAAACCGGTGTAAACAAAAAAGAACATTACGGCTTCCGATCGACAAAGGCTCCGCCTCAGATACCCGAACTAAAAGAGTTCGAGGACGGCATGATGAGCCTTGTACACAATATTAAGTTTAACAACAATCGCAAGCATTTCCAAGCACAGTTAAAAACCGACACGACCAAAATCAAAGCGGACAGTAAAGTATACGTTGCGGCTGACAAAACCAACAACTTCTACAAATTAGAACCTGAACAGTATAACAAGCTGGTACAACAAAACGTCAACAAAGCATACAAAAAAGCACCGCCCAACACACGCAATCAAATCACTGCAGCTGACAAAATTATAGCTTCAAAACTTGAAATTAGTGACAGAGTCGACATCACAAGCGAAAAACAAGCATTTATTACACTAAAAGACCCCACCCGAACTTCAACAACAAACCCACATGCAGACTAATCAACCCATCAAAATCAGAACTAGGGAAGATTAGCAAACAAATACTAGAACGGATAAATTCAGAAATCAAACAATCTACAGGTTACAACCAATGGAAGTACACAAGTGAAGTCATAGACTGGTTTAGTGAAATACACGACAAACACCAACAATCGTTTATTGCTTTTGACGTTTGTGAGTTTTACCCCTCAATTACTACCGACCTCCTCAACGAGGCTCTAGACTTTGCATCAAACTACACAGACATACCATCATTCGAAAGGCATATTATCTTCCACACAAAGAAAACTATGCTGTTCAATGTTGAAACACCATGGTGCAAGCGTACCGAATCTTTATTCGATGTCACCATGGGTAGTTTCGACGGTGCTGAAACTTGTGAACTAATAGGATTGTACCTCCTATCACAACACTTCAGCACATTAACATGAATGTCGGCCTATACAGAGACGACGGTTTGGCTGTTTGCAAAGCAACACCAAGGCAAACAGAAAAAATGAAGAAAGAGATATGCAAGATATTCTCAAATAACAATCTTAAAATAGAAACTGAAGCAAACAAAAAAATAGTGAACTTCTTAGACCTTACCCTTGATCTTAGCACAAGCACGTACAAGCCATACATGAAGCCAAACAACACCCCTCTCTATGTGCACAAACAGAGCAACCACCCCCACTTATCATAAAGAACATCCCAGAAAGCATCAACAGGAGACTATCCAACATTTCTTCCGACGAAAACACATTCAACGCATCATCACCCGTATACCAGGAAGCATTACAAAGAAGTGGCTATGGGTACAACCTAAAGTACGAGACCCAACCCCCTAGCACCAGTCATTCCAAGGGAGCCCCGAAACGAAGACGAAATAGGAACATAACCTGGTTCAACCCCCCGTTTAGTGACAGTGTCACAACCAACATTGGCAAGAAATTCTTTAACCTCTTGGACAGCTGCTTCCCACCTGGGCACAAACTACATACTTTACTCAACAGGAACACGGTGAAACTGAGTTACAGCTGCATGGCAAACATAGACCAAATTATATCAGCGCACAACAAATACATACTGGCGAAAGTACAACCAGCAACGCGAAGCAACTGCAATTGCAGAAAGCAAAGTGAGTGCCCATTGGAAGGCAACTGCCTCACGAGCAACATTGTGTACCAAGCAACTGTAACACGCCACGACAACAACAACGAAGAAACATACATTGGTCTAACAGAGAACACATTCAAAACAAGATACACCGCCCACAAGTCTAGCTTTAAACACAAAGACAAAAGACACGCGACTGCACTCAGTGAATACATCTGGAAACTAAAGGATACAAATGTAGAACACTCCGTAAAATGGAAACTAATGAACAAAGCTCGAGCATACTCCACTTCATCTAAAACTTGTAATCTCTGTCTGGAAGAAAAGTTCTTCATTATACTCAAACCTTCCTTAGCAACTCTAAATAAAAGAAGCGAAATGGTAAGCTCTTGTAGACACAGGAACAAGCATCTACTGTGTAACTATTTTAATAGGTAATGTATCTTGGCTCGCTGTACACCGTCCGTGCCTGTTCACGTCGAACACGGAAAGAACACGTGCTTAAAACGGACACGTTCAAAAGCAGCGAACATATACGTATCTAACGTTATTGACATAATTCTACTTCGGGCTTCTGAGGAGTGAGGACCTACATTATTGGCCCTTACGAAACAGTTCTGTAAAGCTGTGTTGTAAGAACTTGTTGCAGCCTTTTCAGTGTTATATATATATATATATATATATATATACATATATATATATATATATATATATATATATAACGCTGGATCCTACCTTAGGTCGACATCGACCTTAAGTCGACATATACATATTTCACATATTTGAATGTATCTGCACATACAGACACTAAAAAATTCAAATAAAATACCACCATAAACTTCAACAGCGCCAACAATAATATGTATGGTATAATTATTATGTATGACGTACGCACAAGTTATAATAAAATAAACAAAGTATTAAAGGTATTTTGCAATATTTACGTGTTAACTTAATGTACATTTTTAGACAACGCAAGATATAACACCCCTTTTTTCACGTGCAAATCTACATACTATACATTGTGTTTATTACGTCTATATACAGACACAATAAAGAGGGCGCCATGAAGGTATTATACATGCACTTATTTTATTAAGAATGTATGCAGAAGGGGTTGAAATCGTGAACAAAACATTAGGTCGACATGAAAATGTTGACCTATCGTAATTGTCGACCTAATGTACATTTTTAGACGAAGGAATGTCGACCAAAGGTAGGATCCAGGTAAATATATATATATATATATATATATTACCGTAATAGCGAGAGTTGGTTAGTGGTGTCGGCCGGGCAGTGGTGGGGTGCTCGGCCCTGTGAAGGGAGCTGTGATGTTGGAAAGGTTGCGGTGGGTTCTTAAAACATAGCTTTAGTAGAATCTTCTTCAGGCCTCTGAAGAGTGAGGACCTACATTATTGGCCCTTACGAAACAGTTCTGTAAAGCTATGTTGTAAGAACTTATTGCAACCTTTTCAATATTACAGCTCCCTTCACAGGGTTGAGCACTTTACCATTGCCTGGTTGACATTACAATTAATTTTTACTATTACGGTTATATATATATATATATATATATATATATATATATATATATATATATAGTTTAATGGGCGTTTTTTCCGTCAAGTTAAAGGAGTGGCCATGGGAACCAAAATGGGTCCCTCTGTTGCCTGTTTGACCATGGGCCACTTTGAAGAACAACTTTTTTCTCAGTATACCGGGCCACGACCTATACTTTACAAAAGGTATATTGATGATATTGTAGGAGTTACCTCTGGATCCCGTCGTGATTTAGAAACTTTTATCGACTTTGTTAATTCCTTTTGCCCCTTTTTGAAATTTACCCATTGTATCTCGGACTCATCTGTTGTTTTTCTCGACCTTAAACTGTCCATCAACAACCGTACAATTACCTCTAACCTACACTTTAAGCCAACCGACTCGCATAACTACCTTTTGTACCCTTCCAATCACCCCAAATCTTGCACTAAATCTATCCCTTATTCCCAGCTCTTGCGAGCCAGACGAATTTGTTCGGAGGATTCTGACTTCTCTACTGCCTCTGAAGAAATTTTGTCCTTTTTTGAAAAACGCCAGTACCCTGCCAAAATCCTCTCTAATGCCCTACGCAGAATTCAAGGAACCAGCAGAAAGGAAGCCTTGGAGAAAAAGAGCAAATCTGGTTCCAATCTACGTATTCCTTTAGTTATTTCTTATCACCCTTCGATCCGTCCTATTTTACACGCTATCCACAAAAATGTAAAGTTGCTCCGACAAGACCCCTCAACCCGTGATGTTTTCCCGGAACCCCCCATCACTGCCTTTAGAGTTGAGAAAAATTTAGCCAACCATTTAGTTCGGGCTTCCCACCCACAAACTTCTTTCGACGACACGGCTGGTACCTTTCCATGTAACCGTCCGAGGTGTAATACATTTCCAGTTGTCGGCAAACACGACCTCGTCAACATTTCTGGCCCCAACGGCAATAGCTTTATTGTCAAACAAAGATTCTCCTGCATTTCCTCAAATGTAGTGTATATTTTAGCTTGTGGGAGATGTAACTCGTTGTATGTGGGAGAGACCAAGCGCCGCCTCGCGGATCGAGTCACCGAGCACCTTAGGTCCATCAAACAGAATCTCCATGGATACCCGGTGGCTGCACATTTCAACCCCCTTCACCTTGTTCAATACAGCATTTAACCGTTACGGCAGCTGTAATGTGCCGAGGCTCCGATCGTGACCGCCTTAGTGCTGAAAACCGACTGATCATGAGGCTAGGTACTCTCGCTCCACACGGGCTTAACGTTAGAATTGACCTTTTGTAATATTCACCCCCTTTTTGTACCAGTTTTTACTCCTTTTACACTTACCCGTTCGTGCTCGTTTTTTTCTGTGTAGGCCTTATTTACAATTTTTTTTTTTTTTCTCTTTCCGGAGCTAGTTTTTGTCTCCTGTTTCCCCTTTTTTAAGAACATGTTCGATTTTTACGTGCATTTTTTCATCCAGGACGCTCTTTTTCTTTTTTTGATCTGTGTTTCATCCTTCGCACTCATGTTTTCTGACAGTCACTTTCGTCCGGTTCTGTTTTTACAGCGATCGCTTCGGATTTGATGTTTGTCGTGTCCAATTGTTACTGTTGGTTGTTCAGTTTGGTTTTTGCCACCTGATGAAGGGTTTATACCCGAAACGTCGTGGAGTTTTCCGCAAACTTTTAAGCACTTTTTACTACCTCTTTTCGACCTACACATTTCAACAGTGCTCCGCAGCATTTCGACCTTATATATATATGTGTGTGTGTGTATATATATATATATATATATATATGTGTGTGTGTGTGTATATATATATATATATATATATATATATATATATATATATATATATATATATATATATATATATATGTGTGTGTGTGTGTGTATATATATAGGAATATGAAGGTTGGGACCATGCAGATGGTAGAGTGCTCAACAAAGTAGGAGCAGATATACTATAAAATGCTAAAAGTCAATCTAAAAGTTAAAATGTCATATCTACAAGCTTGTTTCGTGAGGTTCATAAGAACATCACTCTTCAGGATAAAACATTGTATGAGCTGGAAGGGCAGAGTCAGCTCCTTTTATTTCAGATTTAGCCCGGATTAAAGTTGCACAATAGGTATTTCTTTCTGTGTCTGCAAGCAGATCCTAGCTCATTTCTATTGTTCAGACTGGCCATGTCTGGCTTGTAGATAATGAAGTATTTTTCTTGCAGGCAGAGATTACAGGTTTTGGTCGAATTTGAGTAGGGATTACTTCTTCCAACAATTCTCCATTGGGTGGAATAATTGATTTTCTGGTCATTTAGACCCCAAATGTATTGGCTTAGTGTAGTAGCATTTCTGTTTTTGCTGTTCTTGAAGCTGCTTTTGTGTGCATTGTATCTTTGTTTGAAGGTATTCTCTGTTAGGCCTATGTATGTTTGTCTGTCGTTTTTATCATGGCGGGTTACTGTGGCTTGGTATATTACTCCTGTTGTAAGGCAGTTTCCTTGTAGGGGGCAGGTGTCCTTAGCTCTGCAATTGCAATTCTTTGGTGGGGAATGTAAATTCTACTTCAGGCTTCTGAGGAGTGAGGACCTACATTATTGGCCCTTACGAAACAGTTCTGTAAAGCTATGTTGTAAGAACTTATTGCAACCTTTTCTATATTACAGCTACCTTCACAGGGTTGAGCACTTTACCATTGCCTGGTTGACATTATTAATTAATTTTTACTATTACAGTTATATATATATATATATATATATATATATATATAAATAACATGATAGGTGGCGTGTGTTGGAAAGTAAAGAAACCAAATAACAAAAGAACACAAAAAATGGATACATTCATTTCCAACTAAATTATAAATCCGTGAATACAAAATATTTCAGGCTTAAATGGATGGGTCGTACCAATCGTACCCTTAGCCACAATATCAATAAATTTTGGGAAATACTCAAATCTGACCCCTCGATTTCTGAAATTTTCAGGGACCCCCGATGATTGCTTATAAACACCCACGTAATTTTAGAGCCATGTTAGTTCGCAAAACCCTTCCCACTGTTGCCCAAATCCCCGTCCACCGAATTCGAACCTAACAATAATAACCAGCCAGACACCAAGCTTGTAGTCACCATTCCGCCCGATCTGGAACTCTCTTCCTCTGAACGCTCAGTTTTAGCGAAAGGTCTCAACTTTGTTCCACTGAACCCCCTTCCTGATGAGTTTTCCATACGCAGAGACGTTTCGTCTTTCTGTAGGAAACTCCGCCTTCGCTACCATTTCGGGATAAGAGACCATCATGATGACACCCCCTCAGAGGTAGTTCCCAACCCCGCCAACCCTGTCCGTCCCTCCTGGACGCCCAAGCCAGGAGAAAATCCCACCGTTGACAATGTAATCAATACCATTAACAAAGATGTCAACGATCTCCTTCCCCCTAAAATGACCTCAATGCGTAACCTTCGTCCTGAAGAACGAGATGCCATTTTATCCCTTACAAGTAACAGGGATATCATTATTAAACCAGCTGACAAGGGTGGTGCTGTTGTGGTTTGGCGGAAGGACCTGCATATTGCTGAGGCCAACAAACAGCCATCCGACCAAAGTGCTTATTTAGAACTTCCCGTTGACCCCACTACCGAGTGCCAAAAGTTAGTTAAAAACACTTTGACCCAACTCATGGACAATAAACAACTACCCCAAAACGCTATTTCTCTACTCCACCCTTGCCCACAGATTTCTAACTTCTACCTGCTTCCCAAAATCCACAAAGCCAACAACCCTGGCAGACCTGTCGTCTCTTCACACGGCTGCCCCACCGTGCTTATTTCTGAGTGTGTGGATTCTGTGCTCTCCCCCTTTAGTTTCAGCTTTGCCGTCGTTTGTTCAAGGCGCGCCACATTTCTTGAGACTTGTTCGTGACTGTGAGTTTCCTGAAAGTTGCGGAGAACGTCTTTTATTTACCGTGGGTGTGTCCGGCCTCTGCACGTCCGTTCCTCATGGTGCTGCCTTGGCGGCTGTCCGTTGCTGCCTGGGCGGACGGCGTGGTCCTCTTGTGCCGACTGACGCCTTTCTACGTTTAACGGAACTTGTTCTCATGCAAAATTGTTTTCAGTTTAATGGGCGTTTTTTCCGTCGAGTTGGGGGAGTGGCCGTGGGAGCCGGGATGGGTCCCTCTGTTGCCTGTTTGGCCATGGGTCACTTTGGAGAACAGCTTTTTTCTCGGTATACCGGGCCACGACCTATACTTTACAAAAGGTATATTGATGATATTGTAGGAGTTGCCACTGGATCCCGTCGTGATTTAGAAACTTTTATCGACTTTGTCAATTCCTTTTGCCCCTTTTTGAAATTTACCCATTGTATCTCGGACTCATCTGTTGTTTTTCTCGACCTTAAACTGTCCATCAACAACCGTACAATTACCTCTAACCTACACTTTAAGCCAACCGACTCGCATAACTACCTTTTGTACCCTTCCAACCACCCCAAATCTTGCATTAAATCTATCCCTTATTCCCAGCTCTTGCGAGCCAGACGAATTTGTTCGGAGGATTCTGACTTCTCTACTGCCTCTGAAGAAATTTTGTCCTTTTTTGAAAAACGCCAGTACCCTGCCAAAATCCTCTCTAATGCCCTACGCAGGATTCAAGGAACCAGCAGAGAGGAAGCCTTGGAGAAAAAGAGCAAATCTGGTACCAATCTACGTATTCCTTTAGTTATTTCTTATCACCCTTCGGTCCGTCCTATTTTACACGCTATCCACAAAAATGTAGAGTTGCTCCGACAAGACCCCTCAACCCGTGATGTTTTCCCGGAACTCCCCATCACTGCTTTTAGAGTTGAGAAAAATTTAGCCAACCATTTAGTTCGGGCTTCCCACCCACAAACTTCTTTCGACGACACGGCTGGTACCTTTCCATGTAACCGTCCGAGGTGTATTACATGTCCAGTTGTTGGCAAACACGACCTCGTCAACATTTCAGGCCCCAACGGCAATAGCTTTATTGTCAAACCAAGATTCTCCTGCATTTCCTCTAATGTAGTTTATATTTTAGCATGTGGGAGATGTAACTCGTTGTATGTAGGAGAGACCAAGCGCCGCCTCGCGGATCGAGTCACCGAGCACCTTAGGTCCATCAAACAGAATCTCCATGGATACCCGGTGGCTGCACATTTTATTCCCCCTTCACCTTGTTCTATACAACATTTAACTGTTACGGCAGCTGTAATGTGCCAAGGCTCCGATCGTGACCGCCTTAGTGCTGAAACCCGACTGATCATGAGGCTAGGTACTCTCGCTCTACACGGCCTAAATGTTAGAATTGACCTTTTGTAATATTCACCCCTTTTTGAGCCAGTTTTTACTCCTTTTACACTTACCCGTTCGTGCTCATTTTTTACTGTGTAGCCCTAATTATTATTTTTTCCGGACCTAGTTTTTGTCTACTTTTTCCGACCATGTGCGATTTTTACGTGCACTTTTTCATCCAGGACGCTCTTTTTCTTTTTTTGATTTGTGTTTCATCCTTCGCACTCTTGTTTTCTGACAGTCACTTTCCTTCGGTTCTGTTTTACAGCGATCGCTTCGGATTTGATGTTTGATGTTTGTCGTGTCCAATTGTTACTGTTGGTTGTTCAGTTTAGTTTTTGCCACCTGGTTAACACCCGAAACGTCGTGGAGTTTTCCGGAAACTTTTAAGCACTTTTTACTTCCTCTTTTCGACCTTATGTATATACATATATATTATTATGGTAGATATATTATGCACCATTCAGGCATGTAAGAGTGATACTGCATGGTGTTTAGTACCACTATGGCATGTCTCCAGTACTTTTAAGTCCTATGTTATATTTGAGATATAATGTTGGCTTCACATAAAATAGTGTCCACTTAAGGTGTGTCACCTTTATTTGAGGTCCACAGATTGACCCAATTTTGAAACAGGCAACATATATATCATGCTGATTTCAACCACTGATGTCTACTGAGGTAGAGATTGAATCGGGTTCATTTCTTCACACAAAATAGATGGCGCTCTGCTTTATCAGATGTCATGCTTTGGAGTTACTCTCCAGAAAATACTCTTCAGAGAGGCCTGAACAATACGTGGACACGAAAATGTCCACTTAATGTCAAATTCCACGTTTCAACTCAATTTTTCATGCGCAATGTCCACGATAGCCCACATTGTATATATATATATATATCACGGATTTCCTATACATGGACAGAGCATACTGCACTGAGTACATTGTCGCTACTGTACGTGTGAGAAAAAGCGCACCAAAATGGCCGCCTGCTATGGTTTATGTGAAAGCTTGGACTTGCTCAAGTGTATCCCCATATTTTGAAAGAATGTTGAAATATTTTTAAAATATGGCAAGTTCAAACCTTGAAAGAAAACCTTTAAAAATTTCCTTATTTTCAATGTAACATCGGTTAGCATTGTGATATGCAGAGCTACGAACTGCGTGTCGTTCGTTCATTAGTTTGGAACCTAAACCTTCTCTCGTTATGCTGTGTTCATTTTAGGCCTACGAAATATCAAGGTTTTTTACTGTTAAAGCCCTGGGCACCAATAACTTGGGGACCCGGGGAAATGTTAATGTTTGGCTGAAAAAATCACCTAGGTCACCGCAAATTGCTTTTTCGATGCTGCTTGCCCTCAATCATCCTTACGCATAAATGTTGCTTGATCACTTATGTTTTCGAGTTTATATTATTTCCGGTCAAAATATGTTTGCGACGTGTTTCCCCATCCCCTCAGCCCTCCATTCTTCCCCTTACGAATATTTTGGTATTCATCCTATGTTATGCCGTAGAGTGGCATTTTCATCGATCTGGGAGGTACTTTCAACCAAAATTTATTGTACGCGTCTCGCCGGTTGTGGTGGCGCTACGCCTCCTTGTCCCATTTTTGACAACGCGCCTGTTAGCAATGCCCTTTCAAAACAACGCGAATAAACCAAAAGGCTAAATACGTCCAAAGTTGGTTCAAAAACCTAAAGAGAGGCAAGGCTGTTGGTTTAAAATTTTGCTAATCTATGAATAACTTTTATGTGTGCATTTACTTTAGGTCATGGCTATTCCCGCTTCAACTAGGCGCCGAGCGAACGCTAGCTTACCCCCATGCTAAATCTGCCTAACGTACTGCCTACAAACAACATGAACAATAGCCATCCACGTATACGTACGTACGGTTCATGTTTGAACTAAACCAGTGATAGCGGTGAAGCTAGGGACGCGCTTTTTTCTTATATAGCAGTTTAACGCCATTTCAGATTCTGTAACATGTGAGTCTCTGGAATAAGCATTGCAAAAATTCAGGGAATTTCAGAACTCAGATCAATGACCAACGCTTTTCATATTTGGCATATAGATTTGTAATGTTAAATAGCAGTGCCTTTTGGCTGTGGTTGGGGTCAAAGGTCATTTGAGGTCACGCAGCAAAAGTCATGCAATTGCAATCAATATACATTTTTCCCCCTCTAGCGAGTTTGAAGATTGCTCTCAAGATCTTTTGCCTTCTGAAAAGGCTTCCCCCTCCCCCTCAAAAGTTTGCCCGTTTCCAATACTTGCCCTCAGACATGGCTGTATGTGATACGCCATTTTAATGCTATTATGACGTCACGTGAGAACTATCTATACAAGCCTTAATCACAATATCTCAAGATTGCAATTTTGGACAAAAATTTGCAATGTTGATAGGATGAAACCTATTGTTTTGGTGGAGGTCAAAGGCCATATGATTTTACCAGCAATAAAATTGTGGTCTCGTCCAGTATGAGATCACTAGGGGTTAAAACCTTGTTAACTAGTTCATAGATTTCATATTTGATATGTAGATACAGTATTGTTAACAAAAGCAAAATATCTCAAATATTCTTCTCAGTCAGGAATCCCTAAAGCCTTTTAGCTTTCTAGTTTTTACTTCTCCTCATTAGACATAGTAACAGAAAAGAGGAAAAGAGAACAAAGTTGTGGAAGATTATATCATTTAATAAACTTCTGAAAGTAGCAAAGCCATTCTCTCGTCAATTCACTCCTACTTCGTTATAAAAGAAAAAACAAACAAATGATTGATTTTAAGGATTACAAATCACGCACGACTCTTAGGATACAATCTCGAAGTTACATAAAATAAATCTGTGGTATCTTCAAAACCCAAATAACTGTTTCAACTGTATCAGTTTAATTGCATTGCTACACTATGTTCATATTTCCAGTTGTTCTAAAGAAATGTGTTTTCTTTTTACATCACACCCACGTGACGAGATTCAGCCCTAATATTAGCTGTCTGTACAATAAGAGGTCGTCTCCCACATGCGCATGCGCCAATTTTTTTTCTACGTAATCGTACTGACACCGGTCTCAGTCTACGCATGGGTATGCCAGATGCAAAAATTTTAAGAAACTCCATTTTTTACAATGCAATATTTGGGGTAAACTATCCTTTACATGATGACAAACAACTTTTTTCTAGTCGGGAGAGGGGGGTGAGGGGGGTGCAGGCAAACATTTTTCTCTTACTGCGAGGTTGCTAGAAGGGCGACTGAAAATTTCTAAAACTGTTTTAAATTAGGAGCTTAAATTGGAGTTAATTTTGAAATTTTAGGTAAAAAAACCCGCATTTAAGTTGTTTTGTATGAAAAGTGCCCCCTTTTTCTGGAAAAGTTTTCGATACTTTGTTGCCTGGTGGCACGGGGGAGGGCACATGCCCCCCCCCCCAAACATTTCCAAATCATGGACTTCAATTTTCCAGAAATAACGTTATTAATAAATTGTAAAGGATATAGTTCGTAATTGTATCAAAATTTTAGCCCAGTACCGGCCGCCCAGAAGCGTTGCTACCAATGCTTTTGTGTGGCCGGTTCAGGTTTACAGTTATGATTTCAATTTATTTCCAACGGTATGCAGCTCCTTGAAACAAAAATTCTAGGCATCGCTTACTGGGGAAATTTTTACTCATTTCCCATATTCGGTTCTCGAGATATTAGAATTGAAGTTGATATATTTTCTACAAAGAGTGAACCTGCAACAAGTATGATGTCATGTATTCATATTGATGGAAATGTTTAGTTGTTTTTCTCTAAAATTTAACGCCATATTTATACAATTTAACTGTGATATGTTGTAACCATAAGTGCATTCCGGGCAAGATAGCATTCCTAATCAATTCAAGATCAAACAGCAGGATCAGAAAAAAAAAGCAAAACAAAGCATTGACCATCAATATGAATACATGAGATAGCACATGCTTGGTCCAAGTTTGCCTTTTGTAGAAAATGTGTCAACTTCAATTGAATATGTTCGTCTTTAACATAGTTTTAATGGAGATTTTACTTTGCGCCAAAGGAAATACATTTTATCTGGTATATTTTCTGATCATTTTGCAATTTTTCTTTTTATTAAAATGGAAGATTTTACTGCAAAGGAAAGCTCAAAATAACAATTCTACTTACAAGCCTGGCAAATGCAATTTCCGGCTATCCGAGAGGTCGCGATTTTTCAAAATTTTCTGTACGCTCCGCGCCAACCGATTGTGGCGCTCCGCTTAGACAGTCTTTCGGGCAGTCAGTCACCACTTCTCATGCCCCTCCCCAAAAATGTATTTTTGCACGACATCCTCTGAGACGTCTTGGTCTCAAGTTGAGTTTCCCCCGCCCCCAAACAAATTTCCTTATATCCGCCCTTGATCAGTTTATGATCTGGTGTCTGTGTTTCTGGTTTCCTGTTATCATTTTCAGATCCATGCATGGGGAAATATACCAAATTCTAGTAGCGCTTACCTAGGACCATGTACCCCTGGCTAAAAATTCCCACATCTAGGCAATCTATTTTTGGAGTCTCCACATATCATATGACAACCTTCATCTTTTGAGAGAATCGGGTGTGGATGTTTAGTGCCTTAACCCAGTGCAAAGTGTAATGAGTAGGAGTCGCGGCACGTCTAAAGTTAATTAACGATTTAGAAGTTTAGGATGGTAACACAAACAGTTGCTATCTTGCAATATTAATTTGTTAAAGAAATCATGCTTACAAATATAAAATAGCCATTCATCCAATAATATGAGCAACCATTGGTAAAACTCTTTGTATAATTTGTATAATATGTACAAAAACGTGCAACGCACTGCATATTAGCGACACATACTGGAGGGCGCTCTCCGAGGATCCAGCCGTTAGAGGCGCTATCAAATCAATTTGCGTTCTTGGGCGTTGTCAGATGAAATAGCAGAGCTGTAGTCGAGTTCGGATCGAGACTTCCACTAGTCCGGCAATTTTCGACTCGGGCAAGTCTTTAAATTTTGAAATTCCGAGTCCGGGCTCGACTACAGCAGCCCTGCGCAATAGTAAGATATCTCTTATTTACATGTGAATATTCATTTTCCATCTTTCAAGGATGGAATAAGTAGGCTTGAAACATGAGCTTAATCTGCCTTCTATTTCTGAATGTCCAATAAACTTTCCCAAAATTCTTTTTGCAGAATCGTGTCAGGCTGAATGAAGAATTTTATGCCCCCTATTTTTTTATTCGACACGCATGGGCCTACATATGTGATTGATATATTAGCAGAGCAGATAATTTTCTAACCAATACCATGCGTTGCGACTCCACATAAATTAGCACCAGCTTGTCAAATACTCTCTAAACAGAAACTGATTTGACCATCTCTATTAGAAAAACTGTGCAAGAATTCACTCCAAAAATTACAATTCTACCAACCTCGGGTTTGACAGTCTTTAATCCAGGCTGCTAATGTATCAAGAACCACACATTGGAGAGAATCTTGTTGCATGCCCCTATATTGCATAGAGACCAGACCTGTTCGTCCGTTCTTAACAAAGCGAAAATTCCCATGTAAAATATACGCCTGCTAGAAGAAGCTGTCACTTAATTGCATCACGTCTTATAGTCTTGTATGACCAGGTGTATCCAGTACCCGTGAGCAGTGACTGGCACTGTGGACAAGCATTTAAAGGCAGTCAGTCATCACCCCAAACAATTTTACCAGTAATTGACAGCTCTTTGATTGACTTTGCATTAAGAAAAACCGAGTAGCTCATATACTGACAATGCAACAAGTTGGGATTGTTTGAATGACGAGTTTTAGACAGCCGTAGGTACCATCTAGGGCAGGGCTGTCCAACCTTTCGCAGCGGTGGGGCACATGTAATGTAATGATGGACGAGGGGTCGCATTTTATACTCTTTTTTCAATTTTTCCCGATTCCCAAAGGCAACAAAATGCAATCATTGCGCGTAGGGAACACTGATTCATTTTCGTATTTGAATTTTAGCAAAAAATGGTGTTTTTTCATATTTCTCCTGAATCATTCTCAACCCGCCCCTGTGGACAACACTCCAATGTAGCGACATGTAGCAGACATTTGAAATGAATTACTTCATTCAAAAGTAAGCATGCCATAGCGAACGGCGAAGCCTAAAGTTGTCATCAATTAATCTGCTTATTGAATAATGATTTCTGACGGGCCGAACCGTGGCCCGTAGGCTGGACAACCCGGATCAAGGGGTGATAGATTGCCTATTATGTAACTGAAAAATAACCGTATGCCACCGCAACAATATATGCAAAGTATACGAGCAGGCCAAAGTGTTCAAATCCAAATGGTTAATTGGAGCGTTTTCTTCGGATCTCCTCAATCTGTCAGTCATCGCAATGTGATTGACTTCAACTGGGCATCTGGAATACAATTGGGACTAGACTGCCCCTTAATCGCTGTATCGTCTATATTAACGTCCTGGCATCAACCTTTAGACACTCTTCTGCGTCACTCGTTCCTCAAAAATCAAAGGTGCTGAGAAGATGATACCGCTTGTTCCAGAAATAACACAGATAAAGAAAATCCAGAGGAAAATTCGATCGATTACCATGGCAACGTATTTCCAGTCCTCCGTGACCTACATGTACAGAAAATAATTGATATCAAATGATTGTAGCATGCCTTTGGTTGCAGAACTATGGTAATTTAATTCATTACACACGAGTGCTATTGATGACTTTGCCTTTCTCTTTCCCTATTAAGGAGACGATTCTCCTAAATTCCTATCACTCAAAACTAAAATGAGTTGTAATGTCAAATCCGTTGGCAGGAGAACCCAACATCGAGCCAATTGGTTAAAAACTGAACCGTACCACATCTAATAAGAAATTTGCCTTTCTCTTTCCTTATTAAGGAGACGATTCTCCTAAATTCCTATCACTCAAAACTTAAATGAGTTGTAATGTCAAATCCGTTGGCAGGAGAACCCAACATCGAGCCAATTGGTTAAAAACTGAACCGTACCACATCTAATAATATTGAGATGACCCTGCATTTCCGTCATTTTCAAAAATGGCTGCAATTAGAAAACTATTTACAGCTTGTCTTTGCCGTTTTCAAGGTAAAAAAAATCATGAAAAACAACTAAATCTTTTTACCGTGGCGGCCATTTTGCTTATATCTTGTGGATGGGCGCCTCCTCCCAAACCCCTTTACCCAACATTTGAGGACACCTCTGAACTCGAGTTACGGTTCATTTAAAATGGCTGCCAAAAATTTTCATAAACATTTTAATTGAATGAGTATAACTGGCTAAACTAGCCCTCAATTGTGCAACTTCATTGGATGAAGACCAATTATCGAGGACTCCTATTTTTTTTTAGTTTGAGACAAATCTTCGAGGTCTCCAACTGCGTAATTAAGTCTTTTGAGCATAAAGTCTTTTAAGTCATAAAGCAGTTAACAGTGTAATATAGCTTGAATTTATAAAATTACCCACCTCTGTGTATGCGTCTTCGTCTCGCATGTGATTAGCTATAAATTTGACTCCTTCGCAAGCATGCCGTAGCTCCTTTGAGTACGGATACCCTTCACTTCGTCCACTGGTACGCGGAACATCCGAATCACCAACGCCTAGATCATCCGATAGTGTTCTCAGGTTATGGTTGGCTTGGTGATTATCATATCCTTCACGAATGCCATTATTTCGGCACATTTCTGGATCACGTGACATCTCCCTCATTTCAAAGTAATCTTTTTCCTTTTCTTTTTGTGCCTTCATGGCTCGTTTTGGTCTCTTCATACAAAGCAATGGAGGAAAGAAATCCAGAAAAACTTTCCTTACCCAAGGTTTCATCACGTGGGTTGCAGGAGCTCGGTAATGAATATTCAATACTATGACGGTAATCACAATTGATAATGTCACCAATACCATCGTAAATAAGAGATAGCGACCGATTAAGGGAATAAGCAGTGATGTGGGAGGGATAATTTCTGCAATTAGCAAGAGAAACACAGTCAGAGCCAGCAGAACGGATATACAAAGAGTGATTTTTTCACCAGAATCCGATGGAAGGTAAAATACGAGAACGGTAAGAAAACTAATAAGTACGCAAGGGATAATAAGGTTGACTGTGTAAAATAGTGGCTTTCGTCGAATCGTAATAGCGAATGTTATATCCACGTATTCATCGTCACAGCAAGGGTATCGAATTTTATGTTTGGTAGCCGGTGTTCTTTCGATGTCCCACTCTCCACTCTCCCAGTAGTCTTCCAGATCAACTTGTGACTTATTGTTATTTAGGTCAATTAGCCTTCCGTCATAGGTCCATGATCCAAATTTCATTTCACAAATTTGACGGTCGAAAGGGAAGTATCGTACATTAATTTTGCAGGAGCTTTTGTAGATGGCCGGTGGCAACCAGTAGATGTACCCACTTGGGTAAATCAGTGCCTTCGTCATCAGGGTCACTTCATATTTTCCGTCGGCACTGAAAATATGAGAAATCAGGGTTAGAATAAATTTATCAGGCATTTCCTTAGCCCTTTCTCATTTAGCGCCTTAGAACTGGGGGCGCATTCAAACGCTAAATTAGGCAGGTCGACGTGACTGACGTTGAGTGGACCAGTAATGCAATAGGTCTATAGTCAACGGGTAACAGATGATGGTGGGATGTAAATACACACAAAAAGTATACAATGCGCTGAAGGCACGGTGCTTGAATGGTTTTTTTTAGTTGACCTGAACATAACAGGAGTTGAAAGGTAAATCACGCTTGCGCAGAATGGACTTGCGAACTCTATTACTCTATCTATCTCTCATTTACGACACACTGACGTCATCCTTGGGACAGAACAATGGAACACGTGGCACACTATGCCCTCATTCGACAAGTTGATAAATCAGATGTAAGTATTTGTCTGTGTTGGTTTGTGTTGCCCCAAAGGAGGGCGTACTTTTTCCTGGATGGAATAAGAACAGACGCTCTCTGCCCAAAAGTAGCGCAACCCTCACCACACACATACTGTTATTTTGAAATGTATTTGTTGAATTTCAGAAATTTTTCAAACATTTTGAGCGCAAAGTATTTTTTTAACCATATCGTTAATAAATAATTCCTTGCTTATTGACCTTTCAGGTTTTTATTTTTAGAAACTTCAACTCACTTGTTGAAAAGCACAATATCTGGAAGCCAAATGATGCTTGAAGGAACTCGGAGAACTTTGATGTGTGGATAAACAGACTCGTCCCATTGTAACCTGTTGTCCGGCCAATACTGTGGGGAGAGCAAAGCGGGCGAAATGAGTAGTGCTAAAGCAAGTTAAAGTGTACCTCAAGTGAAAAAATTTAAAAATATGTATTAAAGAGCATGAAAAATTCTAACAGTCCAATTTCTGTCTTCACAGGACATTCCTGAGCTGGGATCCATTGCGCAATAATTTGTGACTAAATTAAAAATGTGTTTATGACCTTGAACACTTTCTGTTTCCTTGCATAGCATGTGGAACGGAGATGGCTTGATTAATTAATCACCCCATACTAGTGAGAGTGCTATCACACCTTGGTTCGAGGTGAAGTAACTTTCAGAAAAACAAAGAAATACAAAGAATGTAATTCAGTTGAGTAGTACAACAATGACATCACAAATTATTGCGCAATATACCATTTTTAGTGAATAAAATTGAACATTTTAAATCTCAGTTCAGGAATGTCCGATGAAAATGGGAGTTGGACTGTTAGAATTCGTTTTGTTTTTGGTCTTTAATACATATTTTTGAATTTTTTGACCGGAGTTACACTTTTATTCAAACTGACTGTAAATCCATCAACATGCATGGACTATGTGTGCCTTCTTCCTTGTTTTCTAACCCAGGTAACGCAAAAAGGTATAACACAACA
This sequence comes from Holothuria scabra, assembly GCA_037179385.1. Classification (NCBI taxonomy): domain Eukaryota; kingdom Metazoa; phylum Echinodermata; class Holothuroidea; order Aspidochirotida; family Holothuriidae; genus Holothuria; species Holothuria scabra. Next base: position 47,631,389 of record CM074188.1, read on the forward strand.
TGACACTCCTATCTTGTCCGTATATAATTCGGCAGAGTAATGTTACCTTCAGGTAAATACAAAGTGCACTTGGGATCAAAAATTCCAAAAAATCCTAGACGGGAAAAGTATACAGTCCATGACCCCTCTGAAGTTCCATATGTTTAGATGATTCTCTCCTGAAACGTTTTGATTACATGCACACTAAACTTCAATTGGACAGAGCCTACTGGTTCTCGGGAACTCTCCCTTACAAGACTTACTCACTGGGTACCAACCCACAATTCCACCACCCCCCCCCCCCAAATTAAAATCATCCCTAAAAAAATTTTACAGGAGAAATTTTCAAAATGTTATTAGTTACGTATTGATGTGTTCAACTTACGTGTTTTAACCACACATTAGTCGTCATAATCTGATTCTTCTCATCCTGTGAAGGAAAAAAGACACCGAAGTGACAGACACAGACAGGTGTGGTCTTGTTTGAATGCTGGAGTTACACTCCTCAATCTCTTAACGTCGATCTAAATGGCTTAAATGGGGGGGGGGGGGGTAAAGCTGGTTTCGGTGCAGCTTCTGGATATTAGCATCAAACCACACTTGTTGTACAAGTGGAAGAAAACTTTTCTAATGCTGATCTTTTGGGAGAGTGGGATGTATGTTTAGAGACCCTGTTCTCTCACCCCAAACAGTACCAATTCTCCTAACCTTCATACTGAAGCCCCTCCCACAATTGTCTGAAATTCATCCTCATCCAGACACAATCTCAGTTTATTGCTTCAGGGTGAGTACAGCAAAACTCAATTTACATAATCAAAACACTCTCAGTACCGTACATGCTGTGTAATAAAAGTTTTGGCACTCTGCATTGTTTGAAGTAGCTGTCAGTCAAAGAGCTGAGCCAACTGAGAATTTCGGTACCCGGGTACCAAAACTGTAGTTTGGGGTGAGAGGTTTGGCCCTTTAAGCATGGAAAGCCAAAAGGCAAGATTGGCCAATATTTATTTCGTTGTTTGAAAACTGAACGGCAGTCTGTTTTATGTATTCATTGTAACGTCTTAAACAGTTCATGTAATTCGTTAGCCGATTTGGTTGATTGCTGGTGCGCATAGGCTATTATGCAAAGTAAGGGATTTTTCTGTCTTCATTTGTTTGTCATGTTTTAATAAAATTTTCGGATAACCAGGGTGCCGATTCCCCTTGTAATTAGAAAATGCATTTTAAGATGCCTCGGTGCAGTCTGCATGCAATGCAACTTGTGACCGAAGTCATTTCGACACGTCTGTCCCCCATTGGTCACGAGTCGCACTGTCAAATTTGGGAGATAAATTCCCTGGCAAGACACTCCGAACAAATAATGGATGTATTAATCTCAATCATGGGCTTGGGAAACATATCCTCTCTACTTCTGCAAAGGCTCATTATTTTCTATCACAAATGGTTCTCAAATTCATTTTCATTTCTTTCGGGCTTGCGATGGATTTTGAAATTGTCTCGATGCAGACTCTCAGTGCAAGTTTTGATATAGAAATGATACGCACTTTGAACTTATCCGCCATAGTTTCTAACCCGTCTAATGACTTTTGGCAAATCCTCCCTCCAAACACAAAATTTTGTGCATGTGAAAGACGTATTTTCCGAGAAATTTATCCAGTATGGAAAGAATTATGTCGGTACAGCTTCCCTCCATGGACTCGGCTCCAACGTCTATGCTGACAAATTATTCAAGAATTTCTCACAGGGAAGGGGACACCTGCCACTCCCTTTATACCCCTACCCCATACATTCAATCAGGTCCAACAGTTGGCAAATCCCTGTCTGGTACCGCCAGGATTCGTTTTCCTTAAACATGACTGTTTATCCAGCCATACCTATATTTATCGATTTTCATGTATTACCTTTGGTTATTGGTAATAAATTGCTTCCTTTTCCTTGTGGTTAACTGTGTTTTCTTTATACAACTTTCCACAAACAGGCAGATGTACCCTTAAAATTATTGTGTTCATTTTCTTTTAATGAAAGGTGTTTTCGAGATTTTTTTCACCCCAATACCCCCCCCCCCCCTCTCCAGTGACAGCTGTAGTGTAGAGGCAAAAATTTCCCATCCATCTCTACGCAGACTAGTCATGTAATAAGACACGTAGTCAGACGCAATAAGATAGCAAGTTCTAAGGGGAACTCTGGGAGCTTCTGTCACTTAAGCTTTCTGGGTATGGGGTTTGCTGGTGGTATTTAACTTGATAAATTGTAATTTGCTACTTACTACATCTATCAACTGGGACATACTGAGGTCAAACTGCACCGATAATATTTCTGAGTTGTTTTCTACCGGGCGAATAAGGCGATTGTAGTCTGTGAACAATTCGCGAAATAGCTGTTCCTCCGATTCTGAAGAGCAGCACCCTGAAATACAAAGAACCAGCTTATGTTTATCAAGATATCAAGAACAAAGGCGTAAGAAATAATGATCTGGTAGTCATGTAGACATACTTGGTGCTGGCCAAAATCCCCCTACCCCACTTTAAAATTTAGGCACTTGTCAGGGGTTTTCTTTTTCAATTATCAGCATTATTTTTTTTCATTGACACCTCTGTTTTTTGATCATTGCTTTTAAAATTATTAATAGTAAGTATAAACATGAACATCCATATATGCATACAAGTAGCAAGCAACGTCCAAATACAAACTGAAATGATTGTTTATAAGTAACCTATAAGTTAAACGATCTGCATAAAACATCATAATGAAAGAAACGTTTACCTTTACTTTTCTTAGACATCTGCTTTTCAACTTCCAACTTAAATTTGTAAGAGAACTCGCTAATATTAGGAATTACGTCTTTTTGTTTACACTGGAATATTTAGTTCTCCAAATGCAAAATGAAGGAAGATTCTATGTGACAGTTCCAAAACAAATGATCTAAAGTTTCTTCTTCTCTTTTACAAAAAGTGCAGATGGGACTTTCAATTAATAAGATATAATAATCTATTCGTGCTAAGAATCCGATGTATAAATCGAAACTGAATTTTAACTTCGCGAACAGAATACGAGGGGCAGTTAAAAATTGATTCCCACGTTTTGTCATCAAAATGAAAAGAACTATTCCACTTTGAAACTGCCTAAAATTATCAGCATTAAATGGCATTCATTAAGTACACTTAAATATTGATAAACTTTATGCCTACATTAAATGGGAAAGTCCCTATAGAAATAAAGTCAACATCGGTTGTACATTCTTCCAAATTTTTCATCGAAGCAATCAGCTTGTTGTTTCTTTATCGTACATTATCATGACAACACCCCAGCTTTGAAAAGCATGCCGTGATAATTCTGTAATTGAACATTCAATGATTTTATAACATCTCAGGCCTAATGCTTTCAACCCAAACACTTTATCCCACAGCAGTCTTAAAAACTCACTTTCAGTACAGTGCATGCTGCAGTTTTTGAACTTGCTGTCAATCAAAGGACTGCGCCAATTAAAAATTTAGGGGTGAAAGTTAAAACCAGAGCTGCCAACATTCAGATTTAACCTCATAGATCGGTAAGATTTCAGGGATTTGTGTGTATTTCAATGGGGAAAATTCTGTTCTCAATCAGGAAGATTTTATATTTTGCATTTTTGAAGGTGAAATTTTCAGGAAGTCTTCTGCAAATACTGCAAATACTTGCTTTCAGCAGTTTTAAAAGTCGAGTTTCTATCTAGAGGTGGTGTCAGAATTTGGCAGGCAGGTGTCAAACTTTATAGGCTCTCTGGACCCCTCGATCATGAAATCTGGGACCAAATGAGAAATTATTACAGAACTTAACAACCACATTTTGTTAACTAGAATAATTTGTGTTTAGGAGCCAATAAGGCATCTTTCCTGTAGACGTCACGATCCCGAATTTATAGGGGTATCGGGCCATTGGTCCTGTTCTTTCGACCCATGGTTGAGAGTACCAAATAGGGTGCTAAACTGGTGTTCTGTTCAGGTCGAAAGTTTTTAAGAACAAAAACACTCTGAACTAAAAAAGCAGGCTTCCAAAGAAAACATCCAACCTTGTCGAGAGAGGGATAAACTTATTCGCTAAATTACCTTAGCTATATGTAGTTTACTTTCCTGACATGCGGAAAGGAAAGATTAATTAAAATCCCGAATTCTTAAAATTCACAAAGTTTCTTCTAAGTAAACTCAAATTTCCTCTCCCATTTAAACTTTGGGCGCCTCGGTTTCCTTTAGGGATCGCATTTTTCCCCGCTGTAGATGAGATCCCCCCCCCCCCATGATACGTACGTGGCAAATCGTGCTTCCACCCGAATGGAACATGTATGTCCTATATACAACACACAACATTACCATGACAACATGTCTTAACAAAATGCCGTTTATGTCAGGGAGGTCAGGTAGACACAACTGCCTTTGCTGACAAATAATAGGTTCTTAAAATATTAATGTTTTCCCATTTTGTCACCCAACTTTGATTGACAGGTCCATTTTAGATCCCACTCTCACAATACTTCTCTAGATGTACGTTGTTATCGTGCACTTGGGTGCATAGCTGAGGTTGTCCACCAGGATGGCAGCAGCTTCCCGTCACTATGGAATACGCCACCATGACGTTAGTAATGTATAGTCTCTATAGACTTTATGCATTGACGACAAATTGACGTCATCCTTAGAGGCAAAAACAATGAAACACGCAGCTGCGCGCAGAAGAAATCGCCCGCACGTGTAGCAGACTAAGAGTGTATTCTACTGATCGACCTTTCAGCTGTCTGCATTTGTTGGTGTTAGTGTGTTTTGCCCCCCAAAGGAGGGTGTGCTTTTGCTCTGTGACGTCATATGCATAAGGTCTATAAAAAGTGAAGGAACATTACCAAGCATGAATGAACAATTTTTTTAAAAGAAAAATTGAAAGTAGGAGAAATCACCTCGAGGTTACATTTGAACTTACCCTGAGCAAAGGCCAGAATAATCACTGCTGAAACGAGCAGTTTCATGCTAAAGGTACTTGAAATACGAAACGGTATTATGTCTTTCCAAGTCCTCTCTACCTGTATTGCTCTTCGACACCGTTGACAGACTTTACAAGAATAAGTTTCCTTTTTCATCTGAAATTTAAAGAAAATAAATATGTTGTATTTACATCAGTTTTTCTACTATCCCTTTCTTCCAATTACCCGAAAATTTCGCCAAAATGCAAGAAGACTGCATCTTCCGAGGAGAGTGGAAGTGCAGTGTGATGGGGAGGGGAGGGCGAGACGGGGAAAAGAGGTTAAGGGGAGAAGATATCTCAACAATCAATGGGAAGATACATTGGTTCACATCAATAGATAGTACTCATGTGACGTCATGACGCTTTCCACGTGGAGTATTTCAGCCATGTTTGAGAGCAACCCCGGTAAGCTTGCCCTGAAACATAGCGGTCGCTAACGCATATTTGTGACGTTAGTAAGAACTATCTCTAGATTGACACGACAATACAACACGGAAAAGGCGGTGTTAAATAACAGTTACGTTTTCATGGACGTGTTGAAAGAATTTCCTTTGCAGGATGTCCGTATTTTTCCCTGCGAAAATTTGTTTCAGCCTCCCCATAAAAATATATAAGAATGCGGGAGGTTCATATGACAAACATTAAAGCGGATTTATCTGCTTTCAAATTGTTGGTTCTGCTAAAAAGTAAAAGTGTGTATTTTTTTCTTTCGTGAAACTAATGCCACGTACTTTTTGAAGACAGTAAGTGTGGCTCTTTGTATCCGAGATCAAGTCATCTGGTGTTGAAAAAGTTGCTCTCACCGGAGTTTCATTGTATTGCTTTGTTAAATACAGTAAAACCATTTTATTTAAAGGACGAATCCTCTTACCCCAAACGGTAGAACATCTGCCTCTCACGCGGGAGGCCCGGGTTCGCTTCCTAGGTCGAGTCATACCAAAGACTCCAAAAAAGGAACCTACTGCCGTTGTACGTGATGCTCCGCATTAGCAATGGAGTAGAGAAAACAAGCCAGTGGGCCACAACTGGAATAGCCGGCTCGACTTGAACCAATAGGTTGGAAACTGGGCCGTAAAACTCCATCTACAGTAATTAACTCTCTCTCACCCCAAACTGCAATTCTTATAGGGGTTTACCGAAATTCTCACTTGGCTCAGCTCTTGGTTGAAAGCTAATTCAAACAAGCAGACTACCAAAGCTTATATTTTACAGCTTGGACTGTATTGAGAGTGTTTTGAATTTACACATTGATCTTTTTTATACTCACACTGAAGCAATAAACTGGGGGAATAAATTGTGGAAGGGCTTAAGTAAGAAGATTAGAAGAATTGGTACTTTTTAGGGTGAGAGAATTGGGCTTTAAAAAATCATCCTTTTTGTTTGCTTCATTTTACGTTAACTACACTACAAATACATGATGAGCCCCTCCCATTACAAATACAAGTTGAGACAAGCAACAGATTTTTTACTGTCGAGTGCTTTCACTTACGTCACAAGCCCCGCCCATAAAGAGTGCCTTCAAGGAACGTCACAATTGGTACGCCACGCCCACTGCCGGGCAAAAATCAACAATGTTTTAGTGCAACAGCCACGCGTCGGTCGTCAACTTCTCAGCTATAGCTACACTAGCTGGCGAAATACACTGGTTTTACCCGTCAAAAGGGCGGGGCTTGTGCCATCATTGAAAGCACTCTATTGGTTATACAATAACATCCATTAAATCATCATATAAACCCTTTTTTTTTTTGATCTCACCAGTCGAACTTTAAAACTATTAGCCTGTATTGCAGTCTTAGATAACGCTCATGTACTAAGACTGCAATCTTGGACAAAACTAGTTGGGAACTTGCTCCCTGTGCAATGCTCACCACTGTTATGCTGTACAAGGCACAGAACCACTCTTTTCTACGCAACATTATGAAGGAGAACGGAGGCTTCGTGTTGGCCTACGAACTGAGATTTACGAATATTATGTCAAGTGTCCTAACAGTTTTGTCCAAGATTGAGGCTAAGCTCATACAGCAAGCCAATTATATATATACTACTCTCAACTATTTTGAGACACTTTACACTGCTTAGATTTTTTTTGCGTATTTTTCAAAGTGATGCTTTAACATATATTTGTAGCGATGGATTTTTAATGAAGCCCTGGGTTATCTTTCTATCTTAAAGAAAGCACAATTTCTTTTATCTTTCTCTTCAGATGTAGCCATTACAGTGATAAACCTCTTCTTCGTTGACTGAAGAGGTGGCAAAAAATCAATGACAAGCTAAAAGTTGGCTTTGGAGTAAAATTGATAATCTCAGTACCCTTGCACTGATGCTATCCAAAAACTTTTAATGACTTTGTTATGAGAGAGGGACTAATTCGGGATTTCTAAAAATTTTCGCTGCAAAATTTGTCATCAATTTTCATGGTGTAAGACGTTTTTATGACCCGTTTGGAAGAAGACTGACTCACAAAGAGCAACATTGATCCTGCAGGAGAAAATCTTGGAAGACATGCACAGATAACATTAGATAGCTTCATGAATGGAACCGAGTATCAAACTCTAAATTAGAAAGATGAAGAACACATATGAGAATCATATCTTTGATTCCAAGCAATCAGAACTGAGTAATTTTTCAGGCGTAGTCTCGTATGTTAATTTATGGCCAATTCAGACCAAAGTTGTCAGTGGAATATTCTGAAAAGGATTTTAACACAAGTTTGAGAGTAGTACAGTAACTTATTTGTTATGTGTAAGAGTTTTGTGGAGACTGTGTGAAGGAAGTTTTACATGAGGTTTAAAACTTGAGGTTGACGTTAGAATGTGTCAGTGTAACCTTTGTGTTTTGTAGTTAGCTAGTTTGCATAATTTATTTGTCTTGACAGTTGTGTATGTAAATGTTATTTCTGTAATTTTTTGTACTAGTATAAGTGACGCTGTGATTATTGTGTTTTGAAAAGGTCTGAGTAGAACAAGCAGGCGCTCCATCTTTTGCCGGGCTTCGACCGAGAAGCATTCACCCCACATTCACAGCACGCTAATCAGCAAACCATCGTGTCTTCTCTTCTCTTACCTTGCTTGTCCGGCAAACGCCTTTTACTCCTCAGGGAAGTCCAAGGATAACTAGTAGAACCTATAACGCCGTCGCTAATCCCACGTTACATTGACAATGGGACAACTTGCAAAAGCCTCCCCCCCCCCCCCGGTGACTTCACAACTCAAAATGAATGTTGTAGTACTTGGAGAATTATGTTGAAAAATGATTGTTGTGATTTTGCATTAATAACCCTTGTCAGACAATTAAATTGTATGTAAGGACTCACGTTTCCCGGGTTTTCAAGGAGAGCGTCATGGGTCCTCGCCTGAGACATACTCTGTAAAGGTCAAGAGTAGTCACTCCAAACTTATTTTGAAGCAGCTCCTTATTTCTCGTCAAAATATCTTTCATGATATTTTAGTACTTCAATATTGCATAACCCAGGTAAACCAAGCTGCAACTTTGATTTCACATTTGAAGAGAAGGAATGTTGTCACATGACTCTCAAGAACCAATCATGAAATAGGACTACTACACTACTTCAAGTTGGGACGACTGCTCTTGGTCTTTAACAAATGGTAACAGGTAAAGAACGAACAGGTAATAATACACGACAAGATCTTTCAAAGGGATCTTGAATACTGTAAAAATAACCAGAAAACCCAAATGGTTAGTGATTCCTTTCCGAAAGGAAAATCTGTGAACGAAAAAGTTTAAGACGTTTTTAAGACGTTTCGGGGTAAAAGTCTTTTTAGGGGACATAATGAGCAAAAATGTAAAAAATATACTTCAAACAATCAATCAATTACAAGGTTTTTGCATTTTAACCTCTGGTGATCTCAAATGACCCCAACCAAATATGACATCTGAACAATCTGTTTACCAAATTTGAAAATTGTTGGTCATTCCTATCTTGAGGTATCGTGGTTAGGAGTCACTGCATCTGGATGAGTTATTAGTCTCCTGTGTGAGGGATTTAGAAGCAAAGTGGCCCCAGGCTGAGCGGAGCGACCACCCCCCCCCCCACGTCTGGGAGCTTTCATCCATACAATTAAAGATGCAGGCTTAAAAATGTTAGTCTACCCACCCTGGTGATCTTAGCTTCAAGAGAAGACTGCAAACAAACTTCAAAATTGCAACTTTTTTTTTACAAAAATCCAAAAAATTCAAAATAAGCTCTAGAACGTTCTGATATCCTTTTACACCGTACGACAAATAACATTTAGTAACTTCAACCAACTGTAGTCTTGATTTTGCCGATATGAACTTGCCAAGCAGATTCATCTTCAATTAAGAATCCCTTTTTTTCAATAATTCCCTAAAAAAACTATTTTCAAATATATTGTAAAAGGCCAAATATTTTCGGGGAAAGTTTCCAATATCGTTTGCATCATCCACAAGATATTATTCCGGCATAAGGAAAACCCTAACAAACTGTACGTCGCCCAGCGAATCAGTGGCGGATTTAGGGAACGGGGGACCAAGCCCTCCCTTCCTAAAAGATCTATGTCATATGTCCTATTGGCTTAATGATCCGACCGTCCCTCTTAAATTTCTCGGAAATTTTTCTTCTCCTAAAGTGTGGACACCTATGTACTAGGGACGTAACTTGCGGCGCGCGAAGAGCGCTGCAATTTTTGCTCTTTTCACATATTTGGAAATATGGAGCTTGTACTGCAGCAAAGTTTGGATTCTGGGTTTCCTGTAAGGAAATTTGAAAAGTTGTGGTATTATTGAAGAATTTGCATTTCCTACTGGCAAATCTGAGACTGAACGGCTACCAAAGATCGTTGTTGCTACCGGTACATAATATTATAATTTTTTGACTCAAGAGCTTATATTGGAGAAATCTGGAACTTTATGAAAGAAAATTTTATGAAAATAGTATTGTAGCTACGGGTGCCACTTGATGATATAGTGTCACATGTAGCAAAATTTCCGACTTGTCACTTTCGGAGCTCGGAAAAGTTTACCAAACTGAAGGTATGTGCGAGCACTTCTGCTAAGGAATTGCAATTTGCGGCGCACGAAGCGTGCGAAACGTTTTGCTTTTTCAAAACAAATAATGATGAATATTGAGCTCTAACTGGAAAAAAATTTGAATTTTTAGATTTTCACGAGGTTGTCAAAACCACACAGTAGACTGTTTTCAAAAAGGCAAACTTCTGAATTTTTCATTTTTCAGAGCCGCCTGCCCCTTGCCACTGAGTGTCTAAGACCCAGATGCAAAACGGTGTTAATTAAATGTTTCAATATTTTGAGAAACTAGGAAAATTCCAACGTTTTCAAAACATCATCTTGAAAGTGTGGGCTATTAATTCAACGGACTACGGTCAATGTGGTGTAAGATTGTTGATACATAAAAAACATTAAAATATGTTCGTGTTGGAATTTTCCATTAGAAATTTATTTTTCTGAAAAGTTGCATGCATACTGTACTGTACATCAGACATTTTCAGTTTCCTTAAAATGTTTTTGCCAATTTCAGCCTGCCAGGGTGGTCATTCACTAAAGATTACCGTGACATATTTCATTAAAACACATTTGGAGACGATTCCTCTCCTTCATAACCACACCTGCTAGCCTATGCACATGCACAATCGACATTACAATAGAGACCAATGAATAATGCGTAGTCCTATGTTTGATATGCAAGTGAAAAAACATCAATATAACTGCAAGCGCGCGGAGCGCGCGAAAATTTTGGGGATTTGCAGAGTAACCATGTGAAATTAGTGATACAGAAAATAGATCATAATCGGTAGAAGACGCCTTTCATAAACACATATAGTTTACATATAGCCAACTTTTAAGTTTCAGGTAAAAAAAAATGAGAGGACCTTAATTTTCGTTAGCTTCCCCTCTACTCAGTGCGGGACATGTCCCCTGCCCCCCCCTCCCCCCCCCAAATCGAGGTCCATGTGGTTACCCTTTTTTTATTATGCAAATTTCTGAAAATTTTCAACCTTTTTTCATTTTTTATTGGTTTAAACATTTCGTTACAAAAAGAAAGCTCAAAATACCCACTGCTTAACTTCTGCTTACAAGTCTTGGTAATAACATTTCTGGCTGTCTGAGGAATTGCAATGTTTCTGAATGCTCTGCGCAAACAAATGAGAGCGCTCTCCTTAGATAGTCCCTCGGGCAATTCTTTTTCCCGTTGTGGAGTCGTAACTAGCGTTGGCTCTCCATTTAGATTGTCCTTCGGACAGAAGTACAAAATAACTGTTAATCTAAAATATCTGCACCAGTCGGCTAAAGGGTTACGTGACACACACGCAGAGACAGTGGCGTCAGCTTTGCAGTAAACACACTCCACAGGCTTATTTTAACCCTTTACCGTTGTTTGGGTCCTTTTGGGCCCATGCGGAGAGCTCGGCTGTTACCCATCTTTACTGTTTCACGCGGAGCTCGAAACTGCGAGTAGCTACCCGAAAATTCGGCCACAACAACGAGAGAGACAATAGTTTAGGGTCACGGGGTCAATGGCCTACGGAAGCCGATGCGGGGCGGGCTACGTCCGCTTTTCCGCCCACTCCCAAGGCGCGCAAATATGCCCCGATCGGAGCACAACGGTTAAGGGTTAAGGTTCTTCTTACGAGCTTGAGAAATGCATATTCCGGTTGCCCTAGCGATGGAGATCTTTCCGCGCTCCTGGCTAACTGATGGTGCCGCTCCGTTTCAGGCAGAGAATCTTCTGTCTTTCTCTCTCTCCCAAACTGAAATGTTCCCGTACGCCTATGCCAGTCTATGCTGTTTGATGGCAACATACTCAAAATTGAAACTAGTGGCATAGGCCTAACTCTGGATATAGCTGTCATCACCTGTGATGACAAATTTTCCAATAAAATACACAAAAATTTGTCATACAATTACACTTTTTCTGCAATATAAACATTCGGAAACTTCCAATTTTGGTGGATACCGTACTCCATACAATAAAAAACACGAACCGATTTCAACCACCACAAAATTGCTCTTGAAAGGCCCATCACTTAATAAAAACCCAATTTTTCAATTTCACCTAACCCTCGATAAACATTCTTTCCTTAATTTTTATAACCTCCCCACCATGAGCTTTCATTTTTAAATGTGTGTTTAAAGAAGGCAAAAGTTTTCGGGAAAATTTCAAGTTTCGTCTGAAAAACTTAGTTCGTAGACCTACGATTAAATGCATAACCCCAAACAAATTTTAGTCGCCCATATAACTTATTAGATTTTGCTAACACGAAGGATACATTATTCCATTAAAACCCTCATGTTCAAATGGCCAAATTGCTTCCAAAATTTCCAAATAAGCTCGGGATTTTTAAAGATTTGTTTTAAATGGCCAAAAAATTCAGGCTCCCCTAAAATTCTGCCTGTCACGTCACTCGTTTCTTCGCCATTGTGGGGACTTCAAAATGCTGATCCTCTGTCGGCAAATTCTGACCCCAACCGTTTAGAGGTAAAGTTTGGAGAATTGCAACTCTCTGTCATGATTAATTAATACCGTTAATAGTCTACTCCAATCCTTTCACCCCACATAGTTCCAGTTCTCCTAACCTACTGTACTTACTCTAGCCCCTTCTACAACTGTGTAAAACCCATCCTCATTCAGACACAATCCCAGTTAGTTGCTTCATGTGAGTATATAAGACCTCAATGTGTTCTCAAAACGCTTTCAGTACACACGAGCTGTGTAAAATGAGCTTTGATCTTCTGCAATTTTTAACGTGCTGTCTATCAAAGAGCTGTGCCAACTGAAATTTTTGTGGACTAAATAAACTTAAGTTTGGGGTGAGAGGAGTCGGTCTTTAAGTATGCATTGCATATTTAAACAAATAACAAGCAGATGAAGACGATTCCATTTTGCATGAAGCAACTAATGTACATGGTGAAACTTTATCAATCCAGTGACTTTTTTCGAACTAAGCATGTATTGATTATGTTAATCAACAATGATCGAAAAAAGTATGCTTGATCAACATTAAAAGTTATAAGGTGTAAAGACCGCCTAACATTTTTGCTTAGAAGCCAATGTTTAGCCTACACTCTACAATGAATCACCGCTTTTCAACGCTGGTATACTAAACTTCATAGTACCTGGTCTTGGTTCAAGATAAATAAGAGCGCTTACCAACTGATTCTATGAATCACGTGTTAACAGTTTCAGAAAATTATAGGAATGAGGGCGTTTTGTATGGAAGAGTTAATAGAACTGTATTGGACACAATAGCAAGTTACAGGAAGAACAAAACCACTATCTTCTTAACACAAGACTATACATCGTACCCAATAATGACGGCCATTCTTCCACACAGGAAGTACCCAAGACTCAATGAGAATTAACATTCATAGTTCACACTCGCCATATGCGATGAAAGTCTGAGTAATAAGAGGCCAGTGTATTAAATACAGTTCCCTATGTCATCTCCATCACGTTAAACATCGCCAAAACCTCAAAAAGGACTCTGCCTGCAGGCTTTCTCCTTATCGAATTGCAATAGTCTTTGGCAAAGCCATGCATCACGGAATCTGAAAGCGTGTGGAGAAATTGAAATTGTCATATCAAGCACTGCCGCAGAGAGGTGCCGTCTGCTCGCCTTCCATGCTACGGCAACATTTCGCATAAATGCCACCTCGGACAGATGGAAGCCCCCTACAACTCAGCTCTAAACAGGTGCTTTCGCTAAGAGACAGCGGGACTTCGATGCGTTATTCATTTCGTTGGACCGTCAAGATGAATAATCATTTCAGTATCCGTTATTATTGAATTCGTCAGTATAAACACCGAGAATGTCTGTGTGATATCTTAGTACAGACAAGTCACTTTACGAGTAGGCCCCATGCACTATAGATGGACAATGGAGACTCATCATACACATATGCCTTGTGTCGACATTGCATTAGGTTTGTCTTTGCCCCTTTGATTCGTCCTGGTTCCCCTGCAGCAGGACATAACCTACCTTGCGCCCCCTTCCGTCAGGTGCTAGCAAAAGAGTTTACATGATGGTCTCTCTCAAGTTGTAATATGGGAGAAAGCTTGAGTTGCATTCCCAGTTGTTTTGAACAAATGAAACCACATTTACGTGCTTAAAAGAAGGGTCCATGGTCATATCAAATTTGTATGTTAAAGGGTTACTTATTTTAAGCCTTTTGGTGAAAATTGCGTTGAAATCCGATGTGTGGTTCTCAAGATATGAGCTACAGTAGCTAGTAAAGTTGTCACATTTTTAACGAACAGTGAACTTGAAGCAAGCACATATGACATCACATCCCCACTTATTAATGGACAGCCTTTTTGTTTTTCTTTAAACTTTAATTCCTAATTTCTCTTCAACAGTCTCCAGTTATCAAAATGTGATTTCATAAGTGGCATAAGAACTTTTCAAACTTTGGAATCCCAAACACAACTGTCTGTTAAAACAAAAGGAGAGAAAGCATTCCTTGTCAATGTGAGGAAATGATATAACCTCTGCTGCCCTCAAACTCACTTTGGAACACTAATCTAGTAAATATATTTGCTGATATCTTGAGAAATACATGTCTAATTTTAATGGAAATTTTACCAAACTGAGTAGATTTAGTTCTCCTTTCACATGTGAAAATTAATCCTTTGCTTAAACTTCCCCTTTAAAACATGACTTTTCTGAAATTTTGTTAGCCTCATGCATCAGTTCCCAGTTCCCCTGTCCCGAAAAATGACACTCTATATACATTTTAATTTTAAAATGATTTGAAGGGGACACAATTTTCTTATTTCTCTGTCCAGTGTCTTTCGTGGAATTCCATAATCATATTTAACCAAGCGGTTACTCCTTGCAATTTCGCAATTGAGGAGGGAAAATAACCGTCACCTGATTCTCAACAGCCATACGTAAAACAGGATCGTCTACTACACTCATTCAATTTAAGGTGACTACATGTTTCCCTCTTAAATTGCAGTTTCATTTGGATTTTTTATTGAAATTACATTTCAACTTGTGAGCAGACGCGTAGCCAGGATTGTGTCATGGGGGGTTAATGTCATGAGGGGGGTTGGGGCACGACATGAGGGAAAAGTCAAAGGATAAGGAGAAAAAACCGCTATTTTTAGGTGCTTTTCGCATTGCAAGGCTGGGTCGTGGGGGTTCTAACCCCCACCCCCACCCCGTGGCTACGCCGGCGCTGCTTGTGAGACGTCTATATGAGCATTGAAACACCACTACCTTTGCGAAACTTTACAAAATCTACTTGAGCACAATTCATTGGGCATCATTCCCAACGCACGGTAGGCCTGCCGTATACTGATAATTTTGAGGCACCTTACACAAGGAAAATTTACTTGAAAGTGATGAAGACTGTCGGTAAGCCAGGATCTTGACTGAATAATTTTTTTTTTCAATTTTTAAGTTGCCAAACTAATCAGAGTTGACTTAACATGCACGTGATAACTATAACAGTAATTCATATAGGTAGCCTATCCAGTATGTAGCATAGCCTCTGCGTCCTATTTATGTTGGAACGGTAGGCTACAGTATTTTGCAACGCTGAAGTGATTGCGTTATCTACACGGGATACCCTTGTCCTTCACTCAAAACCCATATAATGCTGTAATATTTCAAAGGTGAACTTTAAATGATCTTTTTAAGCAATTAGCACCTGTAATTTTACGGGTTGTCACGTTCCGAAAACCATACGACAATTCAATCGATCATACGAAAATATCTCTTACATACACTTGTCACGGTGGGTAAATGTCTGTGAATTAATTGATAGCGATGATTTACATTTTTACAGTTGGGATTTGATTTTTTTTAATTTGAAAAGAAAAAAGATCGTGTTCAAATTCATTGATCCAATTACAATACTACCAATTAACTACATGAGAACCGTGTGCTGGCATACAAAATCTTTCTTCAATTTAATCCCTCAATTTATAGTAATTTCGGAAACAACTGTAATGCCATTCTCGCACAAATACAAGATCACATATCACAGGTCTGCTCGTTTTTTTTTTTGTTTTTTTGTTTTTTTTTCTTTTGCTTTCTTTTTTTTATTAAGCTAATCCATCTACGTCTGAAATGTGACCATTAAGTTTTGTTAACCTTGTGAACAGTAACTTCAATAAAGGTGCAATGTCTTTCCCAACCTCTGGAAGTAAATTTTAACTTTTGCAAGGTCATCCAAGCAATTTGTCTGGGAAACAAAAGCAGACAATAAGACAAAACAACAAGACGAATGTTTTACGCATTATTTAAAATGAATCTGGAAAATCTCATATTTTAGTCTAAACCAGTGAAAAACAGTAACAATTGAAACTAGACCCCTACATTTTGTTTCTTCCAATAACTATATTTGTTTTTCAGAATTCTGTAATTGTTTACAGTACGTTAGGCTACTCTGCATTTTCTTATGATATCTGATGATATTTAGACCCCTATATTTGGAGAGAACAATAAGCCTTCCAAAGTATTGTTCCAACTGAATTTGTCTCTCACTCTTAAGAGGCGCGTACCCAGGACTGTGTCATGGGGGGGGGGTAAATGAGTGTGACATGGTCGATGGGTCTTCGGATACCACCCACCCCCCCCCCCCCCTTCATTTGGAGCAAAATGGTTGTGTTTCTCTAAATGTTGCTTATAACGTACTTAATTTTCATTATTTTGATTTTCAAGTTTGGACCCTCAAATCTCTTCCTTGGCTACATGTTCGGGTCTTTTAAGCCAACCATTCACAAATAGGCACGTCCTGGCATTCATATGTGAAGTCACCTAACCACCCCTTCTAATCGATTTTGGTTCCACAGGAGTTTTACAGGCCTAATGTTTGACTTTTTAAGGGGTGAAACATTTGTGAGATTCATTCTAAGGTTAAAAGAACTATGTATCGGATACTGAATATTTCTCTCTACGTCAGTAATCGATTTTTTTTAAAGCGGCTCATTGAGTTGGTTAAAGAAATTCAAAAAAAAAATTCCAAACCTATAAAGCTTTCTTCACAACCAATGACAAATGGTCAAACTTAGACAACCCCCATACCCTACATACAAATAACTGCTTTGTGAGTGTGTAACTAGCGGTGCAAGTCCGTTTCGAAAATTTCGTGACCAGACACTTTTTCAAACTATGTACAAAACCGTTACAAGTCAGGACACTAGAAGATTCAAAATTTCACGTTGTCTGTAACTTTTGGACTTAAAACTTGACTTGTTGTGCTAACGTTAGGCATTGTAATGTGGTTGTGACCCTTTGAGACTCTCATTAAATTATCGATATCATCTCAATGAGCCTCTTTAAGTCACAGACCTCTACAGTATATCGGGATTCCTGGGTTGCTTCCAACCCAACCTCACTGCAGACGAGCGTAGGTCTCTTGACGCTGACACTTCATAAAAACTACAAAACGAATGAATGTTGTGATTGGTCGCGAAACATGGTAAATTCTAGGCAAACTGACTGCATTGCATCCTTTATTGCTCGGACAAATGTATGGTAGAATTCGGGCACGTTTAGGAGTTTTCTATTAATACTTAAACGTCGGACAATAAACTGTAACTTGTAACTTTCGTTTGTTTTCTTGTCTTGTCTCTCCTTTTCTCCTTAAGTTTCTTTTTTCTTAATTTTCTCCCTTTTTCAACACCTTTATTTGAGCTGATGTCCCCTGTGGAAACCATCAGGGGGAATTTTGTCCCCTGACCTCCGACAGGTGCGTTACTGTTCTCATCTGCCATTAAATCGCTGGTCCAGGTCTAACCACACAGAACAGAACTGGTGGCTTACATTCTGACAAATAAAAATATTCTTTCAAAATCTAAATCGTAAAGTACCGTACAGCTTTACCGATTGTCAGAATGTCATGAGAACAGTACGAATTCACTCCTCTGACAGTTCGGAGTCAAATTTTATAGATATATCTCCTAGACCACCCCATTCGATATTGACTGCCTACAGTGCACTTTCAAGATTCCAGACAATCCTGTGAATAAATTTATTTTTTTTTTTAATATTTGCATACAAGGCTTTGAAGACAGAAAGACGGGTTGGGAGAAGAATTATTTTACAAGCGTTGCATTGAAGCCATGATGGTTTTGTGATTTTCTATATTGGGGTTGGTTTTTAAAGGAATGGGGGCGGGGGTTTCTCCTTTGCGCGTCATCCACCAGACTAATGGTTTTTCCTTTTGTAACAATGTATCACTGATCTCAGGATTCTATCTGAGGGTGAAGACGGGGCATTGGTAGGCATAGAATCGTTAAACAACTTCTACCGTTCCTGTCGACTTTTCTTGGGTCGGGTTGTCCGATATAGATTTATGCCAAGGGTATAATCAAACCTTTTCTATACGACATATTTTAAAGTCATACGTAAATGTAGGATATCAGGTGCTCGATCCTTGGGGAAAGGGGGCAGCTGCCACCCCAAAGAAAATATTGGGGTAAAACATATCGTTTCTCACTCCCGCCCCATAATTCTGGCAGACTAAAATAAAATCAGTACGCAGAATGAACAGAATATAAAATTATTGTATATAGTTTGCTTTAAGTCTTCCAGAAAACGTCAGTTTGAGTGTATGAGCATGCCAATGTGAGTGTGACACTGAGAATGCATGTTTGTTTGTGTGTGTATACGTGTACGCTTGCATTCGTACTTGTGGACTGCTTATGGACGATTGCTGTCAGGGACACAATCCAGAGTTCAACCGACTGTCTGAAAATTCCCCCCCCCCCACACACACACTTAAAGCCATAAACCAGATCTACGCCCTTGGAATGTGAGTAATGTACGTAGTCCTATTACGCCCAAACTGGTACACACCATATGCATAGCCGATATGCGTCATTGCATTCAATGAATTACATAGTTGACACCGTGTTGTTGGCCCTATGCCTAAGTAATAATACTCTGTTGCGTAGTATTACGAGGTAAGAATTTACTTTTCTAGAAATTGACCACACGTCACGTTAGTTTAATTTCTAATTTGGCTTGGGTTATAAACCAGTTAATAACCGTTTGATGGCTAATTGCCAAATGCGTACATGAGCACGACAAACAGTACAGGATACGTTTCAAATAAACAATGTACAACACAATTCGACCAATTACGGTGTAATTTCACTACAACTACAGATTTTTATTTATAACATGTATTGTTAACAAACTCATGTCATGTACTAATTAATTAACGTAGTATAAAACACTTACCTTAAATGTAATATCCATTGCAAACGTTTCTAAAGTCGAATAGGCTGTTTTGATGTTCAAATTGTTGCTTCATTGCCACATCATTACACACAATACAATACTTACACAACCCAACGGTTCAAACATGCTATCATACTGACTGGGATGGTCCGCTATTAAACTAGTCAATTGAAAAAAATCTGATCGACCAATTATCGAAGGGCAATGTAACAGCTGTCTGTCTTTCCTTTTGATCGTACATTGTTATTCAAATGAGCTTTAGGTAAACTCTTATCCCGGCAACCAAGAATGGCTATTTTGTCATTCAGCCCGTCATAAAACCCAATCGATACAATTGCTGTTTGTTCACAATTGTTACACGGTAGGGGGCATTCATAGGCTTTTCTAAAACTGTCTCACCAAGGCTATGTTAGAAGATTACTCTGTTTACTTTTACATGCAAAACCAAAGGAATCCCGTTTGCCTCTCAAATGAAGTCAAGCAACGTGTTGCCGTGAATATCCTGTTGGAGAATTTAGTTTTAACAAGTTCAAGTAAATTTATTTTTTTTATTTCGCCATTTAAAACAGAGTTGAAAACTGTGTACTCCGTAAAGCTAATCTCAGCCAGGGCCCCGGTTACAGACAAGATAGTGTAATATAATAATATTTTTAAATAATTAAATAATAAAAATAACAAATAATTAAAATGGAATAAAAATTGTGAAAAGCCAACGCACTCAGTGACACTCACAAACTTAAAGCCGAAGAAACTTGAATTTAAAAAAATACTTGAGAAAACAGGTACCCCAACCATACATAAACATTTACAATAAAAAAGAACATTACTTGAGATATCTAAAGAAATATAACAAATAAAAAATAAAAGATAAAATAATTGAATAAAACTTAAATCATTGCTTGGATAAGCCATTAAAAGTACTCCAAAGTTTTGACATCATTACATTCTACATTTAATATATTTCGTTTCAGTTTCTTTGCAACCAAAGTAGGACATATTTTCTCTTATGTCACTGCTTACACTTTTTAAAATTGACCAATTGGAGTTGAGGATCTTAGTTCACATGAATGGACACTCCTTATGAATTGAAAAAGCCCTCATAATTATTTCGATGCCAGAGCGGTTAGGCATTTGTATAAAAATATCGTCCTTTTTTCTTTAATACGCCTTTCCATTTTGGGCCATATTAATATGTTCAGACAATAAGGATTCAGTTGGGAGGATTTTGAATTGGTTAGGTATTATTAAAAATAGCCCATGTTGCTTGTTTTTTGCGTTTTTTTTTTTTTTTTTTTTGATAAATTAATTTTGCACATTTTTCACATAACTGGTGTCAACAGGAAGTGAAGCTCAACAACCTGTAGCTAATCAACTCGATTTCTTCCCCTTTCCCTCGTCGGTCCAGGAATTTCCTGGACCGACAAGGGAAATGGGGAACGGTACCATCCCAATCCACAACTTTTACATTTAAGCTTAATTATGGGAGGACATTTTGAAATAGTACGACTATGGGGAGGGGAGGGGAGTTTCGGAAACTTCCCTCGATTAAAAATCATTAAACACGCTTTGCTTTGCCCTGTAAAGATGTTTAGACCCTGGCAATGGCATTTTTCAATTAGTTGATTACTCCACGTCACTCCAATGAAAGGAAGGAAAATGTCGACTTTTTTGGCGAAACCGGAATTTTCATGAGTAAAACCGAACGCGAAGAGCGCGCTTTCGCCGTCGGTGTATCAGGAAAGGTACAATATTTAGTTTTTCGGTTGACCTAACTCATCCTAACTGACCTATTTGGGAGGAAAATGGGGTGGGGGGACAAGGGAAATCGTAGCAAATGTGCCCTCGTGTCCCCGCAGCTCCGCCACTGGTACTTGTTGACAATTTATTACACTCTACTTACAACGCCCTTAACACTACTTAACACTGCACTTATCGACAAATATTTAGATGATTTATGCTTTAACTATATTTCAATTTAAAAAATGTACAAACTATACTCACGGAAAGCATAATAATCCGCGCCCTTTAATTGTATAAGCATACAGGCCTACTATACTTGAATGGGGCAACTATGCGTAAGTATTCGGCAAGTCCACCTCATTTACTGACACTTCTCACTCTCTGAAGGACAATAACGCAAATTGAAACATTTTAGATTACGTTCGTTTTTCAATAACTGTTGGAGTTTGAGAAAGTCAATTAAAAAAGGGGGAAACTTACATGTCAGCCAGTCTTTTTACATATACCTGAGATACTGACATTAGGCCTACAAATTATTCAAATCTTATGTCACGGTTAATTTGGAGCATCTTGAAAAATTGCCGTCGTGTTTTGGCCAACTGAGCTGAAAAAAATCAATGTTGCCCTTTCCTAGGCAGAACATGGGACTGATCTCAGGACATCAATCGAGCAGCCAGCATGCGTGAAATTAGAAGGGTAATTGAATATGGGGTTTGCTGGAGAAAGGAAAATGATATTGAGGATGCCAAGGGATTTGAAAAAAAAAAATGAATCGAATACATCATATGTATGCGAAAAGTTGGTGACATAATGCCTAGTTCCTGAAAGCCGTTACTGGATGTATAAACATTAAACTCAGAAATTCTTTTAATTCATTTGTAATGTTTGTCACTAGTAAGATTCAAACCTTCGATTTCTAAAATACTGATTTTCGGAAAAAGGATAAAAATTGAGACAGAACCTCGTTTTTTTGTCTTTTTTTTTTGCAGTGTAATTTTATATTGATGACAGCTTTGTTTTGTTGTGACTGTTTCGTACTATGTAAACTATTTTGGAAATTTCATGCAAAGTAAGTGTTCCTTGTTTCTCTGTAGACACTAACATCGGCATTTTGTTTATTGTCAAGGCAACCGTTATCCTAGAAAATAATGGCTCCAACCTGTTTTAAAATGTAACATACGTCTATGTATTGCTTCTATAACTTGGTTAAAAGTTAATTTGGTCATAGGCGGATGTCGGGGGGGCGGGATGAAGATAGGGGGAATATCGGGGACAATGTTTGATAAATTCTCCAGACACCGACCCACAATCTCTAGATTTAACACACTTTATAATTTTTGGGAAGGATATGTCTCCCAATATTGAGAACAAATCGCCGCCCTTGACATTGGAGCCATCTTTAATGTGACTGAGTCAACGGCAATAATGTTTTTCTTCCATGAGCATGAGTGCGACAAGGTCCCCTGCAATATTTCGGTTATTCAGAACGCTCAGTTTTAACATTTTTGCAAAACTTGCAATATTTAGTGAGGCTAATATCTGCATGGAGGCTCCATAAGGCATGGCCCCTGCCGAATTCTGATCGAGAGAGATCATCCCCTCTCAATTAGTGTAAACTAACGTATTGAAGAATCCGATTGGTGCATGTGTTTAGTGACTATGGATCCATTCGTGGGGTCCATCATTCACCTTCATTTATCAGTTTATTGTCTACATGAATTTCAAGCCCTATATTAGTGCAATTGAGGGCATCAAGATACAATATATTGTATAACCATTCATGATGCAGGTAAGCAAGGAAATTGAAAGATTTAAATGTGATAGACCCCAGTTATGGCTGACTTGAATCAGACCATCACTCCCTGTCCGGATTCGTCTACAGGTTGTAGTTATTTTGACCATGTAAGGTGTTACAAGAAGGTGGCGACAATGTACGGATAGGACATACGCGTTGTATGCTCTGTCCATGTATATAGGAAGTCCGTGTTACTCTTACATACGTACAGTCACTATAACAAGATCTGACTGTATAATGCAAAACTGTAAAATTACTTCCCCACCCGGACTCCTACAGCAGTCAGTACCTTGACTTTCACTGTATTTTTTGTAGTTTTGACAACACTCAGTTCGTCGGTACATTATTTAGGTGTATTACAAGGTGGTAGGTTAAATTTGTGACACACCCGTGGAATCTGCCCAATTTTGCCACCCCTCCTACCAAAAACTGTGACAACAGGCAACCTTTGAATCTGTTTTGATAAACGACAAACACCCACTTCCCTTTTCGGTTTGCCTTGCGTTCAGCACGTGGAGTCAAACTGTCTCCACAACTTGCATGACATTTAAACACATCCGTTCAAACATGTGTCAAGATTTGGGTCTCCGAATACTTACTTGCTTGCTTGAAAAGCCAGAAAAATTACTTCCCAGCCAGAAGAATCTTTTAGAGACTCTTTGGATGCCTATGTTTAAAGGGGTGGATCAGCTCTTTAAAAATGTAACGTGGTGTTTCTTAAGTAATAACACCATGTAAGCAAATAGTAAAGAAACTTTTTTTTTTTAATTTTGATACGTTAAAATGAAACATATTTAAGGAATTCTGGTAAAATTTTCATGCAACACCCACGTTCGATTCCCGATATATTATAGCTGAAGTTGTCACATTTTCAACATAAAGTGAAGTCGAAGCAAGCAGATATATGCAACGTTAAAGTTGCATAAAAAATGTGGTAAATTTTAGAGAACAAAAAGATGTTGTTATGCAACTATGTTTAGTAAGATATATTACTGAAAACGTTATTTAATACTGTTACGCAAATTTCACACCTGTTTTTTCTGTTTAACATATATTTATCCTGTTTATCGTGTGTCGTCTTGACGGGACACGTCTGGCGTAAATGTCATAATGGCAGACTAATTCGTCTTAATTTCATTTTCAATAATTTGGGTACAATAACCCTACAAGTTTTGTCAGCTATGCCCAGTGATATCTGTTTATAATCTACGAGGTACCACCTGCTCTGCAAATTTTGTTTTTTGTGACGTTATTTTCATACCTTATTTATTTTCATAAAGGTCGTAAGAGTTGAAAAGCCTTAGACGACGATCATTAATTGCGTAACCAGGGGCGAAGGACAAGGGGGCTTCCACCGCTTGCTCCCCAATGAAATTTGAAGAAAAAATATATTGGGCAAAGTAATTTTTAGACAAAAAAATCAAAATCATGCCTTGAGAGTATGACCTTAGAGCATACGTTAATGAGAGACACAGAAGTGACATATTTCTTGCAATCTGGGCAGTTCATCCAAAATTTTCTCTGTACGCTACAATCTGAAAAGAGTAACAATTATGTGGAAAAATGTAAAACGCCATTTACAATTTTCGACACTTTTTTCAGGAAGAAACATTGGTAATGTTAATTTATGCGACGACCTAGTAAGCAAGCTCATTTCTAATTATTAAAGGCCTAGTTGCATTTCATCCAGTGACAGGTCTTTTAAATTCCTGACCATTTTTAGGGTGCTCATTTTTATTGTTGAAGAGGAAATTTTATTGCAAATGAAAGCTCAAAATAAAATCTGCTTTGACACTACTTAGAAACCTTGGAAATGCCATTTTCGGCTGTCTGTGGGGTAAGCATTAAATTACCTGTACACTCCGCGCCAACTGATGGTGGCGCTCCGCTTAGATAGTATAATTTTTATTCTTCTCCCACCAATTAAGCCCTTGACCCCAATGAATAACGTCTGACTCTCATTTCTAGGGAGGAGCAAGGAAAAGTTTCCAGAGACTGGAGTTACACTTCACTAGGGGATTCGATGGTATTACCAAGAGCATAATTGGGGGAGAATACTACACGATTGCTTCGAATCTTACCAGTTTTCACCCGCGTCCGCTCTGGTGTAGCTTGAGCCCATTATTTAGCAACTAGCTCCTTTCAGTTTCTTACCCTACATTGAGGAGCGGATGAAGGTTCTTGTTCAGCAAATGCTTTCGAAAATCGATCTCAAAGGGTAGTTAATATATACTGAGGGGAGGCAGTCACGGAGACGCTTTGCAGGGTATTCTTTTTTCAGCACACCTAAAATATCAGTCATTGTTAAAATATATCTTGGCGTGAGGTTATATTCCTACAAGAGTCAAGGTTTCATTCAGACTAATGAGACTGACAATTAAGGTATATGTATATATTACATCTCATGTGCTTCTCTAAGATTTTTAAAACTTCGTATGCTTGACAGTATTGATATTTTAATCTGCAATTTTTGAATGAAAATTATGTAACAGTAAGAAGTTTAGTAGAAAAGCAATTCTCGATGAAATTTTCAAGGAATTTAATTGAAATGAGATATATTGTGATGGCACTGAATGCAGGCACGAATATAATAAGGACATAAGTTAATGTCTAGAGAATCTCAAAAATATACGAATGAAGGGGGATTCCCCAACCCAGATTAAACTACCTAATGCGTACACTGATGAACAAGAGCTTTTTAATAACTCAGGTCGCAAGACCGATATGTTTAATTTGTATCAGGCATTAAGTTTCATCCTTGGTGCCGAATCTTGCAGGGTTGATAGTTTCAAATGTAGTCAAAGTAACTTTCAATGACCAGTTATCAGATCCTATCAGTGCTTCAGATGGGCTTGAATTAAGCGAATTATTAACAACCACTACAGAAAAGAAATGGTGCAGTGATAAGATGGCCCGCGGAATAATATTACCCGAGAAATAAGAACCTAGCTTGCAAATTATTACTAGCTGTATTTTATTATCTTCTGGCAGTTGCCATGGCAACTGTGTTTTATACGTTAAAGGCCCATTTCTCTCACCCCAAACAGTACCAATTCTCCTAACCTTCTTACTTAAGCCCCTCCCACAGTTGTCTGAAATTCGTGCCCATTAAGATACAATCTCAGTTCATTGCTTCAAGGTGAGTAAAGAAAAACTCAATTTATATAATCAAAACACTCTCAGTACCGTTCATGCAAGCTTTGGTACTCTGCATTGTTTGAATTGGCTGTCAATCAAATAGCTGAGCCAACTGAGAATATCTATACCCCCGTACCAAAATTGTAGTTTGGTGGAGAGGTTTGTCCCTTTAAAATGATTCGGACTACTCTAGTGGTAGTGTCCTGATAAACAACACACTATTGCAACGTTACTGTTCGATTTTGGCAGGTCAAATGCCCAATCATTCCATAAACTTGGTTCATCGGTTGATAAACCAGGCTTTTTAAGTTTTTTCGACGACAAATGCTAAATAATTTAAACTGTTTGTGGACGATAAACCAGGTTTTTCGAGTTTCGCACTTAAACAGTCGATAAACCTTATTTATGGATTTGGTAAACATGGTTTATCAATTCGATTATTCCCCTGTTCGCTGGGGGTTGTAGAATATGCCCACAGCATTCAGCCTCTCCTGTCGTATGGGGCGACTAAACGGGAGTTCTTGCACCGTATTTGAACTGCAACACTATGTATGCATACTATATAACACATTCAATCAATCCGATTAACTTGAAGATTCGAATTATTGAACATTGGAAAAATCAAGTTTAACATCAGACAAACCAAGTTTATCATCCGATAAACCCAGTTTACCGAATTATTGGGCATTTGGCTTGCCACATCCATGTTGTTCATTGGTCCATGAAGATTTAGGTCAGTAAGTTAACGCATTTTCTAGTTGTGTGTATACCTGAGCGTGAAAAAGACTATGTACCACAGGTACCCGGCTATTTGGATGGAATATCGACGAGTTGCATCTCAACAGCCTCCCTTGGCTCACAATTATCAACCAACATTCACAGTCAAATATCTTCGAAAATAAAAGCTCCCACCGGGACCTGAGGCCCTCACCGGGTTGAAGGTTTTAGGCGCCCATTAGGATCCGAGAGGCCCTTTTCAGGTTCAATCGTCATCTTCACAAAGTAGATCTGGCAAACATCTCAGAAGGTTAAAGGGAAGTTGACACTATAGTGAAAATTTCGCCACTGATTTTTAAAGGCCCAGTTCTCTCATCACAAACAGTACCAATTCTCCTGACCTGCTTACTGAAGCCCCTCCCACAATTGTCTGAAATTCATCCTCATCCAGATACAATCTCAGTTTATTGCTTCCAGGTGAGTA
Organism: Holothuria scabra; assembly: GCA_037179385.1. Lineage (NCBI taxonomy): Eukaryota > Metazoa > Echinodermata > Holothuroidea > Aspidochirotida > Holothuriidae > Holothuria > Holothuria scabra. The sequence continues at coordinate 47,658,414 of CM074188.1, forward strand.
TAGAAAAACTCAATATATGTAATCAAAACACCCACAGCACCGTTCATGTTGTGTAATATAAGCTTTGGTACTCTTCATTGTTTGAAAAAACTGCCAATCAAAGAGCTGAGCCAAATGAGAATTTTGGTACCCCGTACCAAAATTGTAGTTTGGGGTGAGAGATTGGACCCTTTAAGTGCAGACGTTCCCTGCAAAATCTGGGTGTAAACTTGTGTTAAAGTCTTTGTAGAATGAATGCCTCTTCTTGTAAGTCCTCTCTTTAATATTTGTAGATTAACCGAAAAGGGAGCTCTCTTCCAGCTCCCTGTAGGGACACGGGCGTATGTGCAGATTAGAGGGCGGTAGACCGCCAAGACCAGAACAAAAGATAAAAGCCAATTTCACCTATTTAGGCACTTGCACATTTTCGGGGCAATTGTCAAGTCATGATTATTTTCCCGGGAAGATAAGTCTTTTAACATGCCTACACCTAAGTACGTAAATTGTCTACGAAGCAGGCTGTGCGGCATAATCCTTGTTCAGTCATGGTGATTTTCGAAGCTTAGGAGCTTAGAAAATATGTTCTCTCCTCGGACTTGTGACGATACCGCTCGTCCATTAAAGCGACCCGTGCAAGCCACAAACGAAAGTGAGTTGAGCGGCAGATTTGTGTTTCACAGTGATTCCTTGTGTATAGGCTTAGGACTTTTCAATAACAAATGTTCATGACTGAAACTGAGGTCGGCATTAGTCTGGCATTGCAAACATTTCTTTCGCCGCAGACATTTATCACCCTCCCCCTCAGAATAGGCCTTATCCTTTCCTTCATATTTTTTGTCGAAAACAAGGCACTGCTGTAATGTTTCCTCCCTTTTCAATGATAAACGAAAATGTAAGAGTATGGTAGCCCGTCCCCGAGTCCGTGACTCTATGCTATGCAATGTAAAACGTCTCGAGATTTTGAAGCGAAGCATTTCCTCATGTCTCAAACCTTGTCCGTATGAGGTGTGATATGTCTTGAGATATGAGTGTGAGAATCTGGTGAAACAAACCCTAAGCATTATCAGAAACATAAATATACCGATAGTAAAGAAGCCCATATGCTAGAAAAGCATGTCTTTAACCCGAGGTTGTAGCATCCTGACACATATAGCTCATTTTCCAAGCCCTTGGTTATATAACTATGAATATGTCTACGTTCCACAAGGCTTAGCTGCTTTTCAACATATGCATTCACACTACGAGCATGTCGTCCACATGTATATGCCTTCGTTATGTCAAAACATCGTGATTTACGTATCTTCACTTTACCATTATCTAAAGTTATCGGAGGAGACGTGCTTTGACTAAAAAAAAGGAAGAAAAAACAAGTGTGATTTATGTTGTCATACAGTAACTTGACGAGATTAAAGACGCCACATCCTGTTCGCAAAATGAATTCTCAAAATGGTACACTCTGCATCCTTTTAATGGTCTCAAATTTATGCAATTGTATAATGACATTAACGTTTCTGGTATTTCAGTGAGGATGAGAATGCGTGTCGATTTGTTTCTAGTAGGTTGACGAAGTGTGTCATGAAATGTTGAGATGTTGTTCTTTACGAGAAAACTTACCAAGTAGCCTACATTGATTCCAGGAAGTAACGGTACATATGAAGCACTCAGACTGTGAATAATAGCAACTGCATGAGTGCAATTGTACATTATCGCTGGTTTTACGTACAGTACGCTGGCGAGTATACTAATACGAATACACAAATTTTTTAGGTACATTCTGCACGGTTGCGAAAGGACCTATGCCAAAAAGAGGACGTTATTTTTTTAATTTTGGACATGGTGCGACAAACATCAAGAAGCTATAGGCCAATGGTAGGCTAAGAACTGTAATAGGTCAGGTCATTCATTTTAACATTAAATTTTTTGTTCGGATAGGTACAGACGTTTATCGATACATTGCAATAAGTTATTTATGATAAATCTATGATATTGAAGTGTAAGTCTTGTACTACTACTCGTCAGCGACTTGGCCAAGATTTTATGATGGCAGGGGGCACGGGGTCAATAACCATGACAAAGGGGGCACAGTTCTTTACATCTCTAAATGTCTAAAGGACAAGTGTACTGACCAAGAATTCCACATGAGGAGCCTGGGGAAAAGGGTTTCTCGTGGGGAGCACGCGCCTTAGCCCCATTCTCCCAACCCCTTAGATACGCCACCGTCATGATACTAACGTAAAACGTTTAACCTTTTGTCTGCACCTTGTGCCAAATGTGATCACTGCCTTTTTCATTCTAGTATGTTGATCTAATATTCATAACGGATTCCGTTCTTTTTTGCCATCTACACAATCCTGGTGAATTTAACCAGATATAATTTACATCAGTGTAGAAATTGGGCAAATTTTGATCAACTAGAACAATAACCAAGTACTTGTTTAGTTTAAATTCACATAATAACATGATCATGATTTTCGGGTGAAATAAGTAACAATAAAAAACAGGATTGGGTGGGTGGCATATATTTTTTAAAATACGGACTGGTGAAATTTCATCAGACGATTTTTAGAGAGAAATTATGACAAGTCCACTTTTTACTTTACTTACAGCAAGACAACACTAGTTCATGTTAAATTTTAATATCAAAAGAGAATAGAAAACGGTCCTGGTAAGTGGATTGAGCACCTCAAAATTTAGAGGATAAATTTCAGAAAATCGATAAACGAGCACGCTGCCACGCCCAGTTTGAATCAGGGAGTTGAATAATACCCAACTGAATGAACGACATTTATTTTCCACCTTCGACATGTTTTGGGTTTTGTTTTGCCTTTTTTCTTTTTGGTTTGTTTTTTTTTTTTGTTTCATAATGTTAGGTCTAAAGTAGCAGCTGTGATTTCCTTCTGAAAATTACAACATCCCAATTTAAGGTGATGAGTGCCAGATACAATAAACGGTTTTAAAGTGTAGGTTACGAATGTATGTATTCACTACATCAAGTCGTTTTTTAAGATCAAAATGTGTGGATAATACTTACTGACGACAAGTTTCTAAGAATTCAAACTGCGAAAAGGCAAACTAGCGGAGATCATCGGTAAAAAGTGATACTTGTGCCCAAAGAGCTGAACCTGTATATGGACATTAATGTACACGGTGGGACGTAAGGCTGTAGTCTATTTACATTCAGGCAGATTATTTGCTATTTATATAAATTTTTTCGCGGAAAATTGCAGTGTGGAATTTTACATTAAAATGTTTCATTCAAGTGTCATTCCAGATCAATGTACTCCATACAGCTAACAAATTGATGGCACGTGTTGTTCCCTGACTATATTAGGTATCAAAAATCCATTGCGCCAGTCATCACCTTGCGTATAATTCACCTCTCAGTAAACTACAGTCGTAAATTTTGTACAATTTTTCTTTTTTATGAACTTGGGATTTGTGATTACAGCTCTCCTATATTTCTCCCCCACTCTCAAAATTAATAACTCTTTTCCTTTCCTTTACATCTTGGATAAGTTATTACCGTGCTGCTAAGATACGACAGCATGTTTAATTTAAAGTCAATGTTTGTCAATTCTCTGGAGTCTTTCTTCAATACAGCTGCACTGATACCTATTTAATGCAACGAATGAGAATCGCCTTTATTACCAGAAAATCACCCTTACTCAGATCTCACATGTGAGCATAACTGTCAATTAGTATGACGTAGCTCAAACTACTTTTTTCCTTTTTAAGATTTGCTCAAAACATTTTCTTATATTTTTTTTAAAAGAGACGTAATGTGAGAACAACTAGTCAAATTCAGATACTACTTACGGTATTAAGGAATACGTACAGAATGGTAGGCTATACGTATTTTACTTGTTCCATGATAGTGGTAATAGATACATGTACGTAGTGAAGAATCCAAAAACAAATAATAGTAAGATTATCGGCTGTTACAAGGGGAACGGGCGTATAAATCATCCTGTCTTTTTTGTGTGCTTTCCATACCATTACATTTAACAGTGGCGTTGCCCGGGGGCAGAGTCCAACAATGTAATTTTGGGGGTGAGATGAGGAGGGACTGAAGAGAAATTTGGTGGAGGAAAGTGAGGGAGGTGAACCCAGCGAACGTGACCAGTTGGGTCTCAAATGGGCTCCAGATGGGACCCAATCGTGTCTTTCAGGTTTTCTGACGGGGGCCCAGCTGGACTTCAGCTGTTAAAGCTAGGCTCATCAGGCTCCATCTGGTAAAGGCTAGGTCAGAGGGGCCCTGGGTGGAAACACTTGACAAACGTGAACACGAATGAGTCCGAACTGGTCCCAGCAAGTAGCCAAGCTGGAGCCCATTCGGGGCCCAACCGGGCATGTTGGCTGGGAACGGGGTGGGAGTAATTTGGAAAAACTGGCTTCACAAGCATGATCTTTTAATGATAGTGGAAACGAAGAGAAAGAGATAAAGTGACCAATTGAACAAGTCTGGGATGGTGTGAAATTATCATTGATTCGTGGTTTTGACGATTGGCCATACATGCGTCTGGCAATTGCTTATATGCAGTAGAAAACAGAGATGTCGCCAACTGGAATGGAGGGAAAGACCCCATTGCCCCCGTCCGGGATGAATGTCCCTACTCGGGTGAATAATCCAATGACTTCGTGGATCCTTAATCCGTTCGATAAAAGAAGGAGCTACGATTAGCTTCCGTCCGCCTCTCGATCTTCTGGAGTATTCACAAGATGACCTTAAATTTTACCAAAATTTTTCTCCAGTATTTGAAGTTATTGCTAAAAAAAGTAAAATGTTTGGGGCGTTTTGGCATTTCTCAAATTGTCCATCCCCTACCTTTTGGGTACTAATTTCTTTAAGGGCGGGGAGGAGTTCCTGGTCCCTGCTGGGGAGCTTGGCCCACTTGTTGCGCAAATCCGAACAGAATTCCTGTATAAGAAGGAGTACGCAAAGTCCTAGGCAAATGCAGACGCGTAGTCACGGGGAGGGATGAGAATCAAAATATACTTCTCCGGAAAATCACTTATACACCAATCCTGTCAACTTGCGGAAAATTTCAATTAATCTTCCATATACGCTCCTTAAAAAAGCAAAAAACAATTGAAAAGGGAAAGGGGACATCCACTTTTCTTAGATCCCTCCCCAGCCAACCCCACTGATAGAACGAACTGCAGAACACTTTCTGGATATATTTTAGTATTAAAAGCAGTATAGATCAGCATTTGGCTTTAGAACATCGAGACAGCAAAAAAAAAAAAAAAAATAGAGACGGCGTCACACTACCTCTTACCCCTCCCCATACAGAAGGTAGAAAAAGTGATGAAAAGGATGAATCGACTTCGCTTACTCAGAACAAAAGCCTAACAACGCCCCTGAAATGACACTAAATTAGAAACCTGTTAATGTTTCTTTTTCGATTTTTCGATCAGTGAAATTCATCAATGTTATGGGTAAACAACGAGTTCGTGAAAATGTTGGCTGATGGCTCCTAGTGATGATCGAAATTCCTCTGACTATTAACAGGCTTCTTTTATTCAATAGTCCAAAGGATACTACATAAGCATATTCTCCCACCTAAGTATATCAAGCGTACCCAGTGGCGTAACCACGGGAAGGGTCTGGGGTTGCACCCACCTGACCCAACCTTGAAACAAAAAAAAAAAACCAATTGCAAAATACTTATGTTCTCTATTAACTTAAATACATTTGAGGAAAAAACATTGCACCATTTTGCATCTGGAGACCTGAAATAGGTGTTTTTCTCCCTCTTAGACCTTTCCCCCATGCCGTGCTCCAAAATCCTCTCCATTACACAATCCTGGCCACGCTACTGAGTATACCCATCGCAAAATGCATACGATTTAATTTATTTGCTACAAAACTGTACAATTTGTCATGTAATTATTTAGTCCACTACGCAAAAGCAGGTGCTGATGAAGGGTTCGTATACAGCTATTCATGACACCATGATTTTCTCCGGAAACTTTGTTAAGCAGAAAATAGGTTAGGTATGGTCTTTATTCTTAACTTATAAACTTCTGGTTTAATCTAGCGATGACCCAAATCCCAGTTGCAGGGGCACTGAAGTGCTACCCCTACCCCTCTGTTTATGTAGAAAATAGGAATTCGGCCTCGTTCTGCAGTTGATGTATGAACAGGGAGTTCTGTTTGCAATTCTCTGGCATGAACATCTGTTTGCATAGCGTTAGGTGTACACAGCAAAGTCATAAAGTCGACCAACAGTATGTGGGACTAACAATGAAAACTTACCCAAATTTTTTTCAAGTTTAGGCATGAAACGCACAGACATGCATGTACTCTTTTCAAATCAGAACTATCATCTCAATGCCTGATATTCAAAGCGAGTTGTGTACGTCGTCAGAAAAGCACCTTGTCAATATAAAACACCTCTGATTCGAATCTGTTTATCAGAGAGCAGGGTTGTTATTTTGCAAACATATAGATAGTTTTGTTTAACTTCACTTGTCTTTAGGTATGGCATCAATCAAAGTTATTTGAACCGAATATTCTGACCAAAACGCTGTCGTGATCTAACTGTGTCTACGACGCACATCTTGTGAATGGAATGACTACTGTCATAATACCAAAACGCTGTAGAAATCGAACTGTGTCTACGACGTACATCATGTGAATGGACTGACTACTACCATAATACCACGACGTTGTAGTGATCTAACTGTGTCTGCAACGTACATCATGTGAATGGACTAACTACTGTCATAATACCAAGACGTCGTGATAGAACTGTGTCTACGACGTACATCATGTGAATGGACTGACTACTGTCATAATACCACGACGTTGTAGTGATCTAACTGTGTTTGCAACGTACATCTTTTGAATGGACTGACTACTGTCATAATACCAAGACGCTGCCATGATCTAACTGTGTCTACGACGTACATCGTGTGAATGGACTGACTACTGTCATAATACCAAAACGCTGTCGTGATCTAACTGTGTCTACGACGTAAACCTTATGAATGGCCTGACTACTGTCATAATACCAAAACGCTGTAGAAATCTAACTGTGTCTTCGACGTACATCTTGTGAATGGACTGACTACTGTCATAATACGATTCATTAAGGTCCACCGTTATCCCCTGCACTGGTATCACATTTCCCCTCGTTAATTAATCAACCACCTCGACGCCGTTTTTTACAGCATTGGAAAGAGTGGGTCAAATAAAATTTCGTAATCTCGTATAAATCGTCGAACCAACTTGACGATCAACGTTCTCCGTCTGCATCTTGCAATGAAACAAAACCGACCCAATTGAAATTAATCCCACACCATCACGCTTTGCCATAAGTTTTCTTGAATTAAAGAAAAATGGGAAAGAAGTCTGCTCTTAACAAGAAATATTTCCATTGATATGGAGCGCTTTCCTCCTATTCTCAAGTGAGTCACCTTTAACCAAATGTGAACTATACAATTAAGTCTTTATTTTCTTTGAATGAAAATAAACATCTCATTATTTCATTTTGACTGAAACCTTCTATTCCCCAATGTGTTCCTGCTTCCGAGTTGGTTTCAGATGCTCTTCAAGAAAATATCGAGTTACTCCATTTAATCAGGTAGAGACTGTGTGATTGATTTTTTGGTAGATCCCACAAGGAATAACGTCAAGTCTCTTTGACATGTAACCGTTGTGACGAAATTTCATGGCAAAGTTGTAAAATGAGGGTTGAATTTTAAGGCGGACTAGGTCCATGACATAATGTACAGTCATCGTTTTCCACTCTGACTGTATTGTACAGCGACTTGTACTATACATCCCGTAGCTGAATAGTTGCATTATTCAGCCAGCCTCTAGCACTAGGTTAAGAAATACCCAAATTAGTCTTTCACTTTCACTTTGCTCTTGCTTTAAACAGCTCACCGACTCATAATCTTCACAAAGCGAAATGGTCATCTACTGACAATAAATCGATCTCAAAAGAGTTCCTAGTTTTTATTCACCAGCTCGCCGCCGAATCTTTCATTTCGCCTAAGAGGAAAAACGACGGACAAAATGGAAATTTAAACTGCGTTTGATTGATTCACCAGCACGGATGTATGTTTGTAAACGCTGTGAGTAGGTCAATACCAATTTTCCCCGATGTGAAACCACGAGGTTTGCTCGTACTGGATTCAAACTTAACTTGTTATTGTCGGATCATGAACGGATTTTTTAATACATATCCACTCCGAAACAGATGTGACCCATAGGCTATTTATGAGCAAGAATCTTGTACCATGTTGGTCTGCTAGTGAGTTTTGAAATCCATGTCGCTATCACTCTGAAACTGACTGACAACAAATAAAAATGCTTTCAATGCTGCGCAAAGATTCATCTTCGGTCTTGATTTGTTACAGAAATAAATGTATCCGATAATATATCTGCCAAGTTATTGAGACCTGAAATAGCCTACTATGTCATCATAATGATTATCAGGATGTGCTAAAACTGAGTAGTTCGTATCTCACCATTCTACGAACTAAGTGGGGTATATTATGTTACCACCATAGGCGTACGAGAGCATTTCACTTTGGTGGGGCAGAGGATTCTCTGCCCGAAAAATGTAATTCTGCCCGAAAGACTATCTAAGCGGAGAGCCACCATCAGTTGGCGCGGAGCGTACAGAAAATTTTGAAAAATCGCAACCCCTCAGACAGCCGGAAATGGCCTTTCCTAGGCTTATAAGCAGAATCAAAGCCGTCGATATTTTGAACTTTCGTTTGCAATAAAATTTTCACCCAAAATGAGCAATTCTGTAAAAAGGTCAGAAAACTCCCAGATGAAATGTAACACTACCATTGGATGACTACATTAAGCTATAATAAGTAATTAGTGCTTAGTTAAGAACAGTTTACTTTGACCTAACGTTACTACTAGGGAGGACTAGCCGTATGTTAGGCTATACGTACACCAGCACAGCGGTATATTGCTCAATTAGGGAGTTTTGTAATCATTCTCTTAACATTTATTTTTACACTTGGGCGAATTAACTTCGTGTAACAGAATTACAGTTCAAAGGGCGTTGACAAGGCAATACTCATATATTCTTCCCCGATCCAGCAATCGGTAACTGAGGTTCGTCCTGAAGAACATTTGAGATGTGAAAATACATAATATAATGATATACCGCACCTGGGAAAGTATAAAACATTACATGGTCTTGCATCTTTTCCGGGGAAAACTATAGAACGGAATTAAAAACATGAGTACAGGGGCGGGATTTGATCTCTGAAAGTGGGGGGCAAATTCGGGCAGACTAGCAAACGGCGCCGGGGCCCGCCTCAGGGCCCATGGTGGGGTCCAAGGGGAAAGCCCCCGGAAGCTCCTGGGTATTAACGAAATTGCAGGCATTAAAATGATGCATTTTATCTTCACCTTTAAAATACATAAGATGGGCACTTAACAGAACACAAGTATCACCATTTGACTTTCTTCAATTATATCCTTACTCCGTATGATTAAAGTCGACCGGAATCGACAATGTAGAGGGTGCGGGGAGGGAGAATGGATGAATTAAAATTGATGTTTTTCTGGGGCTCCCCCCTTGGTGCCCCAGATCTTCTTTTCAGAAAGTTAGGGGGCTTTTCATGTGAAGTGAATTCAGCCTTTGTCTATGATAGGGCGCGCGAAGCGCGCCGGAAAATTTACCTGGTAAGACATCTCAATAATGAAACTGAATGAAAATTAAAAAATTGGGAGAAAGGATGGGCCACTTTTAACCTTAGCTGAATAACGGTGCCTTCCTAAAACATTCTTACTGAAGCACAGACATGCTATAGTTTCCTATATAGTCTTTTCAGGTGATTTTCACAGAGCCGTTACCTGTAAAGGGGCGCACGGAGCGGGCCGAAAAATTGAATTTTTACTTCATCTCAATAGTGAAATTGAAATAAAATTAGACAAAGAGTGGTACCTTTTCATTACAGCTGAATAAGGGTGTCCCCTGAGAAATTTGTACTAAGCAAAAACGTACCGTTGGTTTCCTATAGAGTCCTTTTCGTTTGATTTTTATAGAGTCCTTATCTGTGATGGGACGCGCAGAACACGCCAAAAAGGACTAGTTTTGAGACATCTCAAAAGAGAAATTAGTGAAAATTAGAGAAAGGGTGGTCCCCTTTTCACCTCAGCTGAAAAAGGGTGGAGCTCCAGATTAGGGTCAAATTAGCATCGTCCTTTCAGAAAGCTTGGGGGTACTTGGTCAGATAAGGGACCAGAAGATGACCGCCTCCTGCTCCCCTTTTCACTAGTTACGGTAGAGCTTCAGTTACGGCCCGGGCACTGGTGATAAGTCTCAGTGACAATGGAAGAGTTGTTCTACAACTTTCAATCCTGAAATATTTAAAACGAGTGCACACGAAGCGTGTCGAAAAAGGAGGGTTGCTGAGACATTTATTGAAAGGATATCGTTTTTGTTTAGTTTTCAATGCAGTAAATGACATGTTTAAACATTATACAACTTAATTAAGTATCACTCGCGTAGCTCTGTCAGTTCCTGTTTGTATTTTTGTAGCAAAAGCAACCAAAGACGTAAAAAAACTAAGTTCTGGAAAAAAGTGGGGGACCCCCCCCCCCCCCCCCGTAATCCCGCCTATGCGTTAGTACGGTATGTCTGTAACTCTGTTGCGACTCTTGCCAGAATTCCAGTTCCACTGAATTGATACAACTGTCTATATGACTCGGCCCCAACTCCCGACTATATATAAATGATTTTTCTACTAACGCCGTTTGAGAAAAACTCAGCTTGTCACGTTGCTAGAAGTTTTACATGAATTTGTGGACAGACTTACTTGCAGATTTGTTCACACTAAATTCGTATGAGTGAGCAAACAAGCTAAGTTGATTTGTTCACCATTGCCCGAATTTCGGTTCAACAGCACTGCAGGTTAAAAAGTTTCGCACAATTTTAAGAGGATCAATTTGAAAAGTGCAAAATCGTCATCTCATTCATATGCTGCCCGAATACCCCTCCACCAAGTACGTTTCATCCTTCTGGTGACTATTGGTGATTTGTCATTTAGTAATATGGTGCGCCACAAGACAGCTTTTGATTGATTTGTTCGGGCAAAATTTTGGGGACTGTATACATTCTCGCTTCCCTTGTAATCTGGCAATTAAAAATATCCCAGAACTTTTTTGCAACTTTTGCTCAAATATTGTGTCATTTCGGGCACAGGTTTGCTCAAGAATATGAAGTGAGACTGACGATAAATTGTTTTTTCATAAGCTGCCCGAATGTGTCGCGAATTTTGGTATCTTTTAGAGTTTTCATGAAAATTGTACCGTGACTATGATGCTTTTTTATTATTTTTTCGGCCAAGTGTTTGAAGGAATTCGGGCGCGCCTAGGAGTTTTTTGTGTAAGTAGAAACAAACCACGTTTTAAGACTCAAACGGCTGCCCGAATTTTTCCAGATCCCTGCCCGAATTTTAGGTCTTGAGAAAATTTGGGGGGCAGTCTTCCCCCTGCCCCCCCCCCTCGTACGCCTATGGTTACCACACTCGTGCCTGTGCAAACACAAGGAGTCCTAGATTGTATTCGTGTGAAACAATTCCTGCAATTCCTCGTTTGAAATATTAACTTAAGGAATTTGTACACCGGATAGGAACAAATTTTTTAAAAAAGAATAAAAATTAAGGGAAAAATTTGCCCTTTCCAGGGGTGGATCCTGGATATTTGACAGGAGAGGAAAGCATGGGTTGAGTGCTCCTTCCCTTTTTCGTTCCTTTTTCTTCTCTGTGCGCATTTTTGCGAATATGGAAGGGTGGTATCCCCCTGCCACATGACGACGCTCCTAACTACAACTAAGGCAATTACGACGGATATGATGGGAGGAGGGAATGGGTACGTATTCACATATCCTCCCATCAAGGTCGGTGATAATTTGGTACGGAGTGCTTTTTGAGGCCATTCAAACTATATATTTTTAGGCAACATTTAACGAATATTCGTAATTGAATTATGCAAGGTTTTAGGTAAGCTCCTTTCCCATAATGTTGCAACCTCAATCCTACACTTCGGATTATTAGTTAAGTTACGCTAATTGCAATTGTCAACGTACTCACATGTGATCCTTCCATTCTTCCAATCCTGTGCGGGTCTATTTTTACATTTTCAAGTTATAGCAACTATCCCACAACCGGGAAAAGGTTTACAGAGAGGATTACTATTTTGGTGCAAAGTAAGTAAGTAGGTTATGAGAACGAAATACCGTTCAGGTAATCAGGTACCATACTACAACAAATGCACAAGTACAGATGTGCGTGACAATTATTGTAGAATTCGATAATTTAAGACCGCAAAATACCATTGTATTACTATTGTATTGTTAATGAACCTCCCAACTTCTTCTGAATTGTGAAACCCTGTGGAGTAGATCAGTTATCCGGGTCTCTACGTTACCAGAACAACATTAGCAATAACAATAAACTGACTTTTCTGTGTGGCTGTCAGGGTACGGGATCGGTCAAGCAATGTTCTCCGTTACCAACATTAGACAACGTTACGCGTTTCAACATTTCAGTAAACGAAATCACTGGGTTTCACTGCAAGTTGTCTTCAATTTAATTAATTTACATTAATGATCTCTCTTACATCTCAACTAAGCTCTGTTTTGCCTTGTTTGCCGATGAAACCAGTATTCTTTATAAGCATAGAAATATCCATGTAGCTACACGTGTTATTAATAATGAATTAACTTGTATTTCCAACTGGTTTAGAGCGAACAAATTATCGTTAAATATCAGTAAAACCAACTATATGGTCTTTCACCCCTATCAGCGTAAGGTACATCATGTTGATATTTACATAGACAAAACCAAAGTGTCTTTCTCTAATAAAATAAAATTTCTAGGTATTTATCTCGATTCGAATCTCTCTTGGTAAATCACGTTAACAATATCTGTTCGAAACTTTCCAAGACCATCGGTGTACTTTATAGAGTCAGTAGTTATGTACCATGCAATATTATGAAAACCCTTTATGATTCTTTAATCTTCTCACAAATTTTCTACTGTAATATTGTCTGAGGTAATACTTATCCGTCTTATCTTAATCGTGTTTATGTCCTTCAGAAAAAAAGTTTTAAGGATTATTACGAACCCGAATTACTGTGCTCCCACTGATAGGCTTTTCTTTGATCTCAACACTCTAACTATTTTTGATGTTTATAAGTATCAACTATCAAGCCACGATTTTTATGTGCAAGTATGTTAACGCTTTCTTGCCGACAATATTTGACAGTTACTTTAACTTAAACCGGGATTACCACCACTACCAAACTAGGGAGTCACACAATTTTCATATAAGTAGGTTTTCTACACAAGTTTTTAATCGTTCTCTTTTCGTCACCGGTCCTTAGCTGTGGAACAATCTCGACAGTAGTATAAGGAATTCCAAATCAATAGGAACATTTTGCAAACAATTAAATTATTATATTTTACCAAGATACAATGTTTAAGTTAATACAATTATTTTCTGTTTTATTTTCTGTATACAGTTATTTTCTGTATTATTTTCTGTTTGTTTTTGTGTTTCTTCTGTGCTTGTACTTGTAAATACTTTGCTTTAATTTTCTGATTTTTGTTTTGGTTAATTTAAGGAGACTGCTCGTAAAAGCAACCTTCATGCTTCTTCAGCCCTCCTCCACTTAACTATATTGTCTATTGTAAATACTTTCGATTTTTATAATCCGTGGAAATAAATTGAATCGAATTGAATTGAAAAATTGAACAATGTTGTTTTATGGGCAAGTGTATTACCTTATGATTTGTCTGGGTGAGTGAAATAATAAACGCTACACAGATGAATGCTCGGTTACAAAACAGCACTGTGCAAAAAGATCTCAAAACACTGTGACCCAGTTTGAGTATTTTCTGATCAAGAACATCATGTCTGTATGCTGAGTAGACTCTTGAAAACCATTTCAATGTGTTAGAGTGAAACTGTTGTAGGCAGACATAGCGTAACGTAACCTATCGATGGTTTACACTGCAGCAGTGCGTGGTGCGTTTCCATGCCGTTATATTTCAGTCAATGCTTGATTTCATGCCAACGTTGCTAAGGTAAAACTAAGATCCGGAAAATAAAACGACCCCAGGAGTATTGGACTATATCATGAGGGAAATTTTCACAATAGGAGTGCGAAAAATATATCCTTGAACATGTTAAATAGGCCTATTTTCAATACCATTTTGACTCTTAATTGTGTCTCACATCCCTCACTCGAAAATTGTACCTGTGCTGAAGTTGATGCGAGATATCCTCATTTTAAAAAATATGATTTCCACTGTAGCATGCGTATACTTTTATTTTACATTGATATCCTTAAGTTTCCCGTCTGCTCCGCCGATCTCCTATCTTGATAAAGTGCTTATGTTCCGGTCGCATTACGGTCAGACTGCTAAACTCGTCATACTTGAAGATGTTTTTTCAAATCATGTTGAGCGACACATTATGCGTATATTGCTGCAAGGGCACAAAGACAGTTGTACAGACAGTAAGAACCAATATATTAAGTGTATTGCTTGCACCAGTAATTGAAAAAACCACATGTGGCCTTTAGCTAAAGTAGTTTGATATTCACTCTTCACTGGGTATAAGAAAACGTTCAACGACTTATTGAACATATCCATAAATCTCTCAATGAAAAAGCTCCTTGCTAGCATGAGCCAAAACCGCACATTCATTCAAAAACTAAGCGTGCACCTGGTGACTTATTTGATTTAATTTCGACAGAATACCTCGTAAAAGAGTTATGTCACTACACACGAACTGCATAAGCACATCGACTACGTTTGATGAAGATTTTGCATTCCGATTGATTTTAGTTGGATCATCTGAAAGAATCTGAATGACCAACTTATCATGCATGAAGGCCACTTTCATTGACAAGAAAACTAATATTAATAAGTTATTTACGGTTTTCCATGACACCGACCTCAAACAAGAAAATGGTCGTGCACCTGCGTTATAAAAGGGCATTCCACATACATCATTTGTTTTACTGACATTTTTTTCACATGCAAAACTAATTTATTCATAACCCGCATTGCTGGTGCATTTCTAATATTTCATACATCAACGGCCGTTTAATTTCCATGTACTACAGGTAACCAGGACGGGTGGCAAGCTAATGCTGTACAAAAAATAAAAACATTATATTTTTCACCACAATGGTGTTTCTTAGTAAGAAACACAATGAAAAAATTCATAACTAATTCTTTTGTTTAGCATGATAGGTTGAAATTTTTAAAAGTAGATTGACACGTTTAACTTGTATAACGTCTTGCTTTGGATACTTATTTTTTGAACTCGGCATAAATTTTCATATTTAAAAGCTAATAAGGGATAATATTAAGGTTAAGTATTGGTAATGTTTAAACAACAAGACCGTTATTATCGGATGTTAGACCGACATAAACTTTTTGGGATACGAGTGTTAGTACCATTTATGGAAATTTAAGAAACAGAGAAATCACTCTCTTTTCCTTAAAGTACTAATGGATGACATAAAGGTCTTGTACATATAATGTTCCTTTAGATAACTATTTTACCCAGATCTTTAGATCCCATTTTATGCATATGAGCACAATAGCTAGTTAAAATAGTTTGACTTTTCAACGGAACGGAGTTTGCATGACACCATTTAAAAGCTCAAATTTAAAGTGATATCATTTTCCTCATTCCAACCATGAATAATGACCCAAATCGCCATATTTCTCTATTAAAAAGCCAATTATAACGAAAAGAGCACCAGTTGCAACCTTTTCTTTCTAATTTGACCCCAGATAGGCCAAAAATAAAAGCAAATGAGGCACTGCACTCAAGCTGTTGTTATTTCAGAGATGCAATCCTTTCAACAATGATCATTTTTAAATGGAAAGAAATGTATTCTCTTTTGTTAAACGGGTTAAAACGTGTATGCGTACTATTAGAGTAGAAGCCGTTTTCAACGCCATTAACTTGGCAAGAGGAACAGATTTTAATGCTTCCCCATATGCAGTGGAATACTCACAACATCGCCCAATAGTGTATCCATACATTCCCCCATTGCCTCTTCACTCCGTCTAATTTAGCGCCAGCGAAGATGCTCTCTTGAGGAAAACGAAAAGTCGCTCAGCTGAGGAGAAAAAACGAAGATTGGACGTGAGTAAGTTAGGCCTCTTGAATATACATGGCACTGTAATCTGATTGAGCTCAACAACTTCGATGTGTAATTTGGGGTGATGCATTGCGGGATTTTAAATCCGCACGAGGTATATCAAGCTCGGCTCTGATAAGATAAAACATTTGTGAAATCGTTTTCATTATACTTGCTCATTCGCTTTCGATGAAATGTACTACTGTAAGAAATCGGCTGTTTTCTCACCAGCAAACAGTTGGGAAGCAGACCTCGCATTTGTGACCGTTACACCCTCAGTGCTTGCGGTGGAATGCATTCTGGGATACCGTACTCGAGGTAGCTTACGCAGATACGAAATCGGACACCATTTAAATGTCAGTAATTCGTATTCATAGTCCTACGTAAATGAGCATTTGAACAATAGTAGAAAGTTAAATATTCAAAAGAAACTCTTTTTAGAATTTAGAACGTAACGATTGTCAGGGAGTGAACTTTGTCTGGAGTTTTCGCCCAAAAATTTTCGAAAAAAGGAAGGGGAGAGCTCCATTGCGAAGTTTCAAACAGCACATTTCCCGTCTTTAATGTGAAAATATGTTGAAATGTCATTTGGAGGAAACAGAACAAATAATATTCCAAAATATAGTGGAACCTTTTCTTGTTATCCCCATATTTTCACTAAAAATGCTATAAATCAGGCAGTGTGTTTGTTCTACTCTTCTATGCTTTATATGTGCATACTTTTGCATCACTTTCATACGTATGTGCACACGCAATGACATTATGTTGGATCTTGTATCGACGTGCTTCATGCTAGCTACCATCATGCATTGCGTTCCGAGATAGCTGACTGACAAAAGGTGTATTGCAAGCAGATTCGTACCGTAAACAAAGCGGGATCGACCGTCTTCAGGAAAATTGAAATAATTCATCGACGAACCTAAGTGGAAAAGTATATTTCTTGCCAAAATATTAACATTTGGAGCTTGTTGTGAACCTCGGGGATGATTTCGGGACACAGTTGTGACCATTCACCCAACCTCCAGCCTAGGTTGACCTAAAATCTCCAGATGATGCATGGGCCTTTTGGCCGACAGTTTCTCCTGAAATTGGTTATGTGATAACTTAATTTGCGAGGTTATTGTGGTAAGTTTGATAGTTTTCTTGATCATAGTTGGAAGTTTATACACAGAATGAAAAAGCTATCCTTTTTTTTCAAATGTGCATTTTCATAAGAGGCTAAAATTCAAACTTGTGTGACGTCATCAGAACTTAATATATTTCGGTGACCCCTGGGTCAGCTTGCCAAATGCAAACGATTATGTTTCATAAATTTGATATATACATGTAATCTGGATTGTATGCAACCAAATGGATGTTCTACTCTTAGCAGTATAGGTAAAATCACGTCAAATAACTTCCAGAATTACACGTTGCAAATCGTATATAGCTTTTCAGATCATACAGTCAAAGTCTCAGGGAGAAATTCAAAATGAGCTCTGTTCAATATGTGCCAATTTTGCATAGCGTCCAAGATATTTTAATCAATCCAGCCTGTATCGTGATTTCCATGTGAATTTACTTTACATTACTGCACAACACTTGCTGCACATTTGATAGAAAATACCAGCATACATTTATGTATACAGTAGTGGACAGGCTAGACAGGTAGAACACTTTGCACGTACAAACAGTGGTACATCTATCGTTTCAATGCCATGCAATGTTATGCAAAGCTGATGTCAATGAAGACCCTAATTATATGTTTATCTAATATGAATTTGTGGTGTAATGTCCACTTGTGTAAAATAGTCAGCTATGAACTTGGAGAAAACTCCCTTAAGCATGTACATATGATGAATACATTGAAACCACTTTAACCAGCATAATTACAGTGCACTTCATATTTTCAACGTTTCAGAAGCAAAGAAGCTTTTGAGTTCCATCTTTTTGGTTACTCAGTTGATGTAATTTATCATAAAGGAGAATAAACAATTACAGTAAACTCGAGTGGTAATCAAGCCTTTTTCAGACACACAAAACCTTTTTCTTTAATCCCATTTGGAAGAGAAGGACCCGCCAATCCATATCATGGACGGTTTGACCTTGCGCTATGAATTCAGAAGACCTTTCTGTTTGGAACGAAATCCGTTTAAAGTGTACCTCAAATATGGAATTTCAAAAATGTATTTTACAAAGCACTAAATGAATTAAAATGGTCTAATCCCAGTTTTCACATGACTTTTCTATGTTGAAATATACAATATTTCAGTTTATTCCTTCAACTAGGGATGGTACATTGTGCAATCATTTGTCATATCTTTGTTGTACTACTCAAAGTAGGATCCTTGCATTTCTTTTGTCTTCTTTTGTTTTTCCGGAAGCTGCTTCTCTTTGCGCCAAAATGTTCTTACTACTCTGGGGTGACCTGACTTTACATACACTGTCTGAACAACATGTCAGAAACGGGAAGTGTTCCAACTTCATACAAATGTTTTTAATTTCAAAGGGAAAAGCATGTATATGCTAGCAATTCAACAAGAATTTCACATGTTCTGCAATATACTTTTTTGCTTTAAGATGAAAAATCTGAATATTCAGTATCTCAACAATGACAATGGCAGTTGGATCAATGAAATTTAATTTACACACACACAAATAAATTTATTAATATATATATATAACAAAATACAATAACAAAATGAAAATGAGACGCGCGCATATATATATATATATATTAAGGTGCTTCTTTAAGAAATTTATTTAGAAACTTTTATCGACTTTGTTAATTCCTTTTGACCCTTTTTGAAATTTACCTATTGTATCTCGGACTCATCTGTTGTTTTTCTCGACCTTAAACTGTCCATCAACAACCGTACAATTACCTCTAACCTACACTTCAGGCCAACCGGCTCGCATAACTACCTTTTGTACCCTTCCAACCACCCCAAATCTTGCACTAAATCTATCCCTTATTCCCAGCTCTTACGAGCCAAACGAATTTGTTCGGAGGATTCTGACTTCTCTACTGCCTCTGAAGAAATTTTTCCTTTTTTGAAAAACGCCAGTACCCTGCCAAAATCCTCTCTAATGCCCTACGTAGGATTCAAGGAACCAGCAGAGAGGAAGCCTTAGAGAAAAAGAGCAAATCTGGTACCAATCTACGTATTCCTTTAGTTATTTCTTATCACCCTTCGGTCCGTCCTATTTTACACGCTATCCACAAAAATGTAGAGTTGCTCCGACAAGACCCCTCGACCCGTGATATTTTCCCGGAACCCCCAATCACTGCTTTTAGAGTTGAGAAAAATTTAGCCAACCATTTAGTTCGGGTTTCCCACCCACAAACTTCTTTCGACTACACGGCTGGTACCTTTCCATGTAACCGTCCGAGGTGTAATACATGTCCAGTTGTTGGCAAACACGACCTCGTCAACATTTCAGGCCCCAACGGCAATAGCTTTATTGTCAAACAAAGATTCTCCTGCATTTCCTCTAGTGTAGTTTATATTTTAGCATGTGGGAGATGTAACTCGTTGTATGTGGGAGAGACCAAGCGCCGCCTCGCGGATCGAGTCACCGAGCACCTTAGGTCCATCAAACAGAATCTCCATGGATACCCGGTGGCTGCACATTTTAATCCCCCTTCACCTTGTTCTATACAGCATTTAACTGTTACGGCAGCTGTACTGTGCCGAGGCTCCGATCGTGACCGCCTTAGTGCTGAAAACCGACTGATCATGAGGCTAGGTACTCTCGCTCCACACGGCCTTAATGTTAGAATTGACCTTTTGTAATATTCACCCCTTTTTGAGCCAGTTTTTACTCCTTTTACACTTACCCGTTCGTGCTCGTTTTTTACTGTGTAGCCTTAATTATTATTTTTCCGGACCTAGTTTTTGTCTACTTTTTTCCGACCATGTTCTATTTGTACGTGCACTTTTTCATCCAGGACGCTCTCTTTCAATTTTTGATTTGTGTTTCATCCTTCGCACTCATGTTTTCTGACAGTCACTTTCGTTCGGTTCTGTTTTTACAGCGATCGCTTCGGATTTGATGTTTGTCGTGTCCAATTGTTACTGTTGGCTGTTCAGTTTAGTTTTTGCCACTTGATGAAGGGTTTATAACCGAAACGTCGTGGAGTTTTCCGCAAACTTTTAAGCACTATATATATATATATATATGCGCGCGTCTCATTTTCATTTTGTTATTGTATAAATATTATGCTTCGCATTTGTGGACTGAGGAGTGTAGGCTACAAACGTAAACCTATACGAAACAAGCTTGTATCTTGAAATGCAATAGTGTCTACTTTCTTATATATATATATATACATATATATACTTCACTGTTGGTGCTGAAGAAAGGCACAGGCGTGCCTGAAATATACACTGTTTTCTCTGTATTGGAAATTTGTGCTCTTATGATGTCATCTTTGTGTAACTCACTATTTTTCATCGCTTTTATAATTTTTGGAGCACACGTGGATACTTTTCTTAGTATATATATATATATACATATATATATATATATACATATATATATATTTATTTTTTTATATAAATTTTATTTCCCCTTTTGGTTCTGAAATATACATGCACGTTATTTCAATGGCTCGTAAGTCCTTAGTGTTAACGGGTAGATGAACGTAAGTTGGTCAACATCGAAGTAATTGCATGGACATTATGTGGTAAACCGGACTTGCGTATTGTGTTACGCATACCAATATTAAACTGTTTAAAACGTTAAGGCGAAACGGTTTTTTCGCTTTCGCCCGAGGGACTAGTTCTCCCAACAGTTGCGTTTTTTCATACTATAATTCGCCTAAGTCCCAATTTATAGAAATATATATACATATCACGTGCCACAGTAAGTTGAAAACTTGTCCAAGCAAAATATACGACCTACCTTACGACTAACAGACCTCATGCCCAATACGTTCAGCTAAACAGAATTTGATGCAATTCGTTTTCACACCAATTATGACCGCCATCTTGTCAGCAATGGTGAAATCTAATATTAATCAAGCCCTCGTCATCTTAAGGATGCCAATCGTGGTTGTAATCTCGCGTATAGGGGTAAGGTCAAGTAACTTATAACAGCGAGTAAATGGATTATTAACTCAATTGCACTTTTCTCCTCCTCATCTCGACGGTGACATTTAAAAGTTCAATAAAAAAGTGCGTGGTCTCATTAGCTGACAAAGAAGGAGGATAGTTTTATGCGATACATATCAAGCCAGAATAATTAAAGGGTGAAACGGAGCAAAATATGTTATCCCGAGTGACTTCTTACTTTCTTCCTCATGTCTCTATAATGGATCTTGTTTAAAGACTATCGGTTTTTGAGCAATTATATTTTATCATGTGTTCCTAACGTTCAATTTGATAAGAACATTCCATATCATTCGTGGTGAATGACTGCAACTTGAGTATATGAAATGAAACCTACTTAGGCTACAGGCAAACTCGCCATGGCAAACAAACGTACGAGAACTTGAGCTTAACTCTGTCCGCAATACTTCTATACTTCATATGATTTCCCACTGTACTGCTAATGTACTTTTTGAAAAAGCAAACGGAGTATAAAGACAGTGTTAAAGGGAGGTCTTCCCGGAACATTAAGTTCCAAAGGATTTACATTACCGCGTAAATCACATTGATGCCTGCTGGTACAATAAAACCACTCATCCAGCAGACGTGCGGAAAATTTTGTTGGAACATCTACGTATGCAGTATGCGTTTGTTGTGCTCTGTGGACGTGTCTATGTTTAGAGAGGAGGACACAAGGGGATCCGTGGTATTAGTGCCCAACAGGGAGTACTGGCTTAGATCCGGTACGATTTAAAACTGACGTATACGTGAGAGATCGAAACCAGACGAAGTTATATTGAGCAAGCGTGATAGGTCATCTCATAGCAAACAAAAAAATCAAACTCTAACAACCTACGGCAATAAGTTATCCGAAGCCCCGTTCACAGTCAGATGCGACTGGATGTGACGCAAATCCTAAAGGCGACATTATTCAGACGTGTTGCAAAGTGTGGTAGCTTTCGCAACACTGTGCAACTAGTTACAAGCAGTCGCGCAGTCAAGTCTAAAGCGACCGAGCATGAGATGGAAACGTGCATCTGACAACAGTGGCGGCGGAGTTTCTGGAAAAAGCCCTTGGGTATCCGTTAATGTGGAAATGTACCTTTGTCTCTAAGAAATAACAAAAATAAATGTAATATAACGTCACAATTTGGTGGGAATAACTTATTCGATCTGCGAGTGTTTAGAGTGGACTCACTGCTCTTTAAACTTATCACGAGTTAGTCGTCAGTCGCTCTGGCACCGCGACAAGATCGTCTTGTCGCAGTAAGTCGCGTTGCATAGTGTGAACGGGGTTTTACAGTAATGCTGTGCAAATTTCTGGATTACGAATTGAAATCATAGAATTAGTCCAATGATTCGAGTACTTTTGCAAGGCAAAAATGTAAATCAGTGGGTGATTTAATCCCGATATTTTCACAATAGCTCTGCACCACAATCTTTCATGGAGTTATACCACAAAATATGATCTATCATTCAAGTCTATAGTTGTAATTGGTCAAAGTGTTGAGGTGGCCGTCTTGTCTTGCATATTAAATATGAATTTTACCCGAAAAATATTAGGAAAAATTATTAAAGCAATGTTCAATGTTTTCCTGATTCAATTTACTTAAAAAGCACTGTCTCTCTATTGACTGTAAAATTAGAGAGTGAAATCGAGGTGCCCGATTAAAAGGTTCATTTTTCTGTCCCTTTAGGTTGATTCTCCTTGTAGCATGGGTTATTCCTTCTCTTCCATTTCTCTCTGAAAATGCGTACCCACAAAAATGTAGAACCATGTGCCATTGCTCGGGTCTCGCTTTGCTCTCGTTTTTCGAATACCGTGCAGCAATTTGGACTCATTTTCAACTGAGACTAATCAGTATAGTAATATCTCCGTAGGCCTTTTATAGTGACCAAGAGTTGCAAATTTGCAGAAAAGTGCGACTACCCTTCTTCGCTTTTCAATTTCAGAAAAGTACAATAAGCAACCGCAAAACACTTGTTTCAATTACAGAGCAATACAATCTTCACTCGCCAAATCTCTTTGCTCGATATCTGTTTAAGGTATCTAAAATTGAAGAAATTAAAAACTGCGGAATTATCCACTTCCTGTCACATGTGTTTGGATCATGGCGGGATATGATGGTATCTTTCCGTCAAACCGTGAAATACGAGGATGTACCAACAAACAGATTGGTGCCGTCATTCCGTGCCACGAGATTTACAGAGGAGAGATTGAAACAAATGATAGTGGCAACATTTAAATTCGATAGGCTTTATTCAAACAGCGGACCATCCAGATAAAGCGTATCGGGTAAGATTTTTTGGGTCAATTATGATATGCTAAAAACCGGTTTTGATCCGAAATATGTAGCACAACGACAGGCTAAGAACTGTAACCAAAGCACCCTAAAAATCGGCAGGTAGTGATGATCATATCACAATATCTATGTGTAAAAAGGTTTAGGGAAATAAAGGAGTAAAGGGTCACTGTCCTTTGAGTTTCCACCCATGCACTCTAAGGAACTTGAATAATTCCTAACAAAAGATTAATTCTTAGAGGAAATACTCTTTTGCATATAGGGACTAATTTTTTTCGTAATGGCACTTGTGCGGATTTTAATTGAGAGTATAGTTTGTCAGTCAGTCAGTCAGTCAGTCAGTCAGTCAGTCAGCCAGTCAGTCATTCAGTCACTCAGTTAGTTAATTAGATTTTTAGAGTCTTTTGTATGACTCGACCTGGAGATCGAACCCAAGTCTTTCGCGCTAGAGGCTGATGTTCTATCTTTATACTTAAGACATGAGAGATAGCGTAGCCAGGATATTTGATTGCGGGTAGCCAACTGTAAGGCATGCTTGTCGTCCCGCGGGAAGGATTTGTCGGAAGTGGATCCTGCCCTTCTCTTTGAGAAACTTTTGAATATTGTAGTACCCTTAGAAGGAATCTAGTGCCACATGTATCATTTGAAGTCAATTTTTGGTGCCATTGTAATACACAATTTCAGAATTCGATTAGACGCCATGACTCTCAATACCTCTTTCCGGCTACGCCAATGCATGGTCATATAATAAACCTGATTATTTAGTTGTAGGTGACAAAAAGACTTTTAAACAGTCATTTACCGCCGTCGACTGGCAACCGAGTCGTATTGACTGGTCAACAGTGTGGCAAATTTGCAGTAAAAGAATTGAAATTAATCTTATCTCAAAATAGAGATTACAAAAAAATTTTAGGAAGACCTACGGGCTTCAAGACCCCAGGCTTATTATTTATTTATGAGGGCAGCTAATTCCATGTAGAAACTTGCCGAACCCAAGATGGTGACGAAATGTTAAGCAATAATTAAAAGACGGTTACACATAAGCTGAAAGAATCCCTACAAACACATTACTTACAAAAATGTTTTGAAAACAACAAAAAACATTCGTTTTGATAAAAAAAAACGTTTCAAAAACGTTTAGAAAATTTAGGTAATGTTCCCAAATCATTACAATACGTAGACTATATTAAAGAATGATTCCCAACCGTTCTGTTGGTTTGTAAAGAGGTGCCCACCAAAGTTATTTACTAGGCCCATGTTCCAACAGTTACGAAAAGGGTTATGATTACAAAGTTGAGAAGGAAAATTATCTTGGCAAATTGAGGAAAACTACATTTTGCCGGTGATGAAAGAGAATATAGTTTTTTATCGACCTCAACAGTAGGTTCTGACAGTACAGATGGTCGAGTGAATTAACTGATTGAGCTATCCGGTAAAATTTTTAAAATGTGCACGAGCCTTTGCAGAGCACTAATTATTAGTTTTTATCTTTAAGTTGAAGATGCACTATTTCGGAAGAGCGATGTAACTTATTGGATTAGTCTATACCTCTGTATTCCAAATAAACAAGACATCTACGCATCCCGGCGAACATGTCTGATTATTTTAACCGAATGCTGACTCTTTTCATCAGTCGGTTAAGCTTGGCACTTTTTGATTGTCAGGTACAGAGTGTACGGAAGTGTAAAAATCTATTCAATAACAAACCGAACATTGCGTGAAAATTTGATTGTGAATTTGTTTCTTCCGTAGGGAATATGCAATCTTGTCTCCCTAAAGAATTAGGCCATACCTGGCCGCAACCCAGATTCTAGTACTTTAAGAAGACTTGTACTACTTCTGCGATGTGTATGCCTCGTAGTTTGTCTATTCAAATAGACCATGCTACCATGATCTACTGATTTAGACAATGCACTTTTTAAAACATAAAATGCACTTTTCTTCTGCAAGAAGCTTAATGTAAGAGGAGTACTTCAGAAATATCTCAGGTTATTCCCCATTGGGAGATTTCGTGATATCGTGATGACAACAGTTAAATAATAATAATAATAATGCTATTTATAAAGCGCTTTTCAAAAACACTCAAAGCGCTGTACAAAGAAAAGGGTTAAAAATAACACAGATAAAATCAAAACTTAAAGCACAGAAGAGAACAAAAAAGCTTAAAATACAAAAACAGTGATCAGTTTAGACAATTAAAAAAATAAGTTTTCAAATTCTTTTTAAAATGATTAAAATTAGTTAAAGAACGCACATTAGCAGGAAGGCTGTTCCAAACCTCAGGGGCAGCAACAGTAAAAGATCTGGCCCCATAACACTTAGTTTTAGAAATTGGAGGATGGGAAAGAAAAAATTCAGATGATGATCGTAAGCAGCGACTTGGTGAGTATTTGGTGATGAGACTTGAAATGTAATCCGGGGCCATGCCATGTAATGATCTGAAGGTAAGTATAGCTATTTTATAAATAATACGATAATATACCGGTAGCCAGTGCAACTCACGGAGGATTGGAGTAATATGATCATGCTTCTTAGAACGTGTTACTAGTCTCGCGGCGGAATTTTGTATACGTTGTAACTTTGAAATATGGTTTGATGGAAGCCCATACAGGAGACTATTGCAGTAGTCTAGACGTGACGTTACAAAAGCATGAACAAGACGCTCCGTGGATTTACGATCAAGATAGTTGCTTAACTGACCAATCTTATAAATAGCAAAAGAAGCGACAGAAACGATATTGTTCACGTGATCTTTCAATTGCAGGGTGCTATCCATAGTGACACCAAGACTCTTAGCAGTACTAGTAATGTCAACAAAAGTGTCATCAATTGAAATTCTAGGAAAAGAAGGGCATTTCAGAAATTTAGAAGAAATATGTAGGACTTCTGTCTTAGAATCATTAAACATTAGCTTATTATGTATACTCCATGACTCCAGTTTTAAAACAATCTTAGCTTCACTTTAATTAATCTTGTGATATTCTGGACTGAGCACGCTTTCCATAAGTTAGACGAAATGTGAACACTTAAAAATTGAATTTCAGCAACTTTTCTAATATTTACTGATTAAAATTCCGGAAGCCTCATATGAATTCTGGGGATGACTTGATAAGGTCTTGAACGAAGAGACACGACCAGATATTTTATCTCCTTGAATGTGACGGCTGTTCAGTTTAAATCTTAACTTGTGAGATAACTAAAATTTAAATATAAATATCTTTTATATTTTAATCGGAATGGTAGATCAATGAAGGACTTAAGCTGTTTTCTCGTCATATCACTACATTTTTTCCCCTGATAAATCTTCATCGTCCATTTTTTAAGATGCAGCTTCCCCGGAATCGACTCCAAACTAAATGACTTCTAGTCGTAAGAATCCTTTCCCAGTAGACAACCTTCCCGGGTTAACCGGTTAACTCTCTGTTAAGTTCAACGTTTCCCCAAGTAACGGATAAATTATTCAAGCAATGCCTTTCCTTTCAAACAGTGAAACTGCAGGAAATAAAAATCAAAGCAACAAACGAAGCGTCTACTTTTGGTTTTGAACTGTATCAGCTTCAATTGTCATATTTTGAAATACGTTTTTAAGTCTAAGAACAAATCCAGCTAGTAGCTAAATGTATAAGCCAAAGTCCCAGTAAGTAAAGTCATCCGTGGATGAAAACACTTAAAATGAAAATCCTTCATATCTTGAATGCATTGGAAACAAATTCCATATATTTGTCTTGCGAGCATTTATTAAAAAAGAATACATCTTAAAAACATAATTCATCTAAAAGCTTCTTTTTTCTCTCTAATTATCTTTCATAAAAATTTTACTACTTCATTATTGCATATTCCAGGTGAGCAAAGCGGTTACTCCAAGTAAATTAAACAATTGAGGGTAAAATACTGTCACACATTTCTTTGGAGCCAATCATGAGAGAAATCAGTGAATTATACTCATTTCAATTCCGAGTGACTGCATTTCCCCTTTAACGTTCGGGATCAAACATTATGAGTAGAGTCTGACATCTCCGACTGTATGTCACGGACTTCCTATACATGGACAGCGGATACTGTACCGTAGATTTTCGCTACCGTGCGCGTGAGAAAAAGCACACCAAGATGGCTATGATTTTGTGTAAACGTTTAGATTTGCTCAAGTATATCCCCATATTTTGCACGAAAGTTGCAATATTTTTGAAATATGGCAAGGTAAGGTCAAAATCACTTCCCGTATTGCAGGAATATAATATTGTTTCCCATTCAAGTGTAACTTTGTTACAGAGTCGTCGTCAAATAAGAAAATTTATAGCTTCACGTCGGCCATCTTGGTGCACCTTTTTTGTCCCGATCGGCGTCGACAATTTACGGATAGGACTTACACGTTACATGCTCTGTCCATGTATACAAGTCCGTGCTGTATGTACAGTTTATTTGAATATGGATTATCAGTTTATAACCACTGTAAACTATACTCTTCTTTCTGGATCTGTGAATGTGACGACTTTTATAAAACATTGCACACACAGTCGTGTTTTGACACACTTCCGTGGACCTCATTATTATCTCTATTGTCTTTACTCCTTAACCCTAACCTTAACAACAAAACGTCTATTATCAAACTACCGATGAAAATATTAATATAATTCTTAAGAGAAATCTATTGAAAGTGCTATTAAGGACCTAGAAAGCCAATATTAAATCCTCGGCTATTCCTTAAAACGAAACTGCACACATAAACACACACATGCACACATCCATTTACATTCAACTGGATCTCACTGCATATTTTTGGTAATTTATAACCATGTCTCATTCTTAAATACGCCAACAGCTTGCTCACTGAAGCAGCGAAAAACTTACTCGGTATGTAAGACGAAAGGCAGAAAATTTTCGTGGAAAATTTACCATCCTATAGCGAATGTTCAAGCAAGCTAAAAGGGCCTCAGGCGGAGTATCCCTTTAGCTATTAACCTCCTTCTATGCTCATTTGCGACAATATTCTTGTTATAAAAACTCTTTTATAGAGAGAAAATGTCGCACCAAAATGGCGGAAGTCTACGTAATCTTTTCTAAGGGGAAATTCACAGAAATGCAGCTTTGAGAGAATCTGTGGAAACTCTGGTACTTTAGCAGATGAAATTTGACTTCAGCGGCTGGCTAAGTTGGCTGGCTACGTAAAGTCGCTGACTCAGTTAAAGTAATTAACACAGTAAAAACACGTCTTTGCCATAAAGAAACTAGTACGTGAATCTTGAGGCATGTCATTTCGTGTGCTTTGTTTTTCCCTATAGTTGAATGAAACATTCATATGGTGCATAGCCGTTTTATCGATTGCGTTCTAATTACTTTCATCATGTTCGGAGGACAATCATCCATCTTTGAGAAAGGCAAAACGGAGGCCAGTGTTATCTTCTATTCAGCGACTTGACTGCAGTCTCTCGGGGGTGGCTACATGGAACTGTTTAACAAGTCGAGCATGTCTCTCCTGATGTCATTTAAATGAGGAAGAAGATGCCTTTGTGGTTAATAAACAGCTTGAGGGATGGATTTAGCTGAAATTCGTCTACAGATTCGTAAAAATGTAAACGTTGACGGTATAGCAGACCAAGGAGATGAAAGAAAGACTTATCAGACAAAACACAATGATAATAAAGACATTCAACCTACATAAAAAGCATTTCAAAAATTTACAATGCGAAGTAAACAAGATCATTTTTAGTCGCATAATTATAAGAAATTACCAAATTTTTGATGTGATATATCAATGTCGACATAGAGCTGGGATTCGCATTTTGCGCAGTTTCCATCTGTTTCCCAGTCTGACAAAAATGTGTCTTTTACAGATGTCTTATCTTCTTTTGCATAAATTTAAAAACACAAAAATCTTAAAAGTTTTTTTACTACTGACGAGTTACACATGGAAGGTTAAAAAATGAAACTCTTTTTCAGATGGCGTGGAATATAGTCCTGGTACCTCTAGCAATAATTTACGGTTCGGTGGATGAATTGAGGTCTCTCGATAGTAAAGTCCTACAAAAGTGGACCTATCATTGAGTGCAAAACGTGATGTTAAATGAGTTTGTAATATGCTTTTCAAAATGTTGACGCAACATTTGAATCAAGTTCCTACGAGAATTCTATCGCGTTAGGTAGGTCTCTCTCTACTTTTTATTATCTAGATGCTCTGTGTATGAAACAGAAAATAGGTCTGTGTCCTTTATCAGAACAAACAGAGGCAAGGGTGGGTTCAGCCCCTATCTCCTGGAGGGTGGATGTTTGAAAATAAGGGAATGCTGAAAAGTACAGTCTACTGAATTTCCTGGGACGCAGTAAGGACGCAGTATTCATGTATTTTTGCATACGCATCGTAATGCTCAAGTGCCAGTTTTAGTCTCTAGCTTCAATGTATACCTTGCATGAACTTATGAGAGGTGTATTAAGTTGATAACATTTTATATGTTTAAAGAAATAATGGTAAGAAGTGTATATTTTTCCTTTAAAGCGGCTGATTGATTTGGTTCAAGGTTCAAGTATTCTTCACGTACCAGTGACAAATGGTCACAGAGCAATCCCCATATCTAGACAATAACCATATCCTACATACAAATAACTTTTATGAGTGAGCATTTTACTGTTCAATTCGGTTTTAAAAAAATATGACAGGACAATTTTTCAAATAATACACCAAACCGTTACAAGTCAGGACACCACAAAATTCAAAATTTTAACTTTTTCCGTAGCAATCGGATGTGACGCTTGGAGTATTATGCTAACTATAAGCATTTCCATGTGGTAGTGACCCTGAACACTCTGATAGCGTTATCGACATCAACCTAATGAATCCATTTAAAATATCAAGACACAGTTAGGCCTAGTAGCTGTAATGGACGTTGCATGCAGTGGCGGCACGACGGGGGGCATGACGTATTTTCGCCTCAGATTTTTTCCTTGCCCCCTCAGTTGCCCCAACCCAACCCCCAAAAGTAAAGATATGGAATGAAAGTGGATGGACCCCATGTGTGTGTGTGTGTGTGTGTTGTTGTGGGGTGGGAGCGCACTAGCGCTTGGGTGAACGTGCAATTGATACGCACAAAAAGTTTGCATACATGCCCTTTAAGTAGGTTTTTATCCTTCCGTATTAGGTCAGGGGGTTCCAATCTTCATGTGGTACGCATATCACTATTGATACAAAGTTGCCATGTCTTGGCAGTACGCGGTGTGGTACATAGGCTGCTTTATTTATGTTTCTTTTGTTTTTTATTCTCCCTCATTCATCCATCAATTAATTCTGTAGGCTGCACGCCAACTGATGATTGTGTTCTGTTTAGATGGTGTCATTACAGCTTAACACTTCTTTAAAACTTTGCCAATCCCCAGCACCCCACCCAAATGAAAAAGTCTGGTTAAGCCACTGACCAGTATAGTGGTACTCGGTGGCACCCCGCAAATGTGAAATGATACTCAAAAAGAAAAAAAAGGTGTTAACCTTTGAGTTAGATTAACCAAGAATCTAATAATATCCCTCTCCTGAGACTTAATTTTCCACCCAGAGATATGATAAAACCTCATAGCTTCCGGGAGCTTCTCCCCCTGGGCCCCACCGGGGCTTCCCACGTTGACCCAACCAAAGGCCCTGAGGAGGGCCCCTGGGCCTAAGCCGCAAGACCTCGCGCTTTGCGCGAAAATCATTGTCCCCAAGATTTTCCTTTGTCCTCAGTTTGCCCCCAAAATTTGACGTTCTTGCCCCGCCGCTGTTACATGACACCACCAAGCCATTCTTTTTAGGGCAACTTAAGGCGCCGTCGCAGTGGTGACGTGTCCTGGCCGGCATGCACTTCACTTCAACCAACTAAAGTGAATTCCATATTTTGAACTGATTCCAGAGTCGTATCGAAAACCAAAGTTTCTTTCAGCTGTTTAGTATACCATATATTAATGTACCTTTCTTTGTTTATTTGTGATGTTTTCACAAGTAACTAAGCTTCAAAACATCATGTTCAAAGTTTACTTCTGTTACATTCTTTAAACTTAATTTATACAAAGAAAACCACTAAGGGGAAAAACAGAAGAAAGAAAGACTTTCGGTCATTAGACATTTCACTAGCTGCTCTCTGTATGTACCCGTAGTTAACAGCACACAAGCAAATAATTGTCCAGCTACTATCCTGTAGACCTAACTATGATTGTGATAATCAAACTGTTTCTTGTGTCTCCCTGTTCTTGAGCAAAGTTTTTCGATGGCTAAATATGCACTTATTTTAATTTTCTATGACCTCTTCAGAAACAATTTATTCACTCGAGAGATTGAAAGTAAGTTCTTCCATATTTATTAGCACTGCAAAGGATGGTAACATGAGCTATCTCAACATTACCTCTAATCATCTGATCATAAGAAACTTCTCTTCAAAACGAAGAGAGACTTATAATTTTCACTTCAGGTCTGAGGTATGCGGTAAAAAAGACAGATGATGTTGATGTATGTTTCTCCATGTTAAAAGAGGGGTTCATAAATTTCATAAAAAACGAATACGTTTCTTTCAGTTGAGGGGTAGACAAGAGGGAAGAGTGTCATGCAGATGAATGACCCGATTGGTTTAGCTTACACAGTCTAAAAATAAAAAATAGATAGAGGGTGAGGAAACGGAAAAGTGGGATAAAGAGAGGCAGAATGGGAGAAAAGGGCAAAAGAAAATGGGCCAGAATATAAGACCACTGCAAAAACCATTGCTGTATATCAGTTCTTCATTGCAAGTCTCTGTACAAAGCTAAAAGTGTTCATGTTTTCTCGGGCCTTCTTCCTGTGTTTTCTCCTTTCATATCCAGTGAATGTATCTTTTCTATGCGAAAAGAATCAAATCCCAAGGATAAAGTAAATCTTCAGAGTAACCGTGACTCGACATGGTGATTGTTTGTTGGAGTTTACACCTCAAATTCTTATCTTTTGGTTTAGTTCAGCAACCTTTACGACCCTTTTCCTGGTATTCAGTCACTCCATTGCTTATTCAAAGCATCTTGCACAACTTCAGTAAGTTCCTTTTTTAGATGTCTTTGGTGTAACCCTGTCTGGAAATCAAACCTGGACCTGGCACTGAGTAAAGTATGCTACGATACTTCCACAAAACTCACGTGTGTAATCGACGATGGGAGAGGGGTGTTACTATGCATATGCTTTTGCTATAGAGACGTTCTTTGTGTTCAAGTCAGTGCAAAAGTACAATAATGATAAAAATCGAAATGATCACGTGTTTCAAGTACATATGTGACATATTTAAAGTACTCATTTTCATGTGCAGAGATTAACTTTACCTGTCAAATCCTGACATTTTGTATAGATATTAGTTATTTTCATTGCGCACACATACGCAATAAATATTATTATCGGTACTAATTTGACTCTGCAACAAAAGTGTCTTGGTTTAAAATGAACCAGCGAAATGACAATTTTCTGTTTATTTTCGTTTATTTTCAGTTCCTTTTGACTGAAGGTAACAAATGTTAAATCATCTTCACACCGTCTACAAGTGAAGGCCATCATGGACTACCAGAAGGGAATTCAATACCGCTTTCTACCTTCAGTTTGTTCCTGTAAAATCGTGTCGGCTGGGCGATGGTACTTTTATCGTTATTTATATTACAGCTGTTATAATGTATTATTTTATCCAATGCCGTTTGTAACAATTTTCGTGACCTTAAGTCTTTTACACTCTAGCATGCCAGCATGCCAGGTTGAAAGAAACGTGTTCGGTAAAAGGACAACCACTGACTAAAACGTGTAGATTTGTTTACTTTGGGGCGAGACTTAAACCTTAGTACACCAGGGAGTTGCCAACATCAGCATTGTGTGTAAGTGCCCAAACACATGACCGGAGTATGCCTGAATGGGTGCAAAGTTATCCTGCTTCCTTTTCGACCTTGTCCGGTCATGTAAAGGACCCACCTTGAAAATCTTGCGGCTGTAATGTACCCCTTTCTCAGTCAGTATGTCGACTCTTGTCTAGCCACCGAACTGTCTTCGAGAAATCTTCAGCTTACGCTTGTATACAGTATAAACAGTATGCTTATAGGTACTATGTGGCAAAATACATCTCATGAACAAAACAGCTACCGTGCATACGGTCCAGAGAAATAATTTACGATCATCTGGTTAGTCTAATGGAGAAATACTCAACCAGTTTTTCAGAGCAGTAAACATTTTTTTTCGCCCCATGAGATGGATTTCAATTAGTAACGATAAGACAAGAAGAACACTCTAGTTTAAAACAATTCGATTTGAGAGGTATGTACCACTAGAACGGCTTTTGCAGCTTCGAAGTGAGAAAGCAACTCCAAATGAGGTTGAAAAGTCCCCACTTCGTTGGTGTACGTGGGTGGTCCCACTTCTTTGCTGTTTACCCAACCTAACAACACCTCTATACAGTGCTTCCACTTACATTACAAGTCCAGCCCCTTTTGACGGGCAAATCTAGTGTCGTAGGCCGTCTCATTTATTTATGCTAGCTAAGAAGCAGATCACGCTCCACGTAAGACTGTTGCATTGAAAAAGAACTAATTTTTGCCCAGTAGTGGGCGTGGTTTATCAGCTGTGATGTAGCCTAAAAGCATTCTATATACGTTTGTTTTTAATTACACCGTAAAAAGCCCCACGGTGATTTGTATAACATAGATATAGAAAAGAGAGGTGCCAAATTTTGGCTTGTATATTGTACATAGTGTTCCCAAAATAAAGGAGACCAAAAGATGACTGACATTACTATGAGCCATGGAAAAAAAGAAACAAATATGGTGTGAATGTGTTTGTAACGGTTTAAGTTTTCAAGGATTATATGTAGACTGCTTAAACCCGCAGATTTTGTTTTTAAAATAAAAAATAAATAGATATTTTATAAATTGCAAATGTTTGAGATATTAAATGTTGAAATTTATTTACAAAATAGTCCGTTGCGCAATAATTTGTGAACTTTCTTTTTTACACCATACATTACTTCCTTTGTTTTCTTTAAGATTAAAATGTTTTTATGACCATGAACACTTCCTGTTTGCTGACATAGCATGTTGCAGAGAGAGGGCTGAATTAATTACATCACCCCATAAAAGTGTTATAACACCTTGGTGCAAGGTGCAGTAACTTATTATTGCGCAATGTACCATTTTAAAATGGAGTAAATAAACTTACATTTTTATCTCAGCTCTAGAATGTCCCATGAAGATGGGGGTTGTACTGTTTGAATTAATTTCCAATGCTCTGTAATATACTTTGAATTTTTAATTTACGGTTCACTTTCATTAAATTGTCTTATTTTCCGAGCGAGAATTCCAAAATATACTCGAAAAAAGGTTTTCATCCAATCGTTTGACGAAGGGTACTTAATGTTTTGTTTTGGAGATCGAGTGTCGGATTTAACTGTGATCTGTTGTGACTTGAATAACTACACTTGCACATGTGACTGCTCCAATCGATTCAAGACATTGACTTGGACTTGGAGATTGACTTGGAACACTGACTTCATACCGTTACTGAAATTTGCCAAGCTAGATAAGCTGACACAAAATGAGATTCTCCCATTGGAAATTAGCCTTTTTATCGTCACTCGTGGTTTAAATGTGACTGTTTTCAACAAATTGTATACCAAATGCTATTTTACAGAAAAACAATGAGAACAGATCATATTACTTCAATTTGGTACCTGAGTGCCCAAAGAAACTGTTTATAAATAGACAGGACTCCAGCGAGGTCATACTGTTTTTGGATCTAAGTGCTCCAAAATGAACAATACCATACAAACCGGACAGGAAATCACACACACTTTAAATTTAACACTAACCATGAAAGCACTGGTCAATTACAACATGACCATAAATTAAATAATAAAATAACGTGACCACCAGTGGAAGCTTCAAAACAGCTGTGAAGTACTTCCCTCATAGAAATACCAGATGACCTGTTACAACTGTGCAGGACATAATTGTGGTAATCACATATAGCTACACTGTTTCTTTTGCAAGTGCCACTTTGAGTCTTAACATGTACTGAGGTCACCTTGCGTTCAAGTAATACAACTTTTGAAATTCTCAGTGGTCGATATGATAACTTTGTCGTTTGTATTCTCCGCCGGTGTTTACAAATCATGGTACTTCAATAACAGTTGATACTCCCCGTCGACTTTGGAAGCAGATGTTAAAACCATCAAAACTCTGAAAGTAATTAGTATTCAATGTGCAGGATGGTTTTGATGGCGCTTCGGTTCTAGGCAGTCTATCTTACGTAGATGCACACATTTCTTATTGTCCTATCTTTTTAAATAAGTTGTTTCTTTGTCAAAACCATTGGGTTGAAACATATATATATATATATTCATAACCGGCAAAGTACCCATTTGGGTTACGTTTTGAGTCTAACACGTAGCATACCATTGCATACGATTTCATCAACCAAGTAATAACAATAAAAACTTCCATGATAGCTTATTTGCTCCTAAAAGATACTGCTTTGTAATGAAACATTATCTTGCAAAGCATAATCCCCTTCCAGATCCCTATGTATTATATTATTGTCGTCATTAGCTGATCTTGAAGAAGAAATTCGTCATTTATTTTTATTATTTATTTTCTTTATTCACAGCAACCCTTCAGAGGGGCTTCCTTTCCCAGTATGCGAATATGCCGGATGTGTACGGGTCACTTGAGGCACCCATTAATGTTATACTTCGGAAGCTATGGTCGCATGGCAAATCAATCGAAAAAGGGATCTGTCTGTGTATGAAAACAGTGAGCTCAGTCATCTGTCACTATAAAAATGTCCCATTGTCAGTTAGTCTTCCTCTGCGATATTGAACACAAAAGGGCAAATTGGGTCGTTAGAGAGAGGATGGAACTTGGGGGCATCTCCTTTATCATCAGCAAAATGTTCCGTTTTGTCAGTTGGTAAGAGGAAGATGAGTTTTGCGAATCAGTTTTTCCTGCCTCGCTAAAGCCTATCTGCATTTCCTTTTGTGATAGTAACCGAGCTCCGTGTGGGGCAAACGAAGAGGTCTAGTGGTGCTGTTGCTCCAAATCAAAAGCAAGTGTTACGAAATCTTGTCCACGCTTAAACTAAAATTCGAGAAAGCACTAAGACAAAAAAGGAATGCGGCGTAATAGCATTCAGTTGTGCGGATACTAGGATGAAAATCAAACACAGCGCATGGCCATATGTCAAGGTCACGTCTGTAGCAGGATCATCCATGCATTAATGTTTCATGTCACAGGCTTTTATACTTTCGGCGTTCAGTACTTCTACATAGCAGGATACCCATGGCAGAAAAGTGCTAAGCTTTAGCTGGAAGGAGCACGCCAACAGAGACAAGAGAGTCAAAACGGACGTAACTGTCCCGTCACTTGCCGCGGGAATGTAGTTTTATGGTGTGTATCACACTTTTATGCATCCGAACTGAACGCAATCGTCCCAGTGCTGCTTTTATAAGTCAGTGGTCACGTTGTGTATTTTGTCTCAAATGAAAGAGAATCAAGCAGAATACAAATTAAGCCTTTTCTTGCACGATTTTACAAACTTCTTTGTGACATCTGCATACGCCTCATTTATGAAAAATTTAAGTTGGAACTTGTAAGGGTACCGTTTATTAAAGGCTGCTAAGGATGATCTAGATTTTAAAATCCTCACTGGACTCGAAGAGGGTGAAGTCGGAGCCAGCATGCTAGTGGAACTAAATATCCTAACCAATCCTAATCTAACCCTAACCTTAACCAAAACCATAACCCATAAACCAAACAAAGCAGAATAATTCCCGCTTGACCCGCGTTCATTTGCAGCAGCATGTCACCATACGTTTACAAAAAACAGCGTTTCCTACCATTGCGTTGGTAAATACACAGCAGCACGCAGCACGCAGCAAAAAAGGTGTACAAATTTAATGCTGGAACCAGAAATTTACTTTCCTGCGGCACGTGACGCTTGTGTGTCATCCATTTTGTTATTGTAGGACGCTTCTTCCAGCTTACGCTTAGGATTTCTAACATTTAATGTCTAATTTTTATGACTGACCTTTTTACGCCACGATGGGGAACACTACCCTATGCACATTGGCTATTAGTGTTACTGCGGATTAGGTATGTCGAGCGAGGTCCTGGTCGGTAACGCCCACAAAAATACATTTTCCAGAGTTTCCTTTTTATCTTTTTAGACTTAAGGAATGTTTACTTTTTACTTTCTCTTTTTGATAAAGGAAATAAGCACATCTTTAAGGCTAATAATTAAAAAGAAACTCATAAATTAAGGACAAACTTCATTAAACTTAGGCTTATTCATACAGTCTGGAAAAATTACAAGCACGGTCAAGTCAGGTTTTCTACGACAAAAATATTTTAAGTATTCTCGTGTACGTTATTACGACATAAATCTACATTTTACATTATTTCAGTATAGAAACACGACATTCAGTGTTTCATAAAATATACTGCTATAATCGAACAATCTCTGTACGTGGACCTTTTTTCAAAATTTGACTTTTCTTGAATATCAGTAACCTTTGACCTCCGCCAACGGACTTCTCATAGACATCGAAAGCGCATACTGCATGCGCAAATTGTCGCTTCCGTCCGTGTGAGTATAGGCATAGCAAGGTGGCTAGGCTGTCTGCCGTGGGTTATGTGTCAAAGTTTGAACTTGCTCAAGTACCGCAGTCAAAATTGACAGATTTTTCAAGAAAGTATAAATAAATTCAAAATAATTCAAGGTAAGGTCAAAATCATTGGACGTATTGCAGGAATATAATATTGTTTCAAATTCAGGTTCAAAGTTTGTTTGAAATATTGCAGAGTCGTCGTCAAATCATGCAAATTATAGCTTCACGGTGACCATCTTGGTGCAACTTTTTGCCCCAGTCAGTTGCGTCAATCTACGCATTGGACGTACACGGTATATGCTCAGGTCATGTTTATAGGAAGTCCGTGCCTTCTCCATATTGGATAGTGATCATCCTCTCATCATAACTCATTCTCATACCAAATTGTCATCAACAACGAGACCGCAATAGAAAGAATAATATCATTGATTCGTTGAAATGAACAATAATTGTCCCTTCAAAAAATTGTTAATATAATTAGTCTCGATTTTGATAATTAACGCACATAGTGAAAAGAACCAGTTTCATTTTACTGACTGAGCGAACAGATACGCTCTGCCTCAATGTGTAAACGTTTTCCTGTGACATCTCGATTCGGCCACACGTAGTGATTTTCGATAACCAAAACTCGGTGACATATGGCATTTTAAAGATATCTTTTATGTGACAGTTTTGGAGATAAGTGGAGTCTCAATAGACACTTTCATTGTTATGTAAGGAAGGGTAGGTTTGATAAGTGGTATTTTGTGACTGAAATAAAAGACTTCGAATGACTTAAGTGTTTAATTTTCAAGACTAGAACGCATATTCTTCGTTGTGTTAAAGTTAAAAGTAAAGCAACGTTTTAAATTGAAATGCACTATGAGTCATATGTGTTGTTAGTTTGTGATACCCGTTAGGCTTCGATACTTAGTTTTATGATTAGGACACCAATAATTTAATTTTGGGGTTTCTTGCTTCCTCCGCCTAAGGAAATATTACTCATTTTACGGTCGTTTTCGTGGAAACAGCTAATGAAAAAATCACAACAAAACTAACGCTTTCTTCTGCGTCTTGGTCAACTGAATCTCTTTGGTAGAGAGACAAGGAAGGTTACGCTAACTAATTTAACGTTAGCTAACGGTACTTTTGGACCCAAAATCGTATTTTCAATACTTCTTGGCGTAGCTGGGTGCAAACATAATAGTCAAGCCACCATCCTTCAAATGACAAAGAAAAAGCTGAAGCCAGAGGCGAAAAATGATCATATATAAAATTCAATTAAATACTGGCAAGAAAATGCGACTGTGCCACACGTCTAAGTTGCCACTTGCACTGTGTAAACAGGCTGGCTGAATTGTTCTGAGATCCATAGTGAATGATAATGCCGTAAGTAGCAAGCGTTTCTGTACATGTGCTGCAGGTATCATAACTCCTGGCTAGATGTCCCTTGGTCAGTCCATTTCGTTGTATATATATCTTGTATGATTTTATCATATAATTTGTACGCAAATCATAGTTTTTTTTTAATTTCCTAATACCCTGTTAAGCTACAGTGTAATTACATTTGACTAGTTTGAAAACTGACGAAATTTTCACTTTCCCAGCGACTTATTCAGATTCTGTAGAATAGAAATGTTGACCCCTTGGCATTTTATACGAAGAACTCAAGATAGAACGTGTTGGATCATATCCATTTCACTCTGGCAACTTAATCTATGTGGTCGAAAAACGCAATTTTTTTCAGAGATAGGCCTATAGGGTAAGTCCAAATCAACGGGCTGGTGTCAGTTAAGTTCAATTGTTACATCCTTGTTTCGTCCTGATATACAAAAGTTACAGAATAAAACCAACTTAGTTTACATACTACTGTACAGTATGAAAACAATCCAATTAATCACCAACGAGGAATGCAGCCTCAGATAGAGAGAACTAAAAATGAAAACACAAAAAATAACAAAAAAAAAAACATGATTAACAAGCTATCTTGAAATTCTGTCATGTATCGCAACCTTACTCGTTTACAGCCTAATAGATTTTTACACAAACACTATGAACAAAATAAAGATGTTTGGCTCTCTTTGGTAATACTGTATAACCTTTCCAAAGTTGAATTCCGAACTCGACCTACTAATTGAGTGAAACCTTTTCTTGAATACGTTTAGATATCGATTCGTTATCTTTGAGTATCGTTTTACCGAAAACATAAATATTGCTTAACGTGATTTCGATAGATTTCATGTACGAGACCGACGAGTAACCTAGATTTCTCTAAATGAAAATGTACAGCCTCTTTTATTGCTGATTTGATGTGTAAACTTTCTTCAAGTTAAAAATAGTGACCCTGTCCTTAGAAATGTTTACATGCACTATTTCATCTACCCTATAAAATGTCGGGCTTTTCAGGCACTTAGACTTATTTAATAAGTAAGAGATGTCAGGTTCACAAAGCTGACTGTATTGAAATAGAGATAGGAAACAATTTTATCTTCTCCTGTCATATAATTTATCTCCATTTATTTCCAAAAAAGGAAAATGATGTGACATGATTTAATGGTAAAACCGCTCTCAAAGGCTGACCTTTGACATATAAGACCCTTTATATATATATATATATATATATATATATATATATATATATATATATATATATATATATATATATATATATATATATATATATATATATATATATATATATCGGTATTCAACTTTATTGACATTATTGAATGATGTCATTTAAAGAGCTTTTAAGACTAGAAAATAACCACAAAATGATACAGGGCAGATTTATATTGAACTGCTATAGTAAATAAACATGGTCTTAATAAGCAATTTTGTTACATCACAAGTGGACTGGGTGTTGATGTGATTAAACTTAACATTTTCATTTGCAACCTTTGACTTGGGGGACAATTGAATCAATAGTTTACATTTGGCAGTTAAATTTGTCGCCTTCAAATTCAATATGTAGCCTTTAAAATCCTACATATATATATATACACACACATATATATACGTATATACATATATATATATATACATATATACATATATATATATATATATATATATATATATATATATATATATATATATACGTATATACATATATATATATATACATATATACATATATAGACATATGCTCTTCATTACTCCAGAAACTATCACCTTTGAAGAGGTATGCTTCAAAAAGGTAAACTAATATTGGAATAACCTTATAACCTTGAGAGATTTTTCTTCAAGAAATTTTACCCTTAAACTGTTAAATATAACTAATCATTTTTGTTGATGTCATTCATCACATCTTTAAGATATGATTGCTTGATGTTCCTTTCATTCAACTCACTATATAGCTCAGGTTGTGTGATATCTAAGAATCATGCTCATATCCTTACACTCACAGGAGCTTGTGATAGGTTGGATAGCTTTTAGTAGAAACACGAACTGTCTATTTAGCCCAATACGTATAGTAGAAGACTTCAGCAAAGTAATTTCGGCTGGGTGCCAAACGCTATACGTGTGAGTGGGATTTCGAAGAAGATAAGTATTCGATGATTCTCTCACTTAAAGCGGGAATACGAAGTTGGTATATATAACGTTCCCACGACTTAGGTCTTGCTTCACGTTTGTACATTGACTTAAACTAACACAAAAAGGATCCGTGATAACAGTGTAACGACGTCGTGATTATTAACAGTGTAGT
Source organism: Holothuria scabra (assembly GCA_037179385.1). Lineage (NCBI taxonomy): Eukaryota > Metazoa > Echinodermata > Holothuroidea > Aspidochirotida > Holothuriidae > Holothuria > Holothuria scabra. The sequence goes on from CM074188.1 coordinate 47,700,213, forward strand.
GGGTGGTGTCTTGCATAGCTCTATACGGCTTTTTGTACATGACAAATATTAAGGAATTCTCATTCAACTGTGATTAACACGGAATTAACGTTTTTCTCACCCTATAAGATCTGTTCAATCAAAGTTTCTTCTTTATTCTACTGAACAATCAGTTTAGTAGGGAAAGCGAAAAAGAAAGTTTATATTTTCTGCCAAACTCTGGTTTTCTCTTTAACACGATCATCCCCTTACCGTTTTGACTGGATTGTTAAAAAGAACAGATACCAACACTGAAAAAAACCAAAAGGCTCAGACACCCATTTCCAAGTACAAAACATTTGCCCGGTATTCATACGTTCGCTTTCACGTACCAGGTACATTCTAATAGGAAGAACTAAAAGGAAGGACGGAGTATTCATTTCGAATTTAAAGACAGTAAGACGTCTGATTAGATGGTCACGACTTGTAAAACATATCCAACTACACTTTGTGTTATGGTAGCTGTTTTTAATAACCATCTCGATGTAATAACTCACACAACAATAGAGACATTTCGCGGTAAACATCACCTATCGGATGACATTAATAATACACGGGTGTTAGCTTTGGTATTTTAACCATGCCATGAAAACCAAATCAAAAGCCGTTACAGATTTCAAGGATTTCTTGACACATGTTTTAACTCTTATCATGCTGAGACTTTTTGAGGGCGGGCTTCATTTTTGAAGTATTTAAGCTCAGTAATTGTACCTATGGAACTTCCACTTACCAGGTATTACCTATTCTTTTTTCTAAAAGTCCCCTCGACGAAGAGCCAAGGGGCGAAAACCAAAACATTTACTACCGGAGGAGTTCTGCTCCCTTAAGGAGCTAAACGTCCCAAATAGGTATTACCTATTCTATTCGACTGCCAACATTTTCTAGAATTGAGGCAAAAATCAGGAAGGGAAGGCATTCTTTTGTTTCAGATAAAGGGATATTAAATGTATAATTTGGAGAGCGCCCTCAAAAAAGACCAGCGTGATAAGAGCTAAAGTCATTGTTTAAAACGTTTTCAGTATCGTATCCGGAGTTACGTTCTTGCACATGTGACAACCTTCGGGCATTTCTTGATAAGAATAAACAACCCCTACTCCAAATCCAGATATGGATTGATATCTGGATATATCTGGCTAAATAGAGCCTTTATATGGCCATATCAAGATAGATATGCAGCCAGATTTAAATGCCTTGATATAAAATATCAAGTTTTATATGGCCATATCAAGCCAGATATAACTTGATTCAAGAAAGGCCCAGATATGCAAATAAAGTTTTATATTGCTATATCAAGCCAGATATAACTTGATGAAATGCCTTCCCAGATATGCAATGAAGTTTGATATGGTCATATCAAGCCAGATATAACTTGATTCAATCCCTGTCCAGATATGCAAATAAAGTTTTATATGGCCATATCAAGCCGGATATAAATTGATGAAATGCCTTCCCAGATGTGCAAATAAAGTTTAATATGGCCATATCAAGCCAGATATAACTTGATTCAATCCCTGTCCGGATATGCAAATAAAGTTTTATATGGCCATATCAAGCCAGATATAAATTGATGAAATACCTTCCCAGATATACAAATAAAGTTTGATAGGGCCATATCAAGCCAGATGTAACTTGATGAAATGCCTTCCCAGATATGCAAATAAAGTTTGATATGGCCATATCAGGCCAGATATAACTGATTAAAATAGCATGACAGAATTACATATAAACTTTTACATAGCTATATTAATACTTTTGGGTTTAATTTGTGTACCTGTCCTACATAAAGACCTTCTCTGGAAGCTGAACAAGTATCAGCAAACCAAAATGAGAACATTCAAACCATATTGAGCCATATTATACAAACATATGCAAATGACTTTCCGATGCGGGCGTGGTCAGGAATTTAGGGCCCTAATTTTCTTTTAATTGTAATTAAGGAAGTAAAATGTTAAAAATCATGAAACCTTCAACAAAATTTATGTTGGGATATTGTCCCATATGATAATTCAAACCAGCAATGCGGTGTAAACATTTAAAAGTAGGAATTTCAAAGCAGTTTTTTTCTTCACTATTAAGTAATTTAACAACTTCAGATACTTAAGTCAATGTTATACATTGATAGCCCTTAACATTTTGCTAGCTCAGAAGGGACTAAAGTACCTCTTATGTCCTGGGCATGACGTTAAACTGCATCCAGGTTGTGGCTTCTGTTCTATTCAGCCAGTCTAGAGCAGGACCACTCAGTGTTTGCCCATTGGAGGGCGTACTTGTCCATCTGGGACGTTAAGCTCCTTAAGGGAGCAGAACTCTTCCGGGAGTAATCGTTTGGTTTTCGCCCCTTGGCTCTTCGCCAGAGGGTCGTGGGGACTTTTAGAAAAAAGGCTCAGAAGGGACGTTTAGCTCCTTAAGGGAGCAGAACTCCTCCGGGAGTAAATGTTTGGTTTTCGCCCCTGGGCTCTTCGCCAGAGAGTCGAGGGGACTTTTAGAAAGAAGGCTTCTGATACGCTTTACACAAAGGTAGTGCACTAATAAGTTTTGGTCCAGTCATATATGGTCCAGATATGGGACATATATGCACCATACTTGTCTCCTTAATGTGGGATCAGTACAGTAATCTTTATATAAAACAGATATGGCACTGCTTTATATGGGATCAGTATGGAATAGCTTTATATAAACCATATATGGTATTGGTTTATATGGTTCATATCTGTTCCAGATAATGACCTGATCCAGATAAAATTTTATCTGGCCCATATATGGATTAGATCTGGTTCTGGCACAGATCTAGGTTATATCTGCCCAATTTTTTATCTGGCCCAGATATAAATCCCATATCTGTAGCAGATATGGGCCAGATATGAAATCCATATCTGGCCCATATATGGAATTTCATATCTGGCCCATATCTGGATTTGGAGTAAGGGAATTAATGTCGCCTGGAAATCAAGGGTATATTGCCAAAAGTGGGGACTGGGAATTACTCTTTATTTGTTCACAAAAGACTTTATCCACAAATATGATTGTTCAAAATGTTCCTCTTATGGAAATGAGCTGGAGTTGATATTCTAATTGATGCAATCATGATTTGGAGAAGAGCATTCTGAACTAACGCCTCAAACATCCAAACAATAAGCGTCCATGCGGTTTGTAACTTTACTCTCAGACACCTAATCCCCGCTCTTTAAATTTCAAGTCAAAGTTCATCCTCTGCATGTACTTCTTCAAAAAATGTTAACGCCGTGTAATTAATATGCTTTCTGAATTATTTCAATAAGCTCTACTTCAACAATCAGCATTCGTTGTAACAACATATTTCCAGTGCTTCCAGTCTAACGTAGACCTACAAAATTCTCTACGGGAAAATTTTCAATCTGACAGAAACTGTGCCAGCGACTGTGTATTCATATTTAAATGAAAAGTAGTTGGTTATTTAGTTAGATGAGATTTTTCGGTTTAGTTCCTAACAAATTGGCTTAACTCGGGCAGGCCACGAACCTTTTTCCAGTTGTGGCTCACTGGTCTCTTTTCCTGATTCCATTGTAAATGCACCAAGAACTAAGCAAGGAAAAGAGTTGATAGCAATTTCAGAGTTTCGAGCTGTAGTTAAGTAATTTAGCAATGCCTAACTTTTGTATTTCTATCTGAATATTGTATTTCCTTTTTTTTAACTGGAAAAATTTAAGTAATGTATTCACCAGTGAAAACAAGTACCACTTATCCTATGTTAAGATCTATACTTGCAAAATAACAACTTATACTTGGAGATGACACAATATGTGGAAGGTCACATTTCTGTACCAAAATTGGAGACCGATACACGTAACAATATACTTTTCAATTATCTGTGCGTCAACGTGTTAAAGGTACGATACACTAAATTTTCAAATATAAAAGAAGTACTTCTGACTCGAAATCGGAAGGGATTGTCATCGAAACATCCACATTAGGCATTCCCCCAGGGCCAAGTGTGACTAGGGAAAAAACCAGGTAGTGAAACTTGCTTTGCCAACAAGGCATAGGCCTATCATACTACTATTGTGATGTTGACATGGGAGCCAGCAAGTTTTCGTGTCATGGGATGCGTGTAAAACCATGATTAACCACCGTCCTGGGGAATGGAGTACAAAACGGTACTGATGCTGGGGACGCTGTCACTTCCCCCTCTCTTTCCTCTTCTTGATAGCTCTCATTTTTCTTTTCCACTTTTTGGGAGGCACTCAATCGCTCTCCTGTCGCTATGCCGTTGGCTACAAGGACCGTTTTACATTGCTATATCGACAGATTTTAAATTTTACATCAATGTGTGAACTGGGTGAATGAGATACAGTAGAGAATCCTACCCCTTTAAAGTGGACGTCATGACTTGACCGATACCGTAACGACTTGACCGAATTTACAAAAATATAAAACCGAAGGCAGCAATAGGCTGTCACTAGACCATGTAATCTGCAACAATGTTGCTTTTTGTTAGTTGTGTAACAAACAAGCACGTCAAGGAAAGGGTAAGTTTTTCCGAGTTTCAAGGGAGTGGATTCTCTGATGACGTTTTTCACCTCAGAAATATTTATTCTAGACCGTAAACAGATGCCGAATCGAAGACTGAGAGAAACGCAGAAAACATAAATATATAAATACTAGCTAGCTGTTAATAAATTTAACGGCCTCCGTACACATGAGGTACGTAACTACATGATATATGACTGATGCACGTTACTTGTACACACACTTATATTATCAAGCATTGCGTGTTTAAAAATTTGACTTCACTTAATACTTATGACCTACTTAAAATATTTTAATATGTTTTCACTTCGATGGCCGAGTTTTACACATACCGTACATCGCGTACAAATCGCTTTCTTAATTACATGCGCATTCCAAGACTTCCTTTCATCGATGTCCATCGGACTTAGGCCAATTATCTATGTTATCACCGCTATAACACGAAAAATATTCCTGTGGTACGTAGTTACTCGAGGGGCATTGACACCTCATAACAACAGCAAAAGTTGAGCTTAACACGTCTCGCATAACTGAACCATACACCAGAGAATTGAGACACAATGTACCTTAACGACCAAGGCATTCCTGTTCGCGGGACAACACTACTAGCCATCAATAAAAATAATTGCCGTTTTAATTTTCTAATAGAGAGAGGAGAAAGAAGATTAAAAGGTTCTTTGAAGACAACAGCGATACATTAACACTAAAAATTATTTCATCCGAGGAGTATTGATGCGTAACCTTATTCTTGGATTTGGGAGCAAGGATGGGGCAAATCTACATTCAGAGAAGCCTGCATGTATTAAACAAGAAAGTACGTAAAGGCGGTTATCCCAGGTTCTATCATTTCATTGTTGGAAGCAAGGGCAAACCCGACCTCTGAGCAGGGAGCTGTCTCCTGCTACTTGCTCTGAGGGTACGCTCCTTTTAAAATAACTTTTCACGGAACATAACATGATTTACTGATGTAAACTAAATGGAATACACAGGGAAGTAGCTACGGTGGGCAGCTGCACCTAGTACTGTATATCCCCACCCAGCACCCCAAACAAACACACCTCTTCCGACTCATCATTAATCTATCACATGAGGCCTAGAACTAGCTCCGATAATTTACTCCTTTAAATAAAATGAATTAAAAATGGGAAAATTTATGGCTGAGAATTGGGTAGATCCAATGGGGGTGAGGCACTTTCACCAGACCAGACAAGTACCCAGCATTTAAATCTGGCTAGCTCAGACCCTGACAGTGAACTCTTAAAAAGATCCGATCAAATTTCAACAGTTCTTTTTGATATGAAACCACCATAAGCCTGGTCATTCATTGAATTATGATCGGATTAGCCAAAAACTGGTAAATTGTACATGATAACTGGTTTATTCTAGTTTTAACCAATAATGTAGGCTCGTGAGGGTGGTACACTGAAGTGATATCCGACTGTGTAAAATTTTGATTCAGAACTTTGCATAGTCAATTGTCAACAAATTCAGACACTATGAAATTCTGTTCTTTTCATTTGACAAAACGACTACTTGTATCAGTGTGCTATGTCTTTTTCCGTTAATCAAAACTAGTTTCCTTTTTTCTCTTATTCCATGAAAAAATGGAAGTTACCAGCCTATTTCTCTCTTCGTTTTACCAATTATTCACTCAAGATTACACTTTTTGCCGATGTTCATTCATACTTGGTCACGATTCTCAACTGCTATTGGAGAATAACGATCAGGTGACCGCACTCTATCGATCCCTTGGGCTTCACCATTTGTTCTGTTGTGCTGTTTTTAATGTGGTTATATACTTAAAAACAAATTCATTACCAAGGGTAATGTATCCCAAACTTTTTGTGTACAATACTACCTGTTCTGCATATTGCTCTCTCGAGGGTTTGAAGTTTGCTTTTAACCTTTTTACACATTAGGCTTGCTTGATAAAACTCCCCCACTTGGAAAAAATTGTCTCCCTGTACCTTGTTTGGCTTCATGCCTTTATAAATACGATAATTGAATAACCTGTAAGCATTAGTAAAAGACACTTATTGTTTTGGTAGAGATTAGAGGTCATATCAGGTCACAGAACTCCACCCGTTAGGGCTCGGGCTTCGTTTTCGGTGGCGTTGCTGGCACTGTGATCGTGTCTCTAGCAGAGCCCCCCAAGAAATCCTTTTGCCCTCATTTCAAGTCTGGCGACGACACTTAAAGGAAAACGCCCCATCATTTCTCCATTCAAATCTTAAACGAGTAATAGAATTGAAGTTCTGTGCAGTGGCGTAGCTACTGGGGGGGCAGGGGGGCAAGTTGCCCCCCCCCCTGGAAAAATTTTGGGGGAAATTTGATGAAAATGGGGAAATTTGATGAATCTCCTTATTATTACATAAATTTCACAAGAAATTTCTTAAAAATTTTTGTTAGAATAAGAAATCGTGAGACATTTCTAATACATAATTCGTATTTTCATGCAACAAATTAACTCAGATTTCGTCAGTGTTGCACGAACCGGCGCAATTCGCGTTCCACAAAAATATCCTCGTCGCGTAGCAGATTGAGTGTTCTTTTGTGCTTGTATACGCACGGGGGTTATGATCAGTGCATTTCAGTGCACAGGAAGCTGTTATTCAGGTGATACTTTGGAAATTCAGTAAAAGGATGTGAAAACTGACAAGTCACTACCGTAGACCCCCGAGGTTGTTATGTTCTTCTACAAGTTAGCAGTAGCTGTACGATTTTACTCTGTGTACATAACGATGGATGGGGCTGAAACATCCATGGCCAACGATAAACTTAAAGTTAATCTAGAAATTAGAATTAACGGGATCCGTTGGCACACTTAGATTTTGTTACTTAGCCTAATCCTTGGAATCTTACAAGCTAGTTCGGGAAAATAGCTTTCTGCTCACTTTGAGTGTAACAATAAATGGGCAATGAGTACCTTGTAGCCTTCTACACTTAACAGACTGCTTTTCTCACAGGATATCCTGTGTGATCGAGCCACTATTAGGCCTCCTTAATGGCGTGCGAAGGGGAAACCATTGGGCCATGCCCCAGCTCACAGATGCCATTTTCCTTTGTTCTTAAAAATACGTAGTGTAACTTTATTAACACAGATTTTACTTCAAAAGATAGCATATGTGGCACCAGATTGCTTACAAGGACACCCAATTTTTCAAAAATTTTCAAAGGGGGAAGGATTGTCCCTGCAAGGTCTTTCAGTGATGCCAATTTTTTTATAATTCCTACAAATAGACCTAGGCAGATTCTGTCAAATTCCAATTTTTACTTAAAAAGGTAGACTCTGTTTCCCACTGGTGGCATCGATAAAAAAGACTACATGTTAAGATTCTTTTTACAAGCATAAATACGCTATTTTGACCATCTGAGGGGTCTGATTTTTCGAATTTTTTTTACGATCCGCGCCAACCAATGGTGGCGCTTCGCTCGGTCTTTTGGGCAAAATAACATATTTGGGGTAAAATTAGCTCTTAACTCTCTGATCACTTTGCAGTTTGCGAACATATTTTGAAGTGAGCATTTTATTGCAAACGACAAAAAGAAGAAAGCGACTGGCTAGATTCTTCGTATTAGCCTGGAAAATGCTATTTCCGGCCATTTAAGGGGTCTGATTTTTCCAAATTTTCTCTACGCTCCGCGCCAACCAATGGTGGCGCTCCTTTTAGATAATCTTTATGACAAAATAACATTTTGTGGCCAAGAAAAACCACAAATACCGATCAATGCTCTTTTATTTTGACTCCTAATAGTGTGCAAATTTAATGACAAGTTTTTCTTCGTAAGGTAGCATAAATGGCATAAATAAATGCATGTCAAGACACAAAAGTTTCACTTTTATCCTCATGAACCACCACGATTCAACTTTTAACACTGTTCCTGTCAAAGTCGAATATCTTGCACCATTTTGCATGTAGGCTCCTTGAAAACGTCAAAAAATTTCCGGACACCCCTCCCCTTAGACCATAATGCATGCCCCTCCCCCTTCAGAGAAATCCTGCGTACGCCACTGCGTTAGTACATACAAATAAACCAGACATTGTTTACCAAAATAATATACTTTGTTACTTCCGATTGCTCTATGTTATACTTTAAGATTAAAATGCAGGTAATATTACAAAATGACATGGTAATGTTGTTATGCTTGTAAGTTTGCATATTTTATATGAAATACATACACATTGACCGGGAAAAGTTTTGGGGAAATTTCATACCTTTGCCCCCCCTGGAAAAAATCCTAGCTACGCCACTGGTTCTGTGGGCTTATGAAATACATTCCCTATAAGTAATATTGTGATTAACTCCGTATGTATTAGACACATCCATTCTGTAATTGCAACTTGAAACTTGATAGCATTGAACTCCACTTTCAGGTCTGTTATAGAATTCAAAAAAACACCATGAATGACCTTGTTTTCGGTAATTACAAGACTACAAGCCTGCATTCCTTACACACTCACTGTTCTGTAGCTCTAACATCGACATTTTGTTTTACACTGTGTACCTCTTACCTATAAACTGGCGTTTCATTATATTTAAGTTGATAGAAAGTACTACTTCGTTCTTTATGGATCCAATTCGCTACATGTAATTTCGAGCTAATCCATTTGTAGCAAGCCCAGTGCCTGAACAGTCGTTTAATGGAAATATGTGTGACGTCATACAAACAGAAAAATCAATTTTGTTATGTAGATCAAGGGCAACCTTGAAACACTTGTCAAGGATAACAGACGTTTGTGTTCGTCACCCCATTGTACATGTAGCATAACAAAAATTGCAAAACAATCCTAAGTCGATGTAACAACAGCCGGTGTCGTATTGACCCACGGTGTGTTTATATCTAGGCTGTGTATTCCTACCACGGACTTCTCATGAGGATGGAACGTTTGCTACATAAATATCCCATAAGTAGATTTTTCGCCGCCGTGTGTATCCATGAATGTTTAGAGTTAACAATGATGCCTATCTTGTGCGTTAAAGTTCGGACTTACTGAAGTGTTTAGGTACCAACAAATATTGCGAGAAACTTGCATGTAATATTTTAGAAACAACGCGAGTTTTAGGGTAGAACTAAACAAACAGAAGGGAGTGTTGAGCCATTTACTACATCCATCTTTTGAATTTTATCTAATACATTACAGACTGGAGCGGCCGTCATATCACGCAAATGGTATCTTATCCAAGGCTATCATATCACATATATGGTGTGAACAACTGCCCGTTTATTTAAACAAACTGATACATTTACACCAGCTAGGGCTCATAACCATCATTACAAGTTTTTTAAAAAGATTTCGTGTTTAAAATATATTTTATTATACCTAGTTTATTATCAAACTTAAACCAAGTTTTAAGAGATTTGATTTATTTCGTATTATGTCATGCAACAATTTCGTTTGCAAAAGTTACAACATTAAACTAAAATTCAACAAAATGAAATATTGGAGCAAACAGGTAAATCGTTGAAAGTTATCAAACTTAATATTTCTTTAAACAGTTGGAAATCATGTAATATTTGAATTCATAAATATATTCAATAACATGGTAATCTAAGTTATAAATAAAATTCTAAGTTACAAATATTTAATACCAAATGATCTAAGTTGTATTTCTTTTTTTTTTTATTATTATTATTATTTTTTCCTTGGAAAACATGGATAAAGTCACTCATTCAGTCATTTTATTGTTCTACATTTCGTTTGTTAACTTCATATACAGTCATGATGTTGTGTCGTTTACAACAAATATTATTTAGATATTTGTCGACTTTTCAACTTAATTGAACGAAAATAATTAAAAAGTAAAAAAGATACAACTTGCAATAAACTTTTTATAAAAGGACAAGATGTTCATTGTATGGAATTTCTTTAGCATCAAATATTTTTCCTTCTGTTTTTGGTTTCAGATTCTTTTTTTTGTTCTTCATTTTGAGTTTACAACTATATATATATAAAGTGATGAAGAGAGATCGGGATGGCGGAGTTCTCCAAGCTCCAAACCCTACCCTTTATTGAGCTAATACTGTTTAAATGCAAGGTAAACACTTAGTTACACTTGAAATTTTGTTAATTTTTCCAATTTATTGGTACATCGACGGTGTTAAATTTCATCCTAAGATTCTATGCAATCGTTTCTCAGTCACGTTTAAGAAGCAAAACTTTGAACTACGTCAATATTATTTTAATCAGACTCGGTAGGAAACCTTCGTGGTGCTTACTGATTTTTAAAGCTTGCTGACTTTTTACGCTCGATCATAAACTGAGATGAAATTTTGTTTCAGAAAGCTCTATAGCTCTGTCCTATAACTCTGTACCGATAATGCTGTTTTATACCCCTCAGGATATGTTACTCTATTGGAAAAATAACAAAGAGACCGTTAATTAATAACATAAAACATTTTACTTTTGAATAGTTTTGACTTCTGTTACTTAAAGTAATCTTCGAACCAGCAAGTAATGAGCTTTGGCTAATTCTTCAACTGTCTGCCTATAAGAGGCGTTAGTTTTTTCCGTGTCTTGTTCACAGCCGTTTGAACAGTTGAAAGAAAATCCACTCTACACAGGAAGACATTTACGGACAGTTCTTTACCGAACCATGCCTTTCAAAACCTTGTAACATGGAAAATGAAGCTTTATATATATCTCTGACTTGGCAAGCATTTTCACAGAAAGGTTAATGGATTGTATCGGTTGATCCATCACAGGTAGATGGACACTGTCACCCTCAAGTTCCCAGTTAACAAAATGTAACGACGTTCGATAACATTAAATAAATATACAGTCAGTGACACTACAATCGTCTTAATTTATGCTTTCATTTGTTTCCCTCGCTGCGTAAGGACGGCAAGATTCGCCATCATAACAAAAGCCACATAGCCGTGGAGAATTTAAAAGTGAATGCGCGTGCCTGCAATAGTCAGCTTGAATTCCGCACATACCGAGGGGCTTTCGACAAGCAATACTCAGACACGTTGCTCTGTCTGACATTACACACTTGGATTACTTTTACAAGACTTACATAAGCCTACGGGGAATCAATAGTAGCCTATGTTACATACAAAGCCCTTTTCTTCATCATCTTCCGATGCAGTCACCGAAGAGGAATGGTTCGTCTGCATTAAATTTGCTAAGATCATGACTTTCCAAGCATTACAATAAAAGGGGTATGGATACGTATTAAGATCATTGCTAAGTGTGAGTAACAAAGCGTGAACGTACGAAGTACACCTAGAATCATATACGTGACGCATAACATTCCATTGGAAAATATTCAGTATTGGCTGTGTAACTTTGTAATTCTCCATGAAATTGAGATTTCTGATATGTTGTCGTATCGTCCACAATAATTTATGAGAAAGAAAAAATAGGACAATAAGAAGAAATGCATTGTAGGCCTATATCATAACTTGCCTCTAATGTGATTAAATATAGATAAGGACTTTTGATAGCATGAAGGATATTCTGTGCATAAATGGTAAAAGATGTGCTCTCAAATCAACCAGTTTTCGTGCAAAATGTATCGTAACATTCAATAGACTTAGACTCTATCGACAATACATGCGTACTTTGATCGAACAGAAAGAGTGTTCTAGGTACACTAACTAAAAAATGCACACCGGATACAAGTTGCATTACAAGTGGTGGCCTGAGAATCGTAAAGTTAAGGAAAGAAGTTTTGCAGAGCTTGTAGATCTGATACATAAGGTCACGTCCGCTGCGTAGGACAGAATCGAGGAACGAAGGAAGTTGACGCGAGTCGTGGACTTGTCTTTGAATATATATTGAGCAGTAAAATGAAAAACTCAAAATATGCCCCATTGCTGTGTTTATTCTTAGATATATCTGTGGATGATAATCTTCAGGAGAGAGCGGGCAGACCAAACGGAAACGAGGGAAGCAGACCAAAGGAAATGACGTGAGGCCTTCCTTTGTGTTCAGTTGCATAAAAACAAAAACAAGACCAAAGAAGGAAAAAAGAGTAATAAAAAAAAGCGAGGGCCACTCAAAAATGAGACCTCTTTCTACACGGGGACGATAAAATAAATCGAATTATACAAACGTCATTGATGCTACACTTCACTTCATACGTGTATTTTCATGACTTTTCAGGATGGTTAGGCACGGTGTTGGAGACTTATCGGTATTTAATTTGTTTGGCTTGAACCGGTTAAGAGTATTTCAGGACCATGTATTCATATCTTTACATTTTTCACAACCAACACGCTTCGTGCATTTATTCCTACATTTTATTTGGGGGCTATGCAGATTGAGGAAGGGGTTAAAGTGGAACCGCCTCTAAACCAGCCAATCCCAACAGTTGTTAGTTGTCCCAACTCCTCATCACAGGAATTGAAAATAGAATGTTTCGCAAATTACACCCTTCAAAACATGTCTTAAGGGTTCCTAGAAACCTGCGTAGTCGACTTCTGATTTGACACTGAACTATGAGGAGAATGTTTCACCTGATGTGTTTAATTACAATCGGTTTATGCATGCGCTCAGTTCACTGAACTCACAGCCTGGTATGCTCTTTAAAATGTTTTTTTTTTTTTCAACTTTGCACATGATAAGTTTTGGTAATGTTGTCATTACGCCATACTTCGTTAAGTTACATGTGTTTTATTATCTTAATTTTTTCGAACGCCAGTTTTTATGAATGAAATGTATTTCATACGATAGGCTATGTATTCATGTTTATTGACAAAAAACTGCAAGAACACGCACAAGAGAACGCAGCGCTTAGAAAAAACCAAGTCCATTACACATCCAAGTAAAAGAATAGACCTGACGGTTAGAGACGCGGTTTTCAAAATTGATCACTTGTTAGTAGGCCTAGACAGCTCCTACAAGCAGCCTCTTGAAGTCTGCCATTTGTGGTGGTGACCAGTCTCAATTTTGAAAATTGTACTCTAAGCACCCCGGGTGCTCTTTTAAAAGAACTCTTAAAGAACCTAAGCATTCAATGCATCGATTAAGTATGTGCGTGTGTCTTAGTGTTCAATGATTCAAGAAAACAATTTGAAAGGTTATAGGGGTGGCCCCAGTTATGGTCGACTAATCTGACCATCACTGGGTTGCTCTAAACTTGACTTTATTTTACGACAGACAGGTTCCCTTACTATCCATCTGACAGATTTTTCTAGGGATTAGTCCAAATCCATATTACTTTCAAGAGGGAGACATATTGTTCCAGTGGCGGATCCAAAGGGGGGAGGGAAGGGGGTATACCCCCCACACCGGGATGGATAAAATTGTATAAATAGCCAGGCTAATTGTAGCCTAGGTCTAATTACATTTTAAAAATACAGTGATTTGGTTGTTACGTTATTTGATTACCGTATTTTTTGTCATATTCTTCAAAATAGGAAAAATGTATATTATAACGTATCTATCTTCCGTATCAGTTAGTATATTCCCGTTTTGTTTAGAAATTGCGCAATGACGAATGCTAAATTTAGCGTTTTCCGCCAACGGCCGTTGGCAACGCTGTTTGTGACATCGCATGTGTGTCTATGTCAATACGTGGTGCTACGACTACCATCGGATAATGGGTCAATCGTTGATAAGAGGCTTGTACGGGGATGTTGCCGAGTGTGTAGGCGATATCAGTTGAGATATCAACAAATAGATGAGAAGAAGATTTAGTTCTGATTCAAGATGATTGACGGTTTTATTCCGTTCGATTAACAGCCGGCCCCAAAATATTAATATTTAACTATATACAGATTGCCTCAGGTGCTCGTCTTCTGTGGTCTGCTGCAGCAGTGTGTGAGTGTGACAAAAACTTGCAAGCTCGAAGTTTTCACATCTCGGGGAGATTGGAACACATGCAATCCCATGATTGGTTAAAAGTTGTGACGCACCAAATTAAATAAATATTAAGGAATGTGCTGATCTAAAAAATGACCAATGAAGAGCCTTTAGAGGGTGAAATTGGCCACACCTTGAAAATACGGGATACAGCATACAAGTGGAACTAGGGTGAGGTAGTTTGTCACGTTCACCGGTAACAAGTGACGGGAAACAGTAAGGTCCCAGGGAATCTAGGACAAAGGGAAAGGAGAGTTGCCCTTGAACAACATGATGGCTTTCGTGTTAAAGGTCATGGAGGGTGCACCATACTACATGACACTACGTACAATTTACACATGACATAGCCTAAAACCGTGTAACGGTAATAGAGAACACCAGGACTTAAATTCACATTGACCGTATAGTCCGTTGAAGTAATAATTACCCAAACTTTCAAGACCATGTTTTGAAAGTGTGGTAGTTTCAAAGTGGCTCAAAATATTGAAACATTTAGCACCATGTTGCATCTCGGCCCCCTTTTCTTAGACACTCAGGAGGGGCAGTGGGCTCTGAAAATGAGGAATTCGGAAATTTGCCAATTGTTAGACCACTCTACTGTGTGGTTTTTAAAACTCATGAAATTACGAAATCCCCAATCAATTTTCTCTAATTAAAGCTCCATATTCGTCATTATTTGATTCAAAAAACAAAATTTTTCGTGCGTTTCGTGCACCGCAAATTGCACTTCCTTAGGAGAAGTGCTCGCTCATACCTTCACTTTGGTAAACTTTTCCGAACTCTGGAAGTGACAAAATCGGAAATTAGCTACACTTGTGACACCAGATCACCAAGTGACGCCGTTAACTGTGTACAGTACTATTTTCATAATTTTGTTTTCATAAAATTCCATACTTTGTTCAATATAAGCTCAAGAAAATTCTTCGGAGAGCCTCATTACGTAGGCGTTGGATAACATTATGTAGCAACAAAGATCTTTAGTAGCCGCCAAACCTCAGATTTTCCAAAAGAAAATGTTAATTCTTCAGTAATCCCCCGACTGTTAAAATTTCCTTGCAGGAAACACCCAGCATCCAAACTTTTCTGCAATGCAAGCTCCATATTTGGAAAGGGAGAAAATTTCAGCGCGCTCAGCGCGCTGAAAACTACGCCTCTAGTAGAGTACTAATCACACTTAAAAGTAGGGTAAAATTTGGATGCTTGCCTACCAACCCCATTTCCCATTTCCTGAATTCCAATAGGCATCAGAGTCTAAACAACAGCCTTATATATGGTGGCGCCTCGCTCAGTGTACATTTGATGTCCCATCCACATGCAGACCCCCCCCCCCACACACACACACACAAACACACACACACTGCAAATTCCTGGATCCGTCACTGTATTGTTCGTGTGGGAGGAGATAGAAGTCTCGACTTGTGAGATGATTGTCAGGTTTCAATAACGGGCGATGTTTCCATGCTCAAATTTATCAATTGTTTTAGAGTACTTTACGGTGGCGTTTTCTACTCATGTGGAACCTCGAATTGATTGGAGATACTACCTTGCCCCTAAAGCATATAAAGTTTTTCAAAATCCTTTGCTTGGGATACACCTTTGGTATCAATGTAAGAAAAATTGACCAACAATGTGAATCCGTGACATTACGCCTGCTTGCTTCAAGTTTATTCTATGTAGTTCATTTGCCACATTCAATTACTAATATCTCTGGAAACGAACATGAGACATGAATGGAAAATTTCACAAGAATTCGTCTAGTATAAAAATTAAACATAAAAAAATAAGGCTCTGCACTATATTTTAAGTTTACCTTGAGATTTCCGCTGTGTACTTTTTAGGTCAAACGAAACCAGCACTAGTAACTTTGACTTAAATTAAACAAAATCACTACATTGTGGTATAAATTTCGTTATATTATCTTTGATAAGGAACAACCACAGCAGTTTCAATGGTTTTGGTTACAGAGCAAAAGCAATCGTCCCAACTTATATTGGTTTAGTTTACTGTGCTGTCTCGTGATTGGCTCTTGAGGATCATGTGACAATATTTTTCTCCTCAATTGTAAACTCTACTGGTTGGTTTACCTTGAATATACAGTATTGAATCCTAAAATATTATGAAAGACACTTTGAAGAAAAGAGAAGTTGAGGGATTTAGCTGTTGCTCCAAAAAATGGAAGACGACCGTTCTCATGCCCTTTCATCGTAAAGAAAGGTGCAGACCGGGACCATCATCTTTTAATTATACAGCGGGTTAAATCTATAGAGTATTGGCTGAGTTCTGACTGCTTCAAAATAACTTTTGAAATTGAAAAAAATAAAAGTGGTACTGGAGAAAAACCAGAAACCAGAGTTGTAACGAGTCACCCAATTTTTCATTAGATCCTAGTCATTTACTACTTTCAATATGACTGGAGTAGAGTCAGTGACCCAATAAATGATATAGTTGCTATGAGGAAAATTATCATTAATCGTTACAACTCTGCCAGAGACTGGCATGTATTTCTACTTGCAAAATGCCACAGTTGCCCTACTGTCCTCCTATTCACCAGAGGGTGCTTTTCTATAAAGATAATAATGCTATATCCATGTTTCTAAGCTTTTAAATTAGATACCCTTGGATTGAGTGGATTATTATTTACAAAACTACATGTTCCTAATCTTTTAAATAAGCAACAATGATTACATTGTAACGTACAAAGCGTCCCCCTAAAGTCTGAAATGTCTGGTACAGCTACAATTCATGGTTCTCAACGCAGTACACATATACAGGCCGCCCACACATATTACATCAGCCGAACTAGTATTTAACAACAAATACAGCAAGATTAAATTTTCGTAATTTAACGATACATTAGCTACTTTAAATTTGACCCTTTTGGCGTCTCAAGCGATCCTGTGCATGATCGTAAGTTAGTTGACTTCAGGAATCATGAATTATTTACAAGGAAGCAGAGTAATCGGTTTCTGTTACGTGAAGGATTTTTATCGTAATTTAGAACTGCAAAACCTGTCTACTAATTGAATGAATGAATAAAATGATTCTCAGAGGACTTATATTGTTCCAAGAATGATCGATTTCTATTTAAGCCTCCTTCCTGCCATGATTCTGATTGCAAAGGGCAAGAAAAGCTATATATGAGACTTACAATTTAAGATTAAAGCCATGGAGTAATATCAGTGACAATGATTCATGCACTTTGTGAGTGTCGTATTGTAATTCTGTGCTGGGCGGTGTCCTTCAGAAAGCTGATTGAGCACATGAGGTAGTAAACACGGCTTTTAAGTACACTATTGAATGAAAATGTCCGTGGCACGAGTTGGCCCCATCGTTAAGTCTTCTGCGGTACTTTAGTTAATATATTTCGTTTGAATGCCTAGAAAAACTCGTCGTAGGGAAACATAAATTTTGAGGTTTACGATATTCGCATCAGCCAGTAACCTGCTGCCGTTTGAAGAGCAGTTTGGGTATTCTGAGTATAACGTTTGATAAATAACGATATAGGTTTAGGAAAAGCAACGTATTTCTAAATTTCAGCACCATGCTAAGGAAAAACATGATGGTTTTTAAAAGGTTTCACAGTCAATCCAGTTGCATGGTGACTATAACCTCAAACCCATCATAGCCCATATACCCATACCGTCAATCTTTATTTAAATTGCGGGCGAACAAGGTAACTTCCTTAAAAATCACGCAAAATTCTTAAAACCAGTTGGAGTACTTCCAAAATGTAACCTCGCCACGAAACTGTCTATACCTGATCTTATTATTGGATGAAAAGATATGCGTGTCACTTAATTGCATTTTCTTCATCTAATATGAACCAACTAAAGATACATTTCACAACAATTTGTCAATGTTTTTCAAAAATTTTAGCAGTAGTTTACAAGTTGGTAGGTTTCAGAAAGTTGACTCTCAGTCTACCAGGTCATGCAGCATTACAGAGAGCAGTTCGAGCTTTCAATATCTTCAGCCTGGTTTAAAGATCTCTTTTGTAAGTTCAATTTTTGAAGTTTTCAAATGTCATTAGCAAAGAAAATGTATAGTGTTGCACTGCGTACACCCACTGCGGTCATTGACAAGACCTATTTTACAAATCAATTAGTTCCCTTCCTTTGAAATTCTCTGTCCCGTTTCTAACGTCATGCAAGTTTGCGGTCCAAATGTGCTTCGGTACCTGTTTTCCATGAGATTTTTATGAAGTTTTCATTAATTGCTACATTGTAGTGTGAATGGTAAGTTAGGTGCGGTTTTAAGACTTAGTTTCTAACAAATTGGTCCAAGTCGGGTCATCGAAGGATTGGGTTTGGAATAGTAGAACCGAACATTTATCATACTTCCAATACACCAATCATGATTAGAATTACGACTTCTGCAATTTACCCTTTGATAAAGTCTTATACATAGACTTTCCAAGAATGATTTCATCAAATGGTCTAACACATATTTTTGCGTATAAATATCACTGTAAACAGCAGCACAGAACAAAATATACACCCATGTCTCCGATGATGATATTTCCTGTGTTCCACATAATGGTATGTTTGGCATGCCTGCTATTGAATTTTCCATTCTGCTGAACACAGATCACGCAACGCTGTTTGCCGAACTCCTGCCAAGATGCAAGGCACATCTTACAAGAGGAAGCTGTGATGGAGAGCAGAGAAGCCCACAACGCCGGAGGTTTTCTTCCTTTACCGAGACCTAGTTTCTTCTTGGATAAAGACGAAAGACAAACCAATTGCATGGCGTGATAATTAAAAGTATCTGTCAAATTCACCCAATAAGAATGGACGAAAATAAAATAACAAATGTAGTCTTGTGTTTGATTCTACAGATAAATTAAGGTTGACTGGGCAATATAGCTCTACATATATTCATGGAGATGACCGGTTGGATTTCCGATGGTAAGGGGCTTATGTCTACCTTTAGCATGTGAAGCAAGGCATATCAATCAAGCCATTTATATAGCAGAAATTTAAAGGCCTAATTCTCTCGCCCCAAGCGGGTCCAATTCTCTCAACCTTTCTTACTCTTTAAGCCCCTCCCACAACTGCCTTATACCCTACCCCAGCCAAACATAATCTCAGTATAATGCCCCGGGGTGAGTATGACCACAATATGTTATCAAAACACTGTCAGGACAGTACATGTTGTGTGATATGAACTTCAGTCCTCCTTTTTTAAGTTAATTTTCTGTCAATCAATGTGCATGTTCCCATTAAGAATATCCGTAATATACTAAAAAAAATTAAGTTTAAACTTTACGAGAATTGCTTGACGTCGCTGAAAATTTGGTATCTGTGATCAGTTGATGAATCTTATGGTGAATCTACCAGAGAGACATATGAACGGCAAATGCTATTCCAAAACCATCTATGAAATGAACATATGGCATTGACGTCAAATGACATGATTTCGGAGGGTTTAACGGACGACGCAGACTTTATACGAACGTGTAGAACTGAGACTTTTAACTAGAAGCGGGGATACCCATACGCAGGTCAGCTATTTGCTTTTGTCAGTGTACGCAATGACACGCGTGTGCCCCCTTTTGAGGGCGCACTTCCTGTTCTGTAAGGAAGCATTAATTTTAACCTCATTTTAAAATGAAACCAGCGATGAAATAGTTTTGACGTTCCAAGCAATCACAAATGAAATTGTCAGTGTATTAGCCAGCTACTTACTGTACAACATTAATGGAAGCGGAACTTGGTAAGGCATGCCGTATGCACATAAATGTCACTTAATGTTTTTCGTAATAGATATACCTGTCTCGAATTTCCAGCAGCATCGCGGACAGCAAGATGCAAGAAATCAGATGAGAAATGCATAGGCTAAAGCATTTTTGTAATATAAATGATCAGTACTACATATGTGCAAACACAAATGATCACGTTACAATCATGTCTCCTACATTTAAATTCCAATAATGGGTAACTTAATCTTTTCAACCATTACCACAGAAATTCATTTTCTTTAATGTACTTGAAATAAACTTTCATGAATTTGAATTCTTCCAGGAAAATTGGGTCAAAATTCCAATATAATACACTTCACTTGCAAATAACTGTAGAATTGGACACCTCGCTTATTTCTGGCACGTCGGAATATGAATTCCTCTCAAAAATGAATTGAGAATAAGTTTTGCGATGGGGCAAACAATAATTCAAAAGCCCTCGTCCTTCTATGTCAAAGTCTCAATAGGATTTCTTTAAATGTCGGAAAATGACTAGAGTGGCGTATCTTGTGACAGTGCTCCAAGAGACAGCTAAGTAAATGTCTCTCTAAAGGAGGAGATGTATACTTTTCTAGAACATCCTTGGCCCAGTTATCTCCATTTCGAAATAAAATACTTGACAGCCAAAGTGGAAACAGAATGCAAATAAACATGCACTTCTCCCGAATCTCTGACATAATGACACTTTTCCTGATAGCAGTTAAATGTGTACATGTTTAGTGATAACAGATAACAGCAAAGTGGAATTTAATGCGCTCTATATCAAAGGAGATGTTTAGCACAGAATTCAATGGAACATTTTCGATACCACTTTGAAAAGAGAGGATGCGAAGCTGTATCCAAGGGGATCGTGCTGTGGAATAATTTCGCTTCAACAGAATAAAAAAGTATTTCAATATATTTAAGCCGAATGTTTCGCTCCCCTCCCTAAAGATAATTTACCCATTAGAAGGTGCTTCCCCCCCAAAAAAACGTGGTACAAGCTCAACACTATAGGGGAAGAACAAGCAACCATCTAATCACAGTAGGACCCTTAAACACCAAATCTTTTAATTATATACACACACACACACACATATATATATATATATATATATATACACATATATATATATATATGTATATATATATATATATATATAAACGATAACAAGAAACATGCACAAAACACACGGCATACTGTTAAAACGATCTGAAATTTTAATGAAAAACTGAAGACAAAGATCGTGTCAAATCTTCTGAGGCAACAAGATGTTAAAAACGGTAAAGAGTTCAAAGCTTAAAAGTTTTAAAACGGCAAAGCTCAGTTGTTAAAAACGCACTACGTTTCGGGGAGATACACTCCCCTTGCTCACGTGCTAAGAAATAACAGTAATGGAAAAAGTACTAGCTATTAGGCAATGCTCTATTTAGGCTTACATCTTTTACGTTAAGACCTATAGGGGCAAGAGTATTCAACCGGTAAATCCAATATACCCAAAATATCAAATATATATATACATTGATGCGCGCGTCAATACCCTGACGCGCGCATCAATGTATTGACTTCGAACAATAACTTAAAATCGTTAACAGTTGTCATTTACATTTTCATTTGTAATCGCTGTACGTTCTCCGTCTAATCCGCTGATGAAGATCCCAGGTGGGATTGAAATATTTTCGGATATTTATCAATCTTGTTGGTCATTAGTATTATTGGTTTCTCAATCTTGTATATATATATATATATATATATATATATATATATATATATATATATATATATATATATATATATATATATATATATATATATATATATATATATATATATATATATATATATATATATATATATATATACATATATATAAGATGAAAACATGTAAAAAACAACTCATAATTGACGAAATAGGAATACTGGTTAAAACATTTATTGTTGAAATTTTCGATCCACCTAGGATCGTCCTCGGCAACTTATAGACTGGCAAAATTTACAAAGTGACTGTCAAAAGGGCAGTAGCAGCATTGAAAGATGTAAAACCCTAAAAGAATTCAAAATGGACCCCAACCAGTACAGCATTAAAAGAATAAAAAACATTTATAAAGAAACTGCTAAGATAGAAGAAAGCAGAAATGTACAGTAAAAAGTGCAGTGACAAAACTTCCCAGGCCGCAGTAAAAACTATACGTTTAAAGGCGTATTGAAAAAAGTTATGTTAAACTGATACACCTGGGGGATTAAGGACGCTGACCGACCTAGTTCAGGAGGTCGGTCAGGCCTTGCAAAATTGGTTAGGAGTTAGAAATCCTAGGTCTTTGTTAATACCCTGAACGAAGGAATTTATCTTCAAAATCCATTCGATTTCTTTACGTTAACGTAATGCTGGGGAACGGAAATTTGACTCTACAAGAATACACCTTAGGTTAGCAAGAGAGTGACCGGGAAGGTTAAAATGTTCCGCTACTGGAAAGCCAGGCAAATTATCTCGAACAGATTTTTGTGATAATTGGATCTTAAACGGAAAGTGGTACCAATTTCCCCTACAAAATTACCCAAATTACAAACATTACAATACAAAATGTAAACTACGTTGCTGGAATCACATGTGAGGGTCGGGGGGTGTATGGGCCACGTGACATTCGGGAGGAAAACTTTGGAGCCCGAAGTGATGTGGGAGCAGATTTGGCATCTAGGTTTCTTACAACCAGCGATCTGCCGGGAGTCTCGAGGAGGTGAGCAACATTTTCAAATTAGGGGGTTGGCGGAAGGCTAGAAGGGGCGGCTGGTTGAAAGTGGTCAAAAGGGAAACATCTTCTTTTACGAATTCGAAGTCCTTTTTGAGGGTACCCATTAATCTTTTAACAGTGGGGTGGTAACTCGTCACAAAGGGAATGCGAGTACTAGGGGATTTGATACGGTACTCGAGAAGCTCTGAACGGCTACGTTTCTTGGCTCTGTGGATCTGTCTTTTGATAATGGAGAGGGGGTAACCAGCTGAGAGGAAGTAGCCAGTGAGCTTGGAAATATGCTCATCAAAGTCACTGGGGTCTGAACAAATACGTTTGATTCGTAGGCATGGACTATATACAATGGAATGCTCAATGCTCTTAGGATGAAAACTGTTATAATTAAGATGTAAGTGTGTATCTGTCGGTTTGGAATAGACCGAGGTAGAGAGGTTATTGAAATCACGTTTAACACGAACGTCCAGGAATGCTATAGCAGTCAAAGATTGCTGAAAAGTAAACTTAATGGAATGATGGAAGTTATTAGCATGTTCTTTAAAACGACCTAACTTATCTAAACCATGGGTCCAAATAAAGAAAATGTCATCAATATAACGACAATACTGTAGGGGTTTAAAGGGAAAAGAGGATAACAGACCCTGTTCAATTTGGTGCATAAAAATGTTGGCAAAGCTAGGCGCCATCTTGGTACCCATCGCAGTGCCATTTACTTGCGGATAAAACTTATCGTTAAAAGAAAAATAGTTATTACACAAGATGAAATCCAAAATGGGACCCAAATCGTCCACAGTCTGTTGATCCACTGAAAGTTCCCGAAGGAATTCCTGACAAGCTCGAATACCTTCCTGCTGGGGTATATTAGTGTAAAGGGACGACACGTCCATGGTTACAAGGTATGCGTCTTGGGGGAGGTCACGTACAGAACTAATGAGTTTCAGAAAATGGGTAGTGTCCTGTACGTAACTGGGTATATGTTTCAGAAGTGGGTTCAGGATAGAATCAACGTACCCAGATAAATGTTCTGTAAGGGTCCCTATAGACGAAATAATGGGTCTGCTGGGAAGCAAAATTCTATGCTCTACGGCTAGGGTACGTATTGTTCTTTAGACAAATTCTCTATATCTAAAGGGGCAGAATTGGGGTGTAAATGAGTAGCAAGTAATTGAGTTAACTTATGGATTTTAGGTAACGTGTAAAAAATACCTAGTCTGGGGTTGCTAGGAATAAGTTCCTTCACAATTTCAGCTCCATCCTCGGATAGAAAGTTACATCATGTCCTGACTTTATTGGAAAAGGATCCCGAGGGATCATCATGCAACAATTTATAGAAGTGATCATTACTGAGCTGCTGTTCGGCTTCCTTAATGTAATCTGCCGTATTGAGAATAGTAGTGGCCCCTCCTTTGTCGGCCGGTCGCTTAACGATGTTGGTATTCCTTCGTAATTTCTTGATAGCCTGCGTTTGAGCTAAAGGGAGATTTAGTGGTGTTTTCTGTTTACTTTGTTCGGTCAAGAAAGAGTCCAGATGAGACCTTGCTGTCTTGACAAACTTATCAATATGATAGTTACGGCCTTCCGGGGGTGTCCATTCTGATCGTTTATGGATCGGGAGATTGTTGGGTGCCTGTGGTGGAAGGTCCTCATTGAAGTATTCCTTTAATCGGATACGGCGAACAAAGTCAGAAAAGTCGTAGCAGAGACCCGCTGGGTCTAATGGGCGGGATGGACAGAATTTGAGTGAATTTGGAAGAACGTCCTCTTCATTTTTAGAAAGAGTGTAGTCAGAAAGGTTCATAAAATTACTAGAGCGAAAGGGCTGGGTATTGCTGGTCATCTTTTTCGGAAATTTATTAGTCAGAAAGGGATGCTTCGCTTCATGTAGACCTTTGAGGAAGGTGTCATTAGAAATAAGATTATCCAATTTGCGTAACTTACGTTTAAAAAAGCCATTGAGTTCCCGTTTGTAGGACTTGTCCATAGCATTAAGTACACGGGTAGAAGTATAGGTATCAGGTGTTTGACGTTGAACTGCCGCCTTAGTAGAAACAATAAGTTTATTGAGTCTCGTTTGTTTACCATATGCGTTCCGTAAGGCAAGATTTCTAAGTTTTTGGGACGCCTTCTTACAAATGTTTTCAGCAACCTGGGCAGTCCTGCCACTGCCAATGCTAAACGGGTTGCGAATCCGTAGGCCCTTTGGTATGATATCCAACTGCTTACACTGCGACAGAAACACAATGTCGGACTAGGCTCTGGCAAGTTTCAAAAGTTTCTTTTCATGTTGCCGTCTAACGTGGAGTGCAGCGCCGTCAAGATGCGGTCCATACATAAATTGAAAAATGGTCCACGTGTATTCCAATAAATTAGATGAAAACATGTAAAAAGCAACTCATAATTGACGAAATAGGAATACTGGTTAAAACATTTATTGTTGAAATTTTCGATCCACCTAGGATCGTCCTCGGCAACTTATAGACTGACAAAATTTACAAAGTGACTGTCAAAAGGGCAGTAGCAGCATTGAAAGATGTAAAACCCTAAAAGAATTCAAAATGGACCCCAACAAGTACAGCATTAAAAGAATAAAAAACATTTATAAAGAAACTGCTAAGATAGAAGAAAGCAGAAATGTACAGTAAAAAGTGCAGTGACAAAACTTCCCAGGCCGCAGTAAAAACTATACGTATAAAGGCGTATTGAAAAAAGTTATGTTAAACTGATACACCTGGGGGATTAAGTGTATATATATATATATATATATATATATATATATATATATATATATATATATATATATATATATATATATATATATATATATATATATATATATATATATATATATATATAAATATATATATATATATATATATATATATATATATATATATATATATATTCCACTTAAGTTAATTGAAAAGGAGGAAGCTTATTACAAAACCGGCGTATAATTACCGCTTATTACTCAGAAAATACAAAATGTACGATTTAAAAAAAATTGTATTCGTACAACAATCTAAAATACACCGAGCAATGCACTCCTTTAGGAAGATAAATTTACGTCAGTTTATTACATCTTCCCTTGATTCAATTGACACCCATGGATTTCACAGCATTCTTTTCTTAGTCTTTAGAAGAGTCGATCTCAGCATCAGTCACTGGTAATGTCATTAAACTTCTCCTCGCATTGAGACAGTTTGTGCCTTTCTGTACAGAATGCTAACGTGCACACAGAGGTTCTCACGGCAATATATCTGACCGGAAACGTGATAAAATTGGTTGTACGCTGCTCCGGAAATTACGCCGTAAAGTAAGTCAAACGCAGAATGTCTTTGAAGATGGATTAAAACAACATGATTTCCATATTCAAGTGCGCAATTTTTATTTGGGGTAGGGTTAGCAAGGTCCATTTCACAGTCAGCAAAGCGCAGTCACGCTGTTACATTGATTCTTATATATCTTAAAATGGTGCCAACCTGATTAAATAAAATTTAATTTAAAGATTGGCTTTTCCCCTTAAATTCTTCAAATGCTTCCAGAAAATCAAATGACTACTACTGCACAATATGACTCATACTACCCAGCATCGTGACTTGGATTGCGTTTGAAGGCAAAAATCAAAAGAATTCATGAATGACTGGAAGAATGCGATTTTCCTTAAAGGGCATATGTAGAGTTAGTCCAACAATTGTTTAAAAATATAAAAAATCATTAAAGGTACTTCAAAGTTTTACATATAGCTCAGACACTATCTACATTGATGACTTATGACAGTGGCGTAGAACCCCCCATGACCCAACCTTGCAATGCAAAAACACCGAAAATAGCGGTTTTCTCCCTATCCTTAGACTTTCCCCTCATGTCGTGCCCCCAGTGGCAGTTTAATGTGAAACTAATTAAGAAGCGAAATTTCCAATACGAAGGGAACAACTGACATTTTCCCTATAGCCTATATGCTATTTGTGACTACCGCTTTTACATTCGCCTTTCAATGTAGCAGTAAGCAGTAACCACTTCTTTAGTCAACAGAGTGGAAGTAGTATTTTTAAAATTGTGATATTGAAGATTATATTCTATCCCTTTCCCAATTTAAATTATTTGAAAACTATTGAAATTCATCTCTTGCAGTTGGTTTGAGATACAACGAAAGGATCTCCTTTTCAGAAACGTTAAATGTGTTTATTTGTCGCTCTAAAAATTTCTTGTTTTTATGTAAGCATTACTTCTTCTTGTTTAAAAAAGGCTTTTCCAAATCAAGTTTACCTTTTCAAGTTTTTCTTTTTAATCGATTACACTTACAAGAAACACGTTTACCGATTGTGAAGATTTGCAGTATTGTATCCCTTTGAAAAATGGCAAAATGTATCGTGCTCATATCAGACTGTCAGAACGTCCTCTTGCCTTGCCATTGGACTTAAAGTCCAATGGCAAGGCAAGAGGACGTTCTGACGTTTCTAACATTTTGATGTATTATGATGGAAGACAAGATATTAAAATGTCCGAGTCAAAGAAAACATCTTGCTTATCGTTTGCTTAAGCCTATTATATATGCACAGAACAAGACCATCTTCAAATTCAGGGTGCGTAGACATACACATAAAGGGTATATTAGGCTGCTAATGACTGAAAACTGTACGGCACTGGTTGCTAACGGATAGACCTTTCCCAGTGATACTTAACAGCTTATGCATATACAAGAATGGATAGCGATATGTGACGCCTTAAGTCATCTCAGGTTATATAATATGGACAAATTAGTATTCATACATAACGAAAAACGTTATGTGAGCACGATTTTTAGAGAACGGTTTCTTTCAGTTGAAAGTCGAGCTAATGTTGCATATCTTCTGTCAAACAGTTTGTTTGTATAGGGAAACGATATGAGGCCACAGCATTCGGCAAGAGAGCTTATTTTAATATCTACCCTTCAAGAAAAGTTTGCGGCCTTAGAGAAATAGCAACGTCACTGAATATGTGCCGAATTTTTCGCAGCTACATCGTATTATATTTTGCAAACTGGAGTAAAAGACGCGGTCACACTACGACGAATTTGGACCGGATCTCGATCAGATTTTTCTTTTTTTTTTTAAATCGTCCCCGTCTCTGGTCAAACGAGTCAAAATGATTCAGCTAGTTTAAATAATATGATTTACATCTGTTGTCTATGAAAATAAAATGCTGATTTTTCGTAACGTTCCATTGACATACATTTTGTATCGGACAGTGTAGTCCAATAAAATCTGTCTGTCGATGTTACATCACGAAATAATTTGCGTAAATGTTATTTTCATGTTCCTTTGGTACAAGTTATACATACATTTTCACAGTCTGGCAAATTTTTGGCTTTTTACAACCTGCGGTTGAGAAGATATTGACAAAATCCAGGAAAATATCGGATTGGAATTCGATTAAAATTCGTTGTAGTGTGACCTTATTGTTTTACACAACGAGAAGCTGTGTTGAGGTTATGAAATCTACAGATATCCTCAAAACTTCGAAATATAAACAAAAGTTAGGTGTTACTATCTTTTTTCCAGCCGAATTGACTAAAATACAAATACAAATAGAAACTAAGTATAAAGAGGGTAGTCCAAAGGCCTTACGGAAAATAAAAAAAAAAAATAATGATACCGGGGAGTGGCACTGACTAACGTTCCTAAGAGCCCATGAAGGAATACTCTCTAAACAAAGTCACCAGGATTTTCTGGTTATTTTTGCTAGGAAATGTATCCATGAATATTCCGTAAACGCCGTTTACTTGTTACATTTTACCACGATGACGTTAAATTTCACTAGGCTGTTTTAAGAGTGTACGACACCGAGTACTACTAGTGTAACACTGCACAACAATGGATATGCGTCATTCTATCAGCCTTTCATGCGGAAGGCCCGGGTTCTATTCCCGTGTCGAGTCATACCAAAGACTCTAAAATTGGAACCTCTTGCCGTTGTGCTTGATGCTCCGCGGAGTAAGCAATGGAGTACGGAAAACAAGCCAGTGAGCCGCAACTGGCAATAAGGCCGTGGCCAGCTCGACTGGAACATTAGGTTGGAAACTGGGCCGTAAAACCCCATCTAACTCACTATCTATCAGTCTTTGTTCGTGCTTACGAGTGAACCAGGGAATACATTGCCGCTATCACTTGTACAGCCAGCAAGTTTCGGTCGAATCAGTTCAACGCAGAATTTGTTCTAACATATGCATTCCAATTCATAGATACAATTAAGTGTATCTACGTATTTACATCTTGTTACAAGATCCTCAAAATATCCTCAAACGACTTCTCGAATGAAACACACACAAGATGATCCGATCCCTCAAATTTATTTTCCCTAAAAACCAGTGAAAATCCAAAATGTAAGTCTTGTGTAATGCATAAATCGAAATAAATCATAAAGGAATCTCCAGAGCAACGGTCCAAGTGTCATTTATCACTTTGTATTTGCTGGTGTTATGTTTTCAATACAAAGTTTCATCAACAGGGACATATTTAAACAGTATTACTACACCGTATATCACACCACGTAATCACTGTCATATAATACGAGCTGGCTACCTCTCTCAACTTTGTCGATTCTTGAATTTGGTTCCAACGTATTGAAGCATGCAACAAGCACATTATTAAAATGAAAAGCCAGGACGCCTCGGCATATATCAAATCTTTTCTTCAGGGACATGTAATCTATGGGTTTTCATATGAAGTATATATTACGCACGACTCGTTGAACTGTGTCGAACCAACAGGCTAAGATACTACAAATAATATGCAGCTATAGGAATGTACATGTTTAGGCCTACTGTTACATGCATGGGCACGTCTGTGTATGCAGTTTACATTCTTTTCAACTTTCGGCAACCTTAACGGCACGTCCGCATGCATAAGTGTTGGTTCAGCTAGTCTGGAGCTGAAGAAAGACATGTTGCTGTTGGTTTAAAATGATATTTTGATGACTGTCACCACGCATAGATGACATGAACTCTTGGCTTTATGCCTACAACGTCACAGGAGGAAAAAAGTCACACCATCCTTGGGAGAATCATGTGATTCTTTGAAAGTTACCAAAGTTTGTCAAACAATCTGATCGCACTTTTAAGTTAGCTCAAAGGTTGGGTTGAATCTTCCTCCGACAAACACGTACTTATTGTTTTTCCACAAAATGACGCCAGCGTGATGTCAGTACATTGGGTCTATTCGAGGGACAATAGAACGAATTGTCCTCTCTTTGTTGCGCCAGAATTTCCCTTTCTTTCATTCTCAAACGCGTGCAATCCTAGGCCTAGTCATGTAATTAATCGGTAACATGGTATAAATGTGTGACCAATATAGCAAGGAGTTTAAAGATATTTTAAACTGAATGTCAAAAAAAAAAAAAAAAATTGGAAGGAAAGGCTGATTTTTCATAGGCCTATAGAAAAGACTGTTTCAGTGAAATAAGGACGCTAAAAGTTCTCCCTTCAGTGAAAAAGAGGAAACTGAAAACTAAGTTACACTGGAATTTCAAATTCACACAATTCTCAACTCATCTTCACACGGCGTCCTTGAGGTGAGATAAAAGTTTGGTTTAATCACTTAAAGATAAAGAGCAGTCCCCCAAACTTATTTTGAAGAAAAAGCTAAATAACACAATTTTCATCTTATATCTCTTCAAAGTATCTTTCATTACATTTGATGACCTTACTATTGCATATTCAGGGCAAACCCTGGTATATTTCACATTTGAATAGAAAAAACATTGTCACATGACTCCCAACAGCCAATCATGAAACTGGACAGTCTACTGCACTTCTTCAATTTGGGATGACTTCTCGTGCCTTTTAATTTAAAATGGTTCATTGCGCAATGAGTTGTGATGTCACTGTTGTACTACTCGCATTACAGTCTTTGATCTTTTTTGTTTTTGTTTGTTTGTTTTTTTTTTCGTTTTTCAGGAAACTACTGCATCTTCTGTCAAAATGCGATCACAATCCTACAATTATGGGGTCATTTGACAAAAAACCCCTCTGTACACTGCAGGAAAAAAGGAACATTTAAAATTTTAACTGTTTAAAATTCAAAGAAAATCAAAGCAGGTTATGTTGTACAACAAAACGGTTACAAATTATTACGCTATAAGCTATTTTGGTTCTAGTGAATAAATTTCAACATAATATATCTTAGCAATTAAAGAAAGCTATAATGCGAGCTAGATGAATATGATTTATTTTGCAACCTTTAAAATATATATTTTTAAAATTATAGACTTGAGTTACCCTCTCATTTATATACACCTAAACAGGCCCTTTTTGGGGGACGGGTGGGACGTTTTTCAAGTGGATGAAAGCTTTAATGTCTTAATGTCTATGTGATACTTCGGGTGACGACGATATAATAATGGTAGTAATGCTGAAAGACATTTTATTTATCACAGAACATTTGTCCATAATCCGTTGGATTTTCAATGAGGTTCTTAAAGAGATACAAACGGACTTAGGCATGTTTTAATGATTTTGCTAAACGGTATAGATAGCCATGCCTAGATTTCATATTATAGTTAGCAATTTAGAACTTGGTATGCACAGTCATTACTACATCTGTTTTGGCAAAATAGATTGTGACGTATTTCGTTCCTTTCTAAGGTGTGTGAACAGGACAGTGGTGCACGTTGTAGAATATTTTTCTCTACAACGATTTCTATTGCTAAATTTTCATTCCAATTACTGCAAAGGTCGAATCTCCAGTAAATTGTCAGTTAACGTAAATTCACTGGCCCATGTTTACGGAGTTATACTTATATAAAATGACATTTTTGCACCGAACCCATGAGCAATGTACGCATGGTTGTTCTTACTCCAGCTGTATGACGTGACGTCACAATCAACAGTGCCACGACTGTTTAATGTGTTTGCGGTCTGGCAATCTTCATTTATTTTTCTGTATACTCATGAGATTTGTAAGCCTGCATCGATAATCAAGACAGAAACTGGCGGGTTTTTGACTGACTGCTTTTATTCTGACGTGTGATTTCAAACAAAACAAACTTCCTAGCACAGATACATGTGCTGATATACATATACTGCTATTATTCCAGAACCGTTTTTTCTACGATAAGACGGTGTATTTACGTCACTCGCGACATTACGAAGGGCTATTTTTAGAGCACATCGAAGACGTTAGGTTTGTTTAATCGGTCAAGATCGAGCGAATCTGTATTTACACGAACCATTATAACAAAAAGATATTGGCGGTACTGGAGCAAATTTCATTAACAGCACTCTTACTCGAGTTTCTATTCAGCTAGGTGCTATATCAAATTATACTCATTTTACATGTAGAGAGACACCTTACGTTTGATTTTGTGTGCTTTTGAAATGTCCAATGAAAAGTGTCTCTTAAATGAGTCGTCGTGGCTACTTAGAGGACAAACGCGTATCTTCAAACAAAAGTCTCGATTTTCAGTAGTTTAAGCAAAACAGAAATGTAGTTTTGTAGCGTGAAAAAAATTAATTGCAATCATTTTGTAAACGAAATACATTTCTGTCACCTACTAAAGCACCTTTTTAATTCTGCCGGAAAAATTCATTTATTATTACGTATAGCATAAATACTATGTGAGAGATATTTTAACTAGGACGGTCGGTTCTAAAAGAAAAAAAAAATGTTGAAACAATGCTTCTCAGTCAAATGTGTAATGTTTTAAACCGTTAAAATGATGTTTAGAATTTCACTGCTTAAAAAAATTTCTTACATAGTTGTTTAAAAATTTAAAACAATTTATTCAGTGTTCTATTAAAGGTGTATAATTAACATCTTTTGTTGCGTAAAAATTTAAACATCATTGAGCGATTCACGGTTAAAAGGTGTTTTTTTAAAAAATTTAAGCAACTTATGAGTCTTTTTTAGCAGTGTAATATGTACATAAAGCTCGTTTGACAAACTTGAAACGTCTTGACAAAATGTTTCACATGTGTAGTATATGTTTTGCCCATTTTGTTCAAAAGATAGCTAGAATTTACCAAGCTGAATTGCACTTTATGCAAGACCTTGTTACCTCAAAAGTACCACACTTCCAATAGAAGAAATTGGGCCTCACTAAAGCTTCCTGGAACGAAGTCAGATAACTGATTTGTGCAAGTAAGCATACATTCAAACGGACCGTCCCCATTGTGTCCTATTGTTTACCTCAAAATTGTGGGACGTCAGTGCCTACAAATCCTGACATTTGTTTTGTTAGGTAACACATCATGTGTCAGGACATGTATGCCACCTAATATCATATATCAAGGTTAGTACAGGGTTTAAAAGATGAGGTTAGGTTAGGGTTGCAATATCTCAAGACTTATTATTTTACACGATATACTGTGAGGATTAGGTGTCAGTGCATAAGGTCTAAACAAAACCCAAAGAGAATGCAACATTGTTTAAGGGGGTAAATTCTTATTTTGGTTTGAAGTATCTCCCTTGTCGATAACGCAACTCCCCTCTATTTTGATGAACTTATCCTATCTTTATTTCGCCTTTTCGAAATGATGCAACGCTCTCATAAGACACTGGCTGTACGCACTGGGCTTCTAGTCACTATACGCTCATTAATGCTATGAGAGACTAGATGTGGAAGAATTAAAAAGTAATTGCTCTTTTCAAATTCATTGCTCAGAGCAAATCTAAAACACGACCCGACGGAGTTAACATCTCGTTCATAAAAAGGTATTTAAATGGGATGGAGGCCTAAACAGTTAATAACAATAAAGAGGCAACACGCTTTGATTATTGTCTACCAACCAACGAAGAAGCAAGGACGGCGAGCTCTTTTTGCATAATGAATGGTCATCTTGACGGTTGAAAACGAGTCTCTGGTCAGTGGTCATCATGTCACGTGTCGATGAAAACGTGTCATTAAACGTCCATCGTATCGAAAATTCATTTGGACAGTCCTGTCAGCCCAGTGGGACTTACTAAAGGGCGCTTTGGTCAATCGACGAAACAAATTACTATCAGTAATGGTTAATGAAAGTTCAAGGTAGCTCTGTGAGGCGCAAGAAGATTCATTTACTAGTATCTAAGATATCTGCGGCACTAATTAATTAAAATCATCTGTTTAGAAGCCGAGGATTTTACGGGGGCTTTGGATGATTAAAGAAGCAGTGACGGTTTTTTTTTCTTATGTATCAGGAAAGTTGGAATCATTCAACGAAGTACGATAGAGTGTGACAAGTCTAATGTATACATGTATGTTGCAGTGTTTGGATGGTTTGATAAGTATATTATATATAAAGTATGACAAGTCATAATACGTTGCAGTATAATGTATGTAGACTCTTTTCGGAATCGCCAAATGTACAAACAATGTATGAAGCCAATGGTAAACCTCACACTTCGGGAGGGGGAGCAATTTCAGGGGCTAAGCCTCTCTAAACAATGGTGCAAAACAATGGACGGAACACGTGGCCAGCGCATAAGAATTCGCCATTGCAAGTGGGTAGCGTACATATAACGTAAGCGTACAAAACTGGTTGACAAATCATTTGTCGGCGTTGGTTTGTTTGGCCTAAAAAAGAGGGTATACCTTTTGACCTTTTATATTCATATGCGTAAGGTCAATTGAGAATGGCATTAGTACCATAGTGTCAGCCTCATTATTTATTCATTTCTCATAAATTTCAATGGACATGAGTAAAACTATATTTGGACATGTGAAGCAAGGCAAAGGTGGCTGACATGAAAAGGGGAAGAACGCATTAAAATTGTGCCAGATAGTCTGCAGCTTTTGTTATTGTTAAATTAATGTGCGAAGCCTTTGGAGAATTTACTAGTCCACGATCCCAATGGAAATGGAAAAGGATTGTGATCCTTTCGTCTCTTGATACACTGCACCGGCGTTAACGAAGTTTAATTTTGTGTATAATGTGATAATGATTAAAAACAATTTCACAATAAATACCCAAAGGAAAGGAGAAAAGCCTTCATTATGGAGAGGAATATTTTGCACTCTTGTTGACAAGATTTTTCTGCAGTTAAGAGAGCAAAACTGTGTTTGCATCAATTTTCTTACATTTTTAAAGTTACAAACTAGCATTGCAACATGATACATGCCCTTTCGTAAGTGAATATTTGGCGTTCCCTTTCAGTGCTGCAGCCTGAACTCTTTATAACTAATTATAAATTTGTACAAACTGTATTCGATAATTAAAGATCTGAATTGAAGGGCAAGAGCATGCAGTCGTCACCCAAACTTGTTTTGAAACAGTAGCTTAATTTCATATTTTTTTTTCGTATTCCACTTTTAAGTATGTGTCATAATATTTCAGGATTGTAATATTGCACACTCAAGGTAAACCAAGCAGTTGATCCTTGAAAATTTAAAATTTGAGGAAAACTATATGTTTCCTAGGAGTTATCTATGAAAAATTATGATACTTATAATTAATTAATTCAGTTTGTCGTGACTGCATTTCATCCCCTTTAATGCAAGCGATAAACGAAGTTAACAACCCCAGTGCATGTGGAGGTAACATAATTCTACGAGAATGAACTATTCTCTCCTTGAGCAGACTTCAAGAGTTGACCTTTTTTATTCAAGCAAACGATATTTTGATTTAAAGGACGAAAAAGAAATACGATGTGTCTTGAAAATAATCATGTGCATTTTAACAGTACAACCTCAAGTAAAATCGAGTAGCCTTAGGTTCGATGGAGTTTTACGGCCCAGTTTCCAACCAATTGGTTGAAGTCGAGGCGGTCACCTCCTTTTCTCCAGTTGTGGCTCACTGGCTTGTTTTCCCTACTCCATTGCTTATGCTGAGCACCAAGCACAATGGTAGTAGGTTTTGTCCGTTTTTAAAGTCTTCGGTATGACCAGTCCAGGACTCGAACTCCCGACCTCCCGATCTCCCGAACTCCCGAGTAGCTTATAAGATGAATGCGTTTATTAATTGCCGTGCGCTTAGCGAAGGATAACGCACGGTCATCCGTTCGTAATGAATCAATGAACGTTGATGGTTATTACTTACTTAGTATGAATGAATAATATCTCAATGAATGAAAAACATTTCCCCACAGGAGGCGCTACAAATTGCCACGTCATCATCAAAGAATGTAAAATCTCTGCATAAAATTCTCAGATGTCAGGTCAAAAAGGCGACATTTAGACTTTGCTTCATTTTGAGTGTTTGCAGAGTCGTATTGCTATTAACCACGGACTTCCTATACATGGACTGAGCATACAGCACGCTAGATTGTCGCTACAGTACATGTGAGAAAAAACGCACCAAGATGGCTGTTTGCTATGGTTTTTGAGAAAGTTTGGACTTGCTCAAGTATATCACCATATCGGAATTGCAAGAAAGCTGAAATAGTTTTGAAATATGGCAAGGTAGGTTCAAAATCACTTCACGTATTGCAGGAATATGATAGTGTTTCCCATTCAAGTTTTACTTTTGTTAAAAATATTACAGAGTCATCGTCAAATCAGACGAATTATAGCTTCACGGCGGCCATCTTGGTGCGCCCTTTTCTGCCCCAGTCGGTGGCGACCACCTACTGATAGGACGTACAAGTTACATGCTCTGTTAATGTGATAAGTCCGTGGTATTGACACTAACGCCTTTCTGAATTCCTATCCAAAACCACCAAGGGAGGTCAGTGCATAGCGGGACATTAGGTATATCATTTATCGCTTACACAAATTCTTCTTTCTTTCTGTTGTTTACCTGTAGGAATTGTCATAACATTCTTTGTTACACTTGCAATTGTTCCAGGTATCAATGTTATAAAGGATTCTTAAGGACCCATATGGGCCATCATATAGGGTCCATATAAATTTGCAGCCGTTAATGATTAGAGGTCCACATCGGACAGTTGATTTGGCCCATATGCAAAAGTCTGGGTAAAAAATCGTTCATGAATGTTATGGGATACACATATGTGTCCCCTTTAAATTTTGGGTTTAAAATTACATGGGCCCCACATGAGTAAGCCCATATGTTAGGGCCATATAGGTTTGATACGGTACATGTTTGTACTATTTTCACAAAACGAGACACAGCCCCGTCTTTCCCCCAAAATAAATCTGGTGACATTTCCCTGTCCTGAGCTATCTATTATGTAACTTCAAAAAAGTTATCCTGGGCTTCTCTCGTAGAGAGAGTTGTCTTTCGGGGTACTACAAGACTCCGTAGAAGTATCTGTCTTGCCAGTTCAAGGAATAATAAATAAGAGTCATGATGAACAATGGTTGATAATAAATCCACCAAAGGATTATTTGAAACGTCACCACCTCTCATTTTATGCGTCTGAGAACTTACGGATCAGTAGCAAAGAAATTGACTACATTTTCTGCCCTTGACGTAGCTACAGAACGCCCGTAACATGGTGCAATTAGAAATGTATAAATAGTTGAGACAGATACTTTATAAATTGTCAAACGTAATGGAAATGACTGAAGAATCAGTATTATTGGCACAGTTATAAATAATACATGAGGTCAATCTAAATGAAATAAATTTAACTTTATATCCCTCTCAATTTTGTCAAGACTCTTCTATTCATTTGGAAACGTTCCAAGTATAGGTATACTGAAATAAGATCAACTTTAATCATCCCCACGAGGGTAACTGAATGATCGCATACAACCTGACAACAGAACAAACAACAAACGACACAAGAAAGTTACAATAATATTTTGGAACTATGTAGGCATTACTGAAGTTGTTACAAACATTCTGAACCATTGAACACATTCTTGTTCCATGACTGGAATGATAATAAAAGAGAGAATGGAAACTTTTCCAATGAAGCCGATTTCTTTTTTGTAGCAGAAATGAACATTCAATTCAATGTGATATTTCAGTGCGGCAATTATTTTAGTTGCCTCACACAAAACCTTTCATCCATTCAAAATGTTTCCAACGTGTAGCTACTACCATGAAAAGTTCATCGAAATCATACAGGAAAATATTCACAATGATAAGGCAGACCCGTAGCCGGGGGGTTGGGGTTGGAGCGTTCGAACGACCCATCCCAACTTGAGGGAAGTCCATTTTTCCAGATTACATGTATGATGATTTCCGCAAAAGGTGGTGCACTGTGGAATTCCTCGGGAAAAAGGAGTTCTGTTGTGTTCAAAAGTCCTCTAAAATGCTCCAGATTGCAGGAGATCTGCAGATTCCAAACTTTTTGGGGGAAGCATGCCCCGGACCCCTAGCAAATGCATGCTTACGGCACGCGCCAGCCGCCTCCGTTTTTGGAAAAAGTTCCACATCTTGGAAAAAAGACCCACCCTCCACATGGGCTGGCTACGGGCCTGTAAGGATCTTTCTCAAAGGTCATACTTTGAGGGAAGGGGGGCTGGTAGAGAATCGCACCGCACAACTGCCATTACCACACACTTATGAAACTAATTGCAATTAGTTGGACTGAACATTTGTGCCTGAAATCTTTGGCAAATTATAACTCCTTTTTAAGGCAGTCACGTTGTGTCCAAAAGTAAAGTTTTTGTCACAGGAGCCCAATTCCCTATTTGCTTTATATGCTTTTAGACGTCATTACCAAGGCAGGACTGAAATAGATTAGACCTGTATGGAACGATCCTCTGTTGCTTTCATTCTTCCAGTAAAAAGAGCAAAATACTCAGATACTCAGTTTGTTCTAAAGAAGATCGTTTCCGACATCGATTTTATCACTTTATTTACGAAACCAAACGCGAACCAGTTTGGCCTGGAGAGGTTAAAATGAATAAGGGTTTTCCGCTTAATGAGATCAGTCATATGAGTAATCCGTCTGATATCATCTCAAGTCAATACTGTTTGCATAGTCTAAAGCACATAAACTCTTTCATTTGCAAACTAGAAGCTTTTTACTGTATTTCGACAAGGACATTTATTGGTCATAGGTTGACCAACAATAATCCTCTTGCCTTGCGTGAAATTTTTCACTCTTATTTTAATTTGTGTGGCCACATACAAGAGAGCTAGTGTAACTTCATTTCAAGGTGGCGGGACAATCGATGTAAGCAATTTCAGTAATGAAAAGTCGGGGAAGGGAATTGACAGGACGGCTTAGCTGTACAGGTCATTTAAAATACCCTTGTTTCTCCACTCTTGTTGGTGTAAAATGAATACCAAAATGCTGGAGGCTTAACCACTCGAAGAATTGCCATCCGCCAAATTTACGATTACCAAAGTCAACACGCTCGCGTGGTTTATACCAGATAGATAATTGCCCGGATTTGCTGAACCAATTTTGAAATATTTTGACCTTGAAAGATGTTCCAGAATATATTCTCGGCATAATAGCCCCAAATCAATTGCGAAATACATAAAATGTGTTGCAGCCAGCGAGGCAAGCATTAACAGCCTTTATTAAAAAAAAAATGGTGTCGAGTTTTGTAGTGTTCTCTTTCCCAGTGGCAATCATTGTCGTAATCTCATTCGGGCAAAATGAAGTACTTCCGTGAGTTGGCCTGAGTTTTAGCATCCTTACAGTAGGCCCCCGCGGGAACTAACAACGAATAGCTAAACAATTAGGCACTTGAAGCGAGATGGAGAGATGTTGACAGAGTTATAGCTTCTACATGCAAATGAACAAAAGCGACCCACATAAGAACAACCTGACACGTATTTTATTGGTTTTACTGGGCTTGACGCAAATGGATGGACTCCTTTCATATCATAGGGTACCGGTATATGTGCTTTTGTAAGGAAAACCGTTTTCGGAAAATGACAAAAATTAACATCCTTTCAACTTAAAGAGCACTTTAAATGACTACAGGAGGACAAAAAAGAAAAGACTTCCTTTCGAGCTATCCTCACATAATATGTACCTATATGCCTATGGCATGAACGTTTTTCAAAAACGATTTGAAAATATCGCATTCATTGAAACATTAGAACGTCCACTGAAGAGTCCTGTTTCCCCTTCATTGCAATTCTATCCTTTCGGTATGTACACGATGAATCTAGAAATCTACCAAAATGTATTGAACCCGCGGAATCTTTTCCAAATCTAAACGAGGAAGGTACCCAGGGGAAGTGAATCATTGATTTTTAGGCAAAAATTTCCGGGTTGTGGATAGAAATACTCTTCTAAATTTTGTCGAATTGAGAGAGAAAAGTTGACGACGCTAGTAAGGGAATTTTGGAGAGATCCGTAGCAAACAGTTGACATGGATTTGTTACTGTCATTAATGAGAAATAGTTTATACTCTCTTGATAGGTTTAACTGACTAAAATACTAATTGCAACATACTTCTTTTTCCAACAGATTTTAGCTCGTATAATCCCACTACATGTGTGCCAGAAGCTAGCCAAGCTACGCTAATGCGAGAATACGAACCTGACATTCTTTCATAAATTAATAAAGGACCAGTGATAATGAGGTATTTATAAATCCATTTGCCAAGGCGAATGACATTGGAGAATAGATAACAACTTTGACCACTCGAGATTCTTTTCAGCTCTTGAGCAAAGCTCATCTTCAGAAGATAAAGAAACAAAATGCCACTTACCGTGTTCTTTTCAAAAACTGGAGCTCAATTTACGCATAATCCATTGTCATAATCACACTAAAATTCCAAAACAGTGGTTTGCTGTGTGGTAACGACTTCGTAATTCTCCGTACTTTAATGTTCGCACTGAAATACACAAAACATGTGAGTCGCCGGGGTAAATTGTGCCATTTCCACAACACGCACACTCACACACGTTACCATATGTCAGCAACGTAAAACAGACACTGCACACATGTGTTATCGACGGAACGAAAGCCGTTTGGTGCTCGTTATAATTACGTCCGTGCAAACATCCCAAGGAATGTGTGAAGCACTCAGGTATGCGAACAGGCAAACGACGTCGTCTTAATTTCGTTAAACGATCTCGCATCAGCTAGGCGACCAATCATATGGCTAATTGCTGAATGAATATGCATTTAATCTATTTCCAGTACATGATCTCTATAAGATGAGGAAGAGGAAGTTGAGGTCGCAAGTCGCCTTTCCTCTGTTGTTGGTGAGATGTCTGACTGAGACACTGAGTCGGTTTTAGTAGACCTAAGGAAACGAAAATCATACTTCAATCCAGTTATTGTTCATTCGAATGGAGGGTATCAACGGAAAAGGTCAGCAAAAAACCATAAAATATATACAAGGAGAGCCAAGTGGACTTAATAGGAAGAAACAGTTGTAATAGTGGGGAATCTTCTATTGTTAAAATGTTGGCAATATGGTACCGGTACGTATTCTTTCCCCCTTCTTTCAAGTACTTACACAATGGTGTTAGTTAGTTAGATTGAGTTTTACGGCCCAGTTTCCAACCCATTGGTTCAAGTCGAGCCGACAATGACCTTTTTTCAGCTGTGGCTCTCCGGTTTGTTTTCTCTACTCCATTGTTATGGGGAGCATCGCGCACAAAGGCAGTAGGTTCCATTTTCATGGTATCGCTTGACTTGGGAATAGAACCCGGGCCTTCCTCGTGAGAGGCGGATGCTCTTACCGTTAGACCAAACACACATTGGAAGCTGAATAGTTATCGGTGCTACGGACGTTGGGCTCGACTTACTGACTTTCGTCTCTTTTCCTATAGAACTGTTACAGAGGTATAGACTAGTAGGTAGGTAGGGGTGTTTTGTTTTAGTTAAATTATCCCTGCCCGAGTTTTCAAACGCTCATCCATGAAGTAATGGAATCAATTATTTACATATGGAAATTAAGGCGCTTTAAATAAAGGGACACCTTATGCAATATTTAAGGACTTAAAAAAGGTCGGACATTAGGGTCGTTTGGCTACCCCTGGCAAGTTTGTATTAAAGACAACAACTGATTGCAGTATCATGCAACAGTGTGGGACACTTTATATACTACATCAATGGAGTGAAATCAACCCTACAGTACACTACGTACAGACTTCATGTGCAATACCTTTTTCACTCCAACACGTTGTGTCATGGGGAAGTAATGTGTCACCGACGGACACCATATAAGTAGAGCACCATGGTACCTTATCGCATAGTTCACAAAACCTGTTTGGTTGCAAACTTTGTAAACTACCAAAACTGGACCCAAAACAAGGTAAAATCTATAAAGTGGGCAGTGGTCCAATTTGATTCAGTCGGTAGGCGTTACTGTCGTCGTTGGTAAAAGAAGGTTCACAAAGCGAACCTCATCTACAACAAAGTGATCTCATTTGTTTCTATGCTGTACGATACGACGTACAGTCCGCGACAGAAGTAGTTGGAACAACTCCCGCTCCATCGATTCAATGTTGTTAGTTAGAGAGACTTTCGAGAAATTTCGACGGACCGACCCACACTAAATGGGGGTGAGTGGGGGTACGAGGTAAGGTTACCAGCTAAACTTGTCAACACTCTTGCAAGCAGACGCTTACATAAATGTCTTCCACGGGGATTTCAAATACAATCACATTGTTTAGTCCAATGTTCTTCAACAAGTGTGCGATTGCGGAAATCCAATTCCAGCAAAGACAGATTTCTTCTGCACGAAATTTTCGCACTCTATTTCTAACATTAATTTTTCGCCAGACACTGTAGGCCTATTGTTCACTCATATGTTACATTGTTACATAGAATAAATTAAACGTGAACGCCGTGAGTGTTAAGTGTAAAGGCCAGGTCACACTACAGCAATATCGGATAGGATTTCGCTACGATTTTTGTGAGTCTAAATTAATATCACCTCCATCTTTGGTCGAAAAGAAACAAAAATTTGCCAACCTGTGAAGATGTATGAATTTTATCGCAGGACTACAAAATTCTAAGATATACCAATTATTCCGCGACGTCACATTCGCAGACAGCTTTTATCGGATACGGGTAGTCCGAAAAAAGCTATTTGTCACGTGACGACACGATATAAGTATTTTATATTTCATTTCCGTGGTCCTCTCATACCGATCATATATTTACACAGAATGGCAAATTTTTGGTTCTTTCCGACAATGGATGGGGGAGATTTTAACTAAAACACACAAAAATTGGATAGTAATCCGATCCGATATCGCTGCAGTGTGACCTGCCCTTAAGACGCCGGTTTTTCATGCATGGTCGGTTTGGATCCTATGCAAGCGATAACATTAAAGAAGAAAATTCGACTTTTTTTTTTTTATTTTTCATGACTCTTAATACTTGTGATGCAATGTTTCAATCAGAGTTTTGCATTTTGGACCTCCAGTAGCTTCTAACCCACACCAAACAATTAGGATTACAAGATGACACAAAAAATCTATGATATGTCGAGTATTACGTGCAACAGCAAACAAGCACTGAAAAATAAACAATTCCCTCTCTGATCATTGTCGTTAAAAATACAAAACCCATTAGGCCGCCGAACACAACATCCCCAGCTTTACAATCCGTGAATGTATCTGCTTATATAATGTTATTTTCAGTGCTGACTTTGGTCTGATCACCCAGTCCTAACAGGCTCAGGAGGCGTCTGAAACAAAGCCCCCTCCCACCCGGTGAACAGCTTCCTACACGCCTATGCAGCACTGAGTAAGTAATTGAAAAGCCCACTGTTATGTTTATTTAGAACACGAAGCCCTTAAAGGGCTACTCGGCTAAAAATTCTTTATTCGTTCAAAATTGACTTAACACCCTCTCTTTGACCCGATCCATCAGCAACGTCCAGTGTGGTCCAGGGACAACCACATGCCCGGAATTTATTTCACTTTCCATATGAGAAACTTTGAACATGATTCAATTATTTTTGATATTTTGGGGCAATGACTAAATAAAAATGTCACGTTTTGAGACGAGCTCTTAATTTTGTAACTAAAATTAAAAATTAAAATGCCACTGTCTGTTACTTATGTCTCATGTATTCAAAGTTATATTCAGAATTTTGTCACTCAACCTTCCCGGTCCATTCCCTAAATCCGCTCCTGTAAAGGATTGAATATAAAATAGTTTGACTGATAAAATGAAGTAATAACTTCCAAAAATGGCATATGATGCCATTTGGCAGACCGAGAAAACAATATCACAAATTGAACAGGATAGCAGATTTAAAGGTAAAGTGAACCCGCCCCTAATAGTAAGTGGACACCCCGTCATTTTTATTATGGAGTGGTTCCCACCAGCCTTGTGTTATCAAAAATAAAACAATGGTGACGGAACCTTACCCCTTCGTCTAGGAGAAATTTGATAACAAAACTTTCGAATCCCATTCAGTGGTTTTTTTTGACTGTCTTAAAATTAGAAATACACACTAACCATTTGCAAGACAAATGTGAAAGATCGGTCAATGCTAGTCAGGGTCACCCTTTCGTCGAAGGTATGGGTTAGTCTGCCTTTCATACCTCGACGTCAAGGAGCAGGTAGCGACAAAAGGGGTTTCGCGAACCTGACAGTTTGGTTCGCCAGTCATGGACGAGAACGTTCAATTTACATGAATATTCCTTCTGTTGTGAATTCCAAGCCAAAGGGAGCTCTAATAGTAATAAAAAACCCATTTATGATCAAAACAACACACTTTTACGTTAATTAGATCCTAACCGAGATGTTTAGCACCTAAAAGTCTGACTGCATACGCTTCGCACATGTCTCAATGCATCGCGTTAGCAATATCATCATGGCTAACTCTTGAAAATATTCGGGATAGCCTCTCGGCCTTTTGACTATATGACCATGTGTGGTATCTGTTCTTTGTGTATATAATGTAAAGTTTACTCAATAAACTCACAGAAAAGTATCTGTTCTTTTCATCTAGTGCAGAATGGA
Organism: Holothuria scabra; assembly: GCA_037179385.1. NCBI lineage: Eukaryota > Metazoa > Echinodermata > Holothuroidea > Aspidochirotida > Holothuriidae > Holothuria > Holothuria scabra. The sequence continues at coordinate 47,744,726 of CM074188.1, forward strand.
GCCACACATGACAGACCAATGATGTGGGTCTGAGGGCGATGAGATCGGTCACGTATTGTCCTTCACTGTTTCTTCGGCTATTCGGGAAGCAGTGAAAGTTTTGGTTTCGCCGAACGGCTCTTTGCCAGAGGGTAGGGAGGACTTTAGAAAAAGGTTAAAAAAAGCTGTTCAGGATAACAAAAGTCATAGACTTAGGTATATATACTCTTCTCGAGATATGTATAACAATTTATGTCGGCTGGGTGCACCACCCCTCATTTGAAGTCCCAATAAGTGCTATCCGCTCCCTAACGTCAAGGGGTATGAACAAGCCAGGTTTACCCACGGACTTCCTATACATGGACAGAGCATACTGCACGGTACATTGTCGCTACCGTGTGTGTGAGAAAAAAGCGCACCAAGACGGTCGTCTGCTATGGTATTGTGTGAAAGCTTGGACTTGCTCAAATTTGTTGCCATATTTTGCAAGAAAGTTGAAATATTTTTGAAATATGGCAAGGTTCCCTTCACTTATTGCAGGAATATGAAATTTTCCCCATTCAAGTTTAACTTTTGCTTAAAATATTACAGAGTCGTCGTCAAATCAGACGATTTATAGCTTCACGGCGTCCATCTTGGTGCGCCTTTTTTGTCCCAGCCGAAAGCGACCATCTACAGATAGGACTTAACGTGTTACATGCTCTGTCAATGTATATTAGTCCGTGGGGTTACCCCATACCCTCGACGGAAGGGTAACCTTAACTAGATCAATGCTAACCCTTGAAGCACATTTCCTGCAGTACGATATGCCGCATCTTTTAGGTTATGCAAGGCTGACACTTGCACGATTCTGTGGCACGCATTGGCACGACTCGAATCGTGCCAGTGCGCAAACTAGTCGTAAACTGGCGTGAAGTGTGCGTATACCCGTCGTGACTGCGTGCCATGTCGGGACGAAAATTTTGAAATGTTCAAAATTTTGGCCATGACAAAATTTCGCGACCGGGTCGTGAACTATGCGCAAACTGTTCTTGAACTCGTCCTGAACTCGTCGGAACGATGCGGGAGGATGCGTGCCAGTGCGTGGCAGTGCGCGCCATGCCACGACTGTCACGAACTGCCACGAATGGTTCACGAACAGCTCACGTCGAGTTCACGAGTAGTTCACAACGTAATCACGAATTGGTGAGCGTCGCAGCGTGGCCGTGCCTTCCCACTGACACGGTCACGTGTACTTCACGCATTGATGGTACGAGCAGTTCACTACTAGTTTTACGCACTTCACGAACAGTTTGAGCAGTTCACGACGAGTTCACGAGCAGTTCACGAACAGTTCACGGGCAGTTCACGACTACTGCGCGACAGTGGCGCTCGCATCGGTGCGGGGGTATATATAGGGCTTCCTGGACACTGCTCGCCATTCCAGAGATCGCCAGCAAAGAGACAACTTATATCACAGAGACAACATCCCTAAAACAAAGCAGACACGAGGAGAAGCAAAGCAGAGAAGGCCAGAAGCCGACAAGCCAGAGGCAGAGACCGCTGAGAGAGATCATTCCCCCAGTCATCCATATCAAGTGTCGATGCTATCCCGGAGACACAGCAGATCTATAGGCGAGGGGTTAACTTCTCAACCAACTCTTGGGACAGGTCAGGTGTAATTCTGAGGTAATTTTTGCAGCCCCTTTGATCTTCCTTGTGGAGTTCAGTCAGTAGACTGTCATACTGTCCAAACTCGTGCCTTCTGGTCAACTATTCTCTGACCTACACTTTCCTTTGTGTCTTTCTTCGAGGTGGGGTTGCCTTTTCTTGCTCTTCTGCCTCTTCCAGCCTTTTCCGCTGCTCTTCAACAATGGCTAGAGCAGCTGCCAGGTAAAGGCATCTTCTCTTTTCTGCAATGATTGTGTCTCTGGCATTCAGCATGTTGTCTCTTCCACAGCCAATCCAAAAACGACCAGGGTTTGGGGAGGCCACCTTTTTATATGGCGTGCCCAAGTCGGCACGACACCGTCCGAATTGCGCAAACTCGTCGTGCCAATGCAGGAAGGGCGTAAACTATGCGCAAACTATGCGTGAACTCGTCGTGCCAGTTCGTGTCAATGTGAACACTGATGGACACGCATTCGTGAACTATTCGTGAACTCGTCGTGAACTATGCGTGAACTAGTCGTGAACAGTGCGGGAGCCTCCCAGTTCGTGCCCCAAAATGGCACGACTTGCCACGACAAAATCGTGGCCGAAAGTCGTGCAAGTGTCAGCCTTAATTGCATTACTTTGACCATGGAACAATTACGGTAAATGATAATAATAACATAAAAGTTCCATCCTTTGACCCAACAGCTTAAGAGTGTTGACACACCCCTGCGTCACAACTCGGACTCGTTTGACTCTCCACTTTCCAAAGGTAAGGGTGTGCGTCATACCATATATAAGTGCACGGTCAAACGGGACGGGGTCGGGCCGCCAACTGGCCAAACTTTGATGAATTGGGCAGACTTCTGCGCCTCAGTCGGAAAGAGATGTGCCCTGAAGTGCAGGATATGAAGTTCTTGCAAGTGTCACCCCCCCCCCCCCCCTCCGAGAAAGATTCCCGTATGCCACCTGTATTTCCATCATTTTTCATCAGCAATGACTGAAGAAAGGACCGATTGATGCCCGCTGGGTGAGAGGAATCGTGGTCTACTTGTGAAGCCAGAAATTCTTAAAATAAAAGTTCATATACTTTGGACCTATACGAGGATATCACCACTTTTTATTGCAGTGGATCAGGCTTTTCGCTCGTCCTCAGCGATGCTAGAAAAGCACAATATCTTAGTCAGATTTTGAGATGTTTAAAAAAAAAACTAAACTTTATTTTAAAGAACGGAACTATTTATCCCTATCTGTTGTGTGGTGTGCGATACTCACTCGTCCGAAATCGCAATCTCAAGAGTTTGCAAACATGCTATCGGGTGCAAAGAGTCAGTACATTTTGGAATACAACTGAACTCAGCCAAATGGAAAGGTCTAAAGATCGTAGTAGTCCCAAAATTTCTGGAATGTATTTCCCAGGAAGGGGGTGCTTCAAAAGTTTTCTGTTGTAGTCATTTCAAAAACAGAAGTTTTGAGTTTGTTTTGTAAGATCAGATGTAGTTTTCAGTAGATGGTGTTTTATTAAATCACGTTCTACAGTGTGTTTCTTTTTCAAACCTATATACAGGCGAGAAGTTGAAGTTTTCGGAAGAATGAGCCCGAGGGGGTCACGTCTACAATCCGTGACGTGACGTACGTGACAAAAGTTAAAAAAGCTTAATATCGTTACTCATGACGTAGGTGTAAAGTTCGACCTCCCAAGTAGTGATGGTAAGTTGTGTTGGCGCCTTCCCCTTGTATCCCTTCGACTTTGTCCCTTATCATCACACAAAATAAATCTTGCAATTGGGCAAAATTCTGATTATTTTGCACCTTTCATTTGAAAAAAAAACTCAAAATAACAACTGCTTTGATTCTGCAAGCCTGGTAAATGCTATTTCCGGCTTTGTGATTTTCCAAATTTTCTTAACACTCCGCGCCAACTTATCGTGGCGCTCCCCTTAATTTTTTTTTTGCGCAACGCCATTTCTGGCTGTGCAACGCTTTGCGAGTTTTCCAAATTTTCCCAAAACGTTACACATACACGACGTTGAAGAAGTTTGGCCTCATTCGGTGAGTGGCGTAACGGTCAGCCGTTACGTTAAACTCCATGCATCACGGCCGTGACTGCGTCATGGGTTTTAGAGTCCCACTGAATTTACCGACAAAATAAGCCAAGTTCCCGACAAAACATCTTGGGGTCAAGTGATAATACCACTTCCTGTTCCTTAGAATGCGCTTGTAGTTAAAACATGATCGAGTTGAAATTTAAAAGTTCTGCGGAGTTTGCATCCAGTCAGGGGAGACATGAGTTAGGGAGCGACCCCGGCCCCCTATATTATATACTCAAGAAAGTGTAACGAGATTAGGAAAAAAGAAAAAGAAACGGAACACCCAGCTCATGCCTTTCCTCCTCTAAGAATACCCAGGCCCCACCCCGTCATCGAATTCCATTTCAAATAAGCCGCTCAACATTTTTGCATGTTTGTTTTGTCACAAATATAGGGGGCGGAAAATGTTTTTTATTGGGGGAGGCACAAGTTTTCGGCAGCCGACATAAAGGGGACGCCGTAAGGCGTCCGGTTTTGCTCGAAGCACAAAACCCCCATCGGCGTGGGGTCCAGGGCCGCTTTAGGGGCCCATGGTGGGGTTCAGGGGGCAAAGCCCTGGTAGGGGTCAATGGGGGGGCTGGATACTATTGCAGGGCGTGGCTGGAGTTTACTATCTAAGCGTAGCGCCACCATCAGTTGGCGCGGAGCGTACAAAGAAAATTTTGGAATTTAAAACCTCCCAGATGGCTGGAAATGACATTTGCCAGGTTAATTTGTCTCTAATTCTGGTGAGAAAAATTCGTGATTTTTCTAAGATTAAAACACACCTTTGAGATAGTGATTAGCTCTGTTCATTACTCCACTGGACTACGTATCCTAGGATCGCAGATCCGGAATCCTTCTGAATGTTGCAAGCAGCTGTTCCAGTGCACGCCTGAGTAAGGTATTACCACAGGCGTAGGGGAGCATTTCAATTTGGGGCAGGAGATTTTTGCCCGAAAAATGGTATTCTGTCCGAAAGACAGTCAAAGCGAAGCGCCACCACTAGTTGGCGCGGAGCGTCCAGAAAATTTGAAAATTCGTACCTCTCAGACAGTCAAAAATAACATTTCCCAGGCTTTTAAAGGGGACCCAGGCAGTCGCTTTTTTAAGTGACAATTGCAGATAAATTTAGGTTCGTTCCAATCTAAAATTCATGCAGAAAGTCTAAGCGGAGCGCCACCATGGAAGCGTACAAAACATTTTTAAATATCCGACCCTCAGACAGTTGAAAATGGCATTTCCCGGGCTTATATGGTGATTTAAGCAGCCGCTATTTGATCAGAAAATTACCAGATAAAATGTATCACTAGCAATCGAGGAAACGGTCCCGCATATTTTCGGGGAAACTACAAACCAGAATTGAAAACATGCTAATTAATTTTACTCTATTGCGACTCTTGGCTAAATTCAATATATATTGAAAAAAAATTGAGTGTCCGAACTTCCGACTGTATATGATTTTACTTTTGAAAAAAATTAGGCTTATGGGGATCTTAGCAGTCGCTATTTTGATCAGAAGAACCAGATAAAATGTACTACTACCATTGGATGAAATGAAGTAGATGATTTTTCTTCTATTAGAAACAATTATTGACAGAATTGTCACGTTACAAGGTGTCTTGAAATGAATTTTCAAGCAGACTTACGGGTAGACATTCTCACCCTGTATCATTGAAGAATCGAAAAACAAATTACCCGATTTTCATAACCATTGCCCCTATTTGGCCCTAGAGCAGGATAGATGGCAAACTTTTGGGCACCTGAACACCCTCCTGTCTATTCGTTGAATTTATTTGGCAATTGAAAATGTTCCAACCTTTTTTTTACCTTTGCCCGAATATTTGACCATTTCAGGCAAATTTTTGCAACACTACAGTGTGAAGTTGGGATGATGAAAACCTTTTTTCACATTCTACCCAAATGTGTTGCAGATCTTTTTATTTTCCATGAAAATTGTACCTGATATAGAGCGTGTTCTGTTTTTCGGCAAAGATTTGAAGGTAATAAAATTATAGGCCATTTCAGGTAATGTTTTACACAAGATTTTAAAACAGTCTCAAGAATAATTGTTTCTTTTAAGCCACCGGCTTCCCAAATGTGTCGCGATTATTTTATCTCTTAACCTTTTGTAACTATGTAACCCTTACTATGATACTTTTCCATTTTCGGGCAAATGCTTGAAAGAATTTGGGTATTCGACAATTTCGGGCATTTTGTTGTGATTATCTGTGAAGTAACGGTCATAGCTTTTTGAGCTAATAGACCCAAATATTCTACCCACCACACCAAGTTTGATCGGAACGATTTTGTTCTTCCCCAGGAATTGCAAAAAATCCCCACATGAGGTAGAAACATGCCAAATGCTAGGAGCACACTTTAATCCACACCAAGGTAGCAAATTTTAGCCACTCCAAATCTGTCAGAAAATTATCCATCCTGAAACCCGACGGGTAAAAAGTCAAGAGATTCCGAAGATATGAAGCTTGTCACAATCTACCTAAATTTATTCCGAAATTCAGAGTGTGGCACAATTGCAGAATACCCTGCAACTGTTTGAAGGGCGAAAATAAACTCTCCTACAGGTTATCGTTAATGTAGGGGTCCAGGGGTGAAGCCCTCGGAAGCTTTGCAACTTTTGCACTCTGAAAAAGTAATATTTGAGCCAAAGAATAGCCGAAATTAAATAAAAGCAACTTAAATTTGTTTAATTACTTTTGAAAAATTTATTTTGCGACATTCAGTTATTGGGGGGGCCATGCCCCCCAAAATCTCATAAAAAATTATTGGGGGCCAGGCCCCCTGCCCCCCCCCCTTCCGCCGCCTATGACAAAGTAACTTGCCTATGTGCTGAAAGATGCACTACTTACAATGAACCTTACTTCAGAGCAGACAATATTCATGGGACTCGGGTTGTGGCCAAACATGGGTCTGTCTTCATAAAATCTTCAAACTTCCAAAATTTGGTAACTTGCCCTAAAAAGTGAGTGTCCGGAAAGTGTGTCATTTCCTGAAACCATTTGGAGGCATTCTCAGTTGGGCCAAAATTGTCTCGGTACGCTTCTCTTCGATTTGACGGTGGCGATCCACTTACAGACAATCAGTGGCGGAGCTGCCATATGGTCGCCCCCCCCCCCCTGACGGACCAGAATCGTCTGTCGGCGCCCTTTTTAGGTTCTTAACATACTTTACTCTTGCACCATTTTTGGCAAAAGACATAATTCAATAGTGCTGTTTTAACAGTTTAAGGCTAAGATAACAAAATGCTCAAACAGCCGCCAGTTACTGTACTATCTGTACTATATTCTGATGAAAAGGTCATCTTCTGTAAAATAGGGAAAGGTTTTGCCGAAACGTATCTTCATGCTTTATACATACTCAAATGATATTGTCGCTGTGCTAAGTTCATTGCTTCCACATCAAGCGGGATTATAAGCTTACACTCACAGACTGACACTAAATTAACCCTCCCGGCCAATAAAAGATGTTGCAAAGGGCGCAATAATAACTGTAGCGCAAATAGCCCTCTTGTTGTCGGGGATAATTGTCAACATAGACAATAAAAAGAGTTCATAAAGATACCAAAATAGCTTCCACAACATTTTCAAAATCATTTGAAGAGAACATTCAGGTTAAAATAAAATAAAACTGTTATCAAAAGAGGTAATGGTTTAAGAGTTTTAATGAGCAGTTTCCATTATGCTTTTCTTCAAGTGCATGACCATTCTCATGATAAATGGCTATTTCTGACACGGCACGATAATCCCATGAAAATGCTTATTTCTGTACTTCGGTGGTCTCAAAAGCCAGAACCTTGCATCAAATAAGCTTAAGTTTAGGCTACTTTTATTTATTATGAATTCGGTATCTAGAGAGCCAAGCAGACATCTTGTCTATTTCTTTAAATGTACTTAATAAATAATTAATGGCTAATTCAGAGTGGTCACATGATGTAAATTACGTCAATTATTGTTTCTTCGTGTACTTATCTTGATTTCCAGATGCCAAAAATGTTCCCCTTAACGGTGATTAATTTCCATAACTTTTTCCCTCTGTAAGATTGCTTGCTATTTAGCTCTAGCAGGTTTAATCTTTATCTTCATAAAGTAGCCCATTATACATTAACATCTAAAATCGAGACCTGACAATAACACACAAAATATGATGACTGCCTTCATACTAGAATGTGAAGGAGAGGGATAGACACAGGAGGGGGATAGAAACATGCGCGTCCGCAGGTAGGGGCAAGGGGGAACTTACCCTCCCCTGGAAAATAAAAAACCTGAAAAACGAAGAAAACATAAAGAAAAAGAAGAAGAAAAAGTAACATCAATATTTCTTAACAGTTCACTCAGTGTGGCCTATTTATATGCGGTAAATAGGCTTTAGAAATATCATTTCCAGCTACCTGAGAGTCATTTTGGACCAAAATTTTCTTGCGTTCCGCGCCAAATCATGATGGGCGGAGTTTTCTCCCTAAAAGAATTCAGTCCCCCCCCCCCCAAAAAAAAAAAAAAAATTCTCCCGCGGAGGCCCATGGATAGAAAATTTAAACATGTTTTAACAGAAAAACTTGCTGAGGAGAAATGTCAAAGTAATCTTTTACCAGGTGCGGAAAATCAAATAGAAAGTCTGAAAAGCAGGAGTGGCGCCAGGATTTGCAGGGGGGCCAAGCTCCCCAACAGGGGGGCCAGAATTTCAAGGCCCCACAAAGGCGATGTTATGTCCCGGCGACTTGGAAGAATTTGAGACGCGCGGAGCGCGCCGAAATTTTGGGCTTTCTTTTTAACAAATACTTACAAATCTGGAGTTTATTTGAAGTAAAAATTAAAACTTTTGAAAGAAATTTGGCTTTTGTTGGTACTATCAAAAATTTTGGGTGTTTAGTGAGGAATCTGTCCTTTATAAGGGAAAAATCAAAAACGTTAAATGGGCGAGAGCTGAACTTATTCTTTTGGGGTTACGCATTGAATCGTACAAGACCTACAAACTAACTGACTAAGGCTTTTAGACGAGACTAGGAAGTTTGCCCGGAAAGTTTTTCCCTTCTTTGAACGAATCTTTGAAAATTATGAGCTTATTATAATGGAGAAATTTTGGACTTTAATGAAATTTTTTTTTTTTTTTGTTTGGTAAGGTTATAATGAAAAATTCGATTTCGTTTATTAAGTGATATGCCTTTCAGGAGCAAAATAAGGTAGTATGCCGGGTGATTAATAGAGTTAGCTTTGGTTACTTATTGTACGGAGAATCCATCGAAATTGGAAAATTTTGCCACTTTTAACAATCTGAAGCTAATATTGGAGAAAGTTGTAGTTTCATAAGAGTTTTGGGGTTAATGGAGGAATCTGACGTTCTCATGAGGAAAGTCAAGTAGGGGGTGATCTGTAGTTTTGTTGAGGTTACTGAATATCATAATGCAGATTTAGGCCTCGGAAAAAATTTGGCTTCGAATATATCTGAAGTTTTATATTTTATTTATTGTCATAGGCGTGCGGGAGCGTGTCAGTTTGGGAGGAGCAGAATTGATTTAGTTTATTTGTCCGAAAAATTGTAATCCTGCCCGAAAGATTATCTAAGTGGAGCGCACAGAATTTTTTGAAAAATTGAGAACGCCCGGACAGCAGGAAATGGGATTTCCTGGGCTCGTAACTAACTTTTCTCGGTTATCCATTTAGGGGAAGACTATGAAACCTCCTTTGCATATTCCTCAATTCCACCACACCCCACTGGTAATCCCCCTGCTTCGTTTAATCGATTTCGTTCAATTTAGGCTATTATGATGTTTAAATTGCCATCATCGCAATTTGATAAGGATTCGAGTATGCTAGATAGTCACCTCATCCTCATACAGTTCATAACAATGTCCTAATATTGCTAGAGAATGTCGTACATAAAAGTCTATATTTGTCATATATAGATTGGGAGTCATAAACTTAGGCGTAAAAACTGCCTGAAACTCACCTTCAAAAGCTCCCTTTGAAAAAACATGTTTCGGCCGCGCCGGTCTTCAACACTCTCAGATTCTTCATGGCGTCCGAGATGTTGAAGACAGTCAACGTCAACAGCTGCATAGCCATAGAGCTTTGAACAATACAAAGTTACAGTTGGCTAGACAAGAATACATACATAGGGAGGCAAATTTCAAGTGCCAATCCAGATATTGTATGCTTTGAGACAACGAGTCTCTCCTTCTAGTCTCTTTGAAGATTCTGCTACTGCCCATTCATCTGTGTTTTTTATTTAAGGATTTCTAACAAAGATATTCTCACCCTGAAATTTGTATTATCTTTCCCTGATTTTCCTGAGTACGCGCTATGCCTAAAATGCTTTCTTTGAAATCAGAAAATCAACGCATCCGAGTTGTGTTGATCGTTCCATTGTTCATACAATATTGATGGAATGCGAGTTAAGCTAACCTACTTCTCTCGCTATTAGAGTGAGAAAGTGTTTAAATCCTTAAGTCACGCTCTGTGCTGTTTCAGGCGTCTACCAATAAGAACCATCATCTTTTGAATCTTTAAATTTCTTGTCCGAGCAGATTTTATAGAACATCACTTCCAGTGGCCACTTCCGGATTCATCCCAATCCCGGCGGTTCCCTACTTTCCCAAAAAGGACCGGAGAGAATCCGAGTGAGTCCATCCCATGTTTACCTGAAGAGCGAAAAGACATTGTACTTGAAGTTTTTAGTCAAATTAAGCTTGTCATTTGACTTCTTTCTAATAACACGGAGATAATTTATTTGTACCCTCAGCTTTAATTCCATTGCAATTTTTCATGACCACAAACAGGTGCTATTTTAACACCAATATAAGGTATTGTAGAAAGTGAAGAATGAGGAAATTCCAACAAAGTTTCCCTTCGCAAAGCAGAATAGCAGTACTGATTGATGATAGGGCATCGATTTATAAAAGGCTTATGTAATTAAGCCATCGAGTTCTTCTAGAATTGTGACTCTCGATTGGAATTTTGTTTGGCAGGGTCATGGTGCATTTGATATTTGTTCTGAAGCCGACCTCAATTCCTCAAAGTTTGATGTTACAACAGTGTGTAGCGTATGGGAACAGAAATTTTACGATGCAGACAAATTTTTTTTTATCAAATTAGTCAGTTCCTATGTGCGTGAGCACGAAGATCACAGAGAAAAATTTCCTACCATTAAATTAGCCTGGTTTTACACATTTATTCTTTCCATTTAACATTGAAAAATTTAACCACGAAAGGCTACTGAAGAGTCCCTTAAACTTTGTCTGGCTCAGCTGCTTCTTTCCTGTCTTCAGTTTCATTATTTTTAAACTCTGGAAAAGGTGGGCAAAATTGCACTGTCTATTGCCCCCAGTAATCCCTCGAGTGGTCAGGTAGGTTAAATTAAGTTTGGGTTGAGTTTCGTTAGTTTAGATAGAGTTTATGGCCCAGCTTCCAACCAATTGGTTCAAGTCGAACCAGCCACGTCAGTGGCGTAGAAAGCAATGTGAAAGTTGGGGGGGGGGGGGGTGGAATAACTTCGGACTATGCACCTCACCCTACCCCATTGACCGAAAGGTACATCTTTGATGCTAAATTTTTCGCTTTTTCTACGAGCAAGAACATTTTTTTAATTGAAATAAATAATCTGATTTTTTCTTAAATGTGAACACTACTATGTTGTGAACGTAATTTGCGGCGCGGCGCGCCGAAAATTTGGTGCCTTTTCCACATTTGTAAATATGGAGCTTATATTACAAGGAATAAATTACATTCAGGGTTTCCTGTAAGAAAATTAGAATACTTGAGGGACTATCGAAGAATCTGCGTTTCCTATTAGCATATATCTGAAATAGCATGTCAACTCAAGATCGTTGCTGTTATACGTAATGTTATTTAAGGAGAGTGGATTGAGGCTTGTCGGACATTCAACAAGCTTCCGAAACTTTGTTGCCTTTTTAGACAAAACATTTAAAAATTAAAAGTCTATTTTAGAGAAAAGTTAAGCGAAAAGGTACTATAGTGGCTCGAAAAGTTTACCAATGACTGCTTTATGAGAGACCACTTAATGCATTAAGGGTTGCAACTTGTAATTAAGGGCGCGCGAAGCGCGCGGAAAATTTTGCCTTTTAAAAACTAATAGATATTAATATGGAGCTTGTATTAGGAAGAACTGGGATAATTTTTATGAGGGAAAGCTGGGAAAACCGCACTGTATTTGACTGGTGTCTCACATGGCAAATTTCCGAATTTTTCACTTTTTCGAGCCAGGGGGCAATCGGCAATCACCCCCCCCCCCCGACTCCTGTAGCTACGTCACTTCTCTGCACATTGAACATTGATAAAAAATTTGACACTTCAAGGACTAAAGAATCCATCTTCACAGACAGCTCAACTGACAGGGTTGAATGATCTGATGATAGGTGTGTATGAGCATTTGATTACGGTAGGCCAATGGTTCCCAGGCTGGAATATGCACGAAGTCTTGCTCGAAAGACTATCTTCAGTTAGCACGGAGCGTACAGAAAATTTTGAAAAATCGCGATCCCTCAGACAGCCGGAAGTTAAATGGCATGTCTCGGGCTTGTCCGTATAGTAGCTAAGTTTTTCGATTTTTCTTTCTAGTGTGAACACCCCTGTATTAGGGACATATTGCGCAAGCGCGCCGAAATTTTTGCCCCTTTTAAACCAATATTTGTAGATATGGAACTTGTATCGCAGAAAGCTTGGATTCCCGGTTTCTTGTTAGGACATTTATAGAGTTTGGGGATTACTCACGAATCTGCCCTTCCTTCATATACTGGTGGTATATCTGAGAATGATTGCACGACGACTGAATCGTTCTTGCTACGTAATTTTATCTAAGGTCTACGAACTGACACCGATGACACCGATGACATTTCAAAAGTTTCCCAAATTTTGTTGTTCTTTTTAGAAAAAAATATTACAAAATCTAGAGTGTTCCATTGAAAAAAAAAATGGAATTCAGTGAAAGACATGCAGTTTACAAAAAACAATATAGCTGCCGGTGCCTCTTGATGATGTGGTGTCACATATGGTAAATATCCCATTTTGTCATTTCCAGAGCTCGGAAAAGTTTACCTAACTGATTTATGAGCGAGAACTAATGCACTTTAAATTGCATTTTGCCGAGCGGCAAAGCGCGCCTTAAAAAATTTGCCCTTTTTGAGATTTGGGAAACTGAAAATAAGGGTTTTCTAACCCAGGAAGTGGGGGCAGAAGCGTGCTTCGCCCCCTCATTTTTCACAGGGGGCTGTAGCCCCCAGACCCCCCTCCTCGGGCCCTCCCGCCTCCTGCGCCTATGAGTCACGGCCTTTTTCCAGTTGAAGATCACTGGCTCGTTTTCCCTACTTCATTCAGTGCTTATATGTAAATTAAACACCAAGCGCAATGGCAGAAGGTTCCGTTTTTTAAGTCTTCGGATGATCCGGCAAGGACTCCAACTCTCCTTCCCGACTACAAGTGAAATCTGATGCTCAAGTCGGGTTAGAAGTCACACAAATGAAACCCACTTCATCTTGTTGTCATTTAAAAGAAAAATCCAGTCACCCCGTTTGGAATAGTATGGTAGACTATCCTACTTCATGAATGGCTCTTGAGAATCATATGACAAACTTTTTTTCACCGTCATAAATGATGAAATTTACGAGGATTGGCTTTAATTTTACCTTGTGATTAGTGTTTTGTTGAAATATCATGTAAGAAGAGATCATATGGGAGGAAATTTTTTGGGATTTCAGGGTTACATTTCGATGACACTCGTTCAGGGTACGTTTCTAACCCAGCTGGAAATTCTCTTTGGAATCAGGCTTTGGGGTAAAACCCTAATTTGGAAAAATCCTTTGCATACAAAAGGTTCCTTCGGTTGTTATCATTAGTAATCGAAATTCGACAAATCTGAAAGTGAATCGCTGTCTTACCCTTTGTATATAAACCAACCCCATTCAAAAACCCTTCACAACCATAAAAGCCCTTTGGGTTATGAAGTAAAACAAGGGGTCTTAAAGAAAACATTCTGCTGGGTAAGCAAGCTCTTTAAGTGCACTTGCCTAGGGGACTCAAATCCGAGTCCGACTTCAGTTGTGGCCCAATCCAGATGACAAATTACCGTAGGTGAATCCAGAGCCCGCCAGCTGATTTTTATTGGCTAACTCCGATTCCGAAAAGCTGAGCCCCAGTTTGACATGATATGCTAATTCGGAATTGCCTGAGCTTATCTGGATCCTTACCGCACAGTCCGGGGTTTTCTTCTCCTTTTTTCTTCTTCTTCTTCTTTTTTTTTTTTTTTTGAACAGAGGTCGGATTCCGCGACTAGCGAATTCCTTCTGGCTTGTTGGCAAACCTCAGGAGAGTTTGGCCAATGAACTGACTCCCATGTGAGGCCCATCTAAGTAGAATCTATGTCATCTTAGAAGATCCCAGGACAAATTTTTGAAACCGCCTGGACTAAATGGGGGCCATTGGGTGTTACATGGGTAGACCGTTATCCGTACACACCCAGATGGAATCGAAAAAGGTACCGTTCACGTGTCCCAGTCCGGGACTGACAAAGCCCGACTTGCACCTGCTTGGCCCCTTGCATGATACGGTATCTTCTTTTAGGGGCGGGGTGGGAACGGCAATTAAAGGCATATTTTCATCATCCCAAACAGTTCCAATTCTCCCAATCTTCTTACTTCTAGCCCCTCCCACATTTATCTAAAATTCATCTTTATCCAGACACAATCCTAGTTTATTGCTTCATGGCTTGTCCCAGTAGCCATACAAGTCCATAATGTGTAATCAAGACACTCTCAGTGCCCATGCTGTGTAATTTAGCTATGCATTAGTTATGCATTGTTTGAATGTGATGCCAATCAAAGAGCTGTACCAATTGAGAGTTTTGATATATGCATACTGAAACTGTAGTTAAGGCTGACGAATGCCTGTCAGTGAATTACACTTTACAGCCCAATCTCTGTGGTACTATTGCCACATCGAACAGCCAGCTACGCGGGTTTTTAAACTGTTTTGAAAACACGAGGTTTCTGGTGGAGCTGTGTACTCTCTCCGTTACGCATACACACTGTATGTATGAACTGCGGAGTTGTGTAATCAGAACCTATTGAACTCAATCCAGAAGTTTCGTTCTGCAGGTCGGTGTACTGTATACGGTGAGTGTGCGGATCAGGACAGTGGCATACAGTTAAAAAAGCAATCGTCTCTAATTTGCGATCGTTTTTCTGAGAGTATTTCGACATTTAAATCATATGTTTGAGTCAAAAAGCTTTACTTTTGGAATGCTGCCTTGTGAACCATACATCAGTATCGGGAACGAAATACTGTAACTTTGTAAGTGTAACTAGTGGAGGCCAACGTTAGAACTAAGTTTCTTAGAAGTGTGATGTTAACTTAGGACAGACCTAACGACATATATTCTTAGAACCACGAGAAGAAATTTACCGTCATCATGTTACCAAGGATTCGCATAATCAACTCTTCTAGATGTCTTAGGCTTGCCCGCATTCGGAATATCAAAAGTCCCAACCTTTTTGCAGCAGAAGTAGATCAAGCAAAAATCTCTCGCGGAATTGCTACCAGTCTTGTACCAAGCTTTCCCAGCCACAGTACATCGCAGGCTAAACCAATTTCATCAGTCAACAGCACAATGCACTACAATCCAGAGCGTTGTTTATATCGAGGTTATCAAAGGCAGACGGGTTTACTTTCTCGCAAACATTCTGTACCTCTTGTTAGCAGGAGAGGCTTCATCTGGAAATGGGGTAGTGATGATGGCAATGATCCCAACCCTGGTTCTTCAAGCGCAGGGGGTCAGTCAGGAAATGGAAAACAAGGAGAATCATCTGGTGGCGAAGGCGGCAATACTGGTGATGGCCAAGGTGGAGGAGGGGGAAGTGGTGGGGGCTTTCCACAGCCTCCTATTGTATCTTTAACACCAATGACAGTACCAGAAACTTTTTCACCAGTTCCTGTTATTGCTGTACCAAGAAATCCGGTGTTTCCAAAATTTATCAAAATTATAGAGGTATGAACTATGATACAAACAAATCTTGTCTTCTTTAAATCTCCATGCCTCTTGCTATTTTTTTCTGGTTAAAGCCACAAATTTTGCAAGGTGTTCTTGCAGTTAGACTAGAAATTTGCCTGTTGCTTTCTTCGTAAATTTTGCTTTCCAGCTTTTTCATAGTTCCAAAAATTGCAGGCAATGGGCTATACTTTTGGGGCTCAGAAGGCTTGAATAAATCTTCTTTGCCATTTAGTGCTCATTTTTACATGTAGGATCTAACTTTTCTTCCCGTGTCTAACATTTCTTCTAGCAAGGCGAAGGCGGATTAGACCTACCCAATTTCAGAACTCCACTTTTTCCAACATCATTGAAAACCAGATTACCATTAAAAACCAAGCTCTTAAGTATATTGACTGCAAAACCACCCAGTATAAATCATCCTTCTTTCCATCGACTATCCTTGATTGGAAAAAACTACCCAATGAGACAGTCAATATGCAGACCCTGGACACCTTCAGGTGCTGCCTGGATTCTTGCTGATCCCTCTCCCTCTTACTTAGTTGCGTTTGTGCCCTTTGGGAGTCTGCAACGTATTTCCAAAGAAGAAGAAGAACAATGTATGATGTATACAGCAACATGTAGAATGGAGAATCTACATAGTTCTGTTTAAGTATGATTATAGGGTGAATGCAGCCTAAACTTAAAGGTTAAGAACTTCATTTAGCCAATATGCATCTGGTCAATCATGTTGTCTCCTTTTTCTTTCAGATAACAAATAGACCATTGATGGATCTGATTAAAAGAAAGGTAAAGCTTGCTCAACCCTACGTTGGAGTGTTCCTGAGAAAAGATGACCAGTAAGTTAATGTTTGCCATACTTCAGCCTAAAATGATTTGCTGAAATAAAGTACAATGTCATATGCAGCTGATGTCAGTCATGCTGATTAAAATCATGGAGGTAACAACAGAACACTGCGCTACCAAATATAAGCACCTTGAAAATTATGGATGTGGAGTTTTACTGAGTTGTCCCAGTGTTTCCCCTGTATGAGCACACTATATGCAAAGGCCCAAACAAGGGGCCTTCTTGCACACCCATTATCTTTAGAACACAACACTACACACATACATGGTGGACTACCAATCATTGTCCAGCCGATCTCTATGTGGCT
Source organism: Holothuria scabra (assembly GCA_037179385.1). Classification (NCBI taxonomy): domain Eukaryota; kingdom Metazoa; phylum Echinodermata; class Holothuroidea; order Aspidochirotida; family Holothuriidae; genus Holothuria; species Holothuria scabra. Next base: position 47,761,572 of record CM074188.1, read on the forward strand.
CTTTCCACATCGACAAAGCATCTATGGAGGTGGATGCTGAGTTGAAGTTGCAGTGAGGTGGAGTTATTTATAGCCTGCTACGTATTGCTTAGCTAATTCACTTAGCATCCACCTGGAGCTGGATACTGAGTCGCAGTTGCTCTGGACAGAGTTGGGGCGCTCTTGCACACAGTCAGCCCCTTTGACTTCGACTCAGCATCTGGATTCTAAGTGGCAGTAGTAGATTGGGGGGGCGGGGTATTCTATAGTTGTACCCAATCATGATTTCAATTGAAAAATATCATGATTTTAATCAATTTATTTGATTTAAATCATGATTTTTGTGAAAAAACAAAATCACCAACCTTGTTTACTAATGCATTATTAATCATACTGTACTGTAGGATGACCTGAACAAAGTCAGGACTGAGAACTACAGTATTGCTTCAGTTTAAAATGCTACATCCTGTACATGTATACTGTAGGGACCAATACAGGACTATTGGAAACACTCACTTTTGTCTTGAGGTATTTGCAACCTCAAGCTGCATTATCAAGTTCTTTGTTTCGGGTGTTGCAGTGATTGGTGTCAATATCTACATGCAACACTTCTCTAGTGCATTGCCAACAGAAAGCAATCTGGGAAGAGTGCAAAACATGGCATTTTGATAGTAAGTATGATCCCCAAGTTACTGTATGGTGGCACTAAAGTGTACAATTTTGCAATCACCATACCCAGTCCTGTACAGTTTCAGGACTATGTAATGTCTGAAATATTTGCCCAACCCCCCAAAAGAAATAATTGTAGGAATTTCCTTGTATCATATGATGTATCATGTGATGTTGTTGTTTAGAAATTACTATTTCTTACAATTGAAACAGTTTATGAACAATTGCCTTGTTTATTTACTTTTGTATAGGGAAGATGTTGAACTTGTGCAATCCTTGGACAATATTTACACAGTGGGTGCTTTCTCTCAGATTCATGAAATGCATGACCTGGGAGATAAGTTACGAATGATCGTCATGGGACATAGAAGGTAGGTAGAGGGCGATATTAATCCCGTCAAAACCTTAATTGTGGTCTGTAAGCAAACTTTCATTTTATATTGGTTGTTATAAAAAGAAAAAGAATCACAAAAATGGTGGAAAAACTTGAAAAAGTAAAAATGCTAATGAAAAAGTGTCATTTTCAAAGTTGCACTTAATCATACTACTAGTGAAGGTATAATATGTTGTGTAAAATCTGTTCACTCAGTTAAAGGGGAAACATAGTAACCCCAACTTGAATTTAGTATATACTGTAGTTTGAGACTATCTAGTTTCATGATTGGCTCTCAAAAATCATGTGACAATATTATTCTCCTTAAATGAGAAATTTGCATTAAGTGGCTGTTTTGTTTATCTTAAATATGCGATATTAAAGCCCTAAAATATCGTTAAAAATACTTAAAAGGCCAAATGTTCTTACTCTGGACAGTTCCAGTTGAACTTCTAACATAATACTGAAGCCCCTCCCACAACTGTCTAAAACTCATCCTCTTTTAGACACAAACTCAGTTTGTTGCTTCAGGGTGAGAATACAAGACCCCAATGTGTAATCAAAATACTCTGTGTACAGTACATGATGTGTAACATAAGCTGCAGTATCTGCATATTTTGAACCTGTTGTCTTGAATTCAAAGATATGTACCAATTGAGAATTTCTGTAGACCACTAGAAAAATTTGATTTTAGTCTTGGCAATGACTGTTTTTTTTTTTCCTTTAAATATCAATTTAAATTTCAATTGATGTTTATTGCAGTATTCAGAATCTTTTTCAGGGATTTCTGGATTTGTTGCTTTTTGGAAAAAGCACATATGTATTTGAATGAAACAAAGTGTAAGTATTTCTCTTTTTTTTTTAGAATAAGGATAAATTCAATACTAGATAACAAGGAAGTCTTGACATCAGATGTTCAGGAAGGGAAGCCAGATGGAGAGACAGGTGAAACTGAAATAATATCTTCCACAGATGACACTATGGTGGTAGAAGAATTCCCTGAGCAGGTCCTCATGGCAGAAGTGGAGAATATCAACCATCTGCCATTTGAAACTACAGAAGAAGTCAAGGTTGGTCTCTGAGCATCACATTTTAGGATAGCAAACCAAATTCATTCAAATGATTTGCACTTTCAACAGGTTCTTTCAACAATGTGTGATACATCTTAAGGAAAGATATTGGTATCTGATCTGAGTTGAGAAATTTTTTGCTTCCTGCTCCTGAATATGATTCCCACAAACATCTTTTCAGGTTTTAGGTGTGCAAGTATGATGGTTCACCACCTCTAGACTTGAATCACTGTTAATATGTACATTTAAAAAAACACTGGGAACTCAGGTAGACATCTTTTGATCTTCTGTTATCTCAAAATAAATCTATTTTTGTCATAATAAGAACAGTTCACCTACAGTACAACACTCCTTATTTCCTTTGGAGTGTTACTTGTGGATCTCCTGGAAAATCTAAAGTCAAGGCCTAAAATAAGTGTGAGAAATCACCACTCCTGTATTGTATAGTTGCCTGAATATTTGAATAATATAGAGATTAACCAAAAATATAAATTTCCCAAGAATTCTCAAAAAGCCTTTCTTCAAAACTGCATTTTATAAAATAAAGATTTTGATTCCATTTGAAAATGTGACTATTGGTTCATTAAATAAAATTAAACATTCTTATTGTCTGGCTGACTGGCAAGAGTAGACCTCCTTTGAGAGAGAAAAATAGAACTTTGATCTGATGGCAAAGTTTATCTAAAAGATACGTTCCAAACATCTGAAATCTGTTGCTCTCTTATAAGTGCCTAGCATATGTAATTGGAAGACTAATGATTGATTTATTAATTGTTTGTATAGCCATCAGATATTTGAAAATGTTTTCAGAAGTGAGATGTGAGTAGCTTATCTCTTTTTGATGTTTTGAGAGTACAACTGATGTGTAGTACTTTATGTAAAACTAAATGTTACCAGTTGTAAATATTCCAAGACTTTCAATGAGATTAGTTTACATTCTGCAGAAGTTGCATTTTAAAGTCAGGTGTATGCATTATTGTCTGTTTATGTTTTTGGGAATCAGAAGACTTCCTGCAATGTACCAGTACGTATTTTGCTAATTTATGCCTGTGAAGTTTTCTACCTCATTTTCCTGAGTATTTTATTAGAAGTCTGTGTTTTTTTTATCCTTTTAGGCTCTGACAGCTGAGGTAGTGAAGACAATACGAGACATAATTGCCATGAACCCTTTGTACAGGTAATTTTTTTACGTGTTTACTTCTTTTGACATTAATGAGAAAATTACACTCAGTTGGAACAGCTCCAACTCTGTCCATTACCCGACATTTGTGTACTTGGAGTTGAAGAATTACTGCATAATCAATTATGTCTTGTGAAAGAAAGATCCAGGTCCATTTCAGTTCTTCAAGAGTATTTGTGTACACAAAAGGGAAAGTTGAAACTTGTGTATTTGCAAGTTATCTTGTCTGATAGTGCTTCAGAAAGTAGTTTTGCATTTAGCTAAAGTGAAAATTTGTTTTCTAATGTAGGTTCAATTGAAAAAATGTCAAGAAAGGAAGTAATATAGTGAATTATGCGGCCATGACTTTCTGACAAAGTTATATACTTCCAGTTGGACCAACTTTATGTTTTATTTTATGTGGTTACATTTGATACAATAGAAAAACTTCAAAATGATTTTGGAATGGCTCCAACTGTGTCCATTACCTCTTATTCATTTACTTGAAAATATACAATTAGAATCAATTACCTGAAGGTCATGTGAAACAAAGATCCAAGTCCATTTCATTCAGTTTTTCAAGAGAACTTGTGTACATACTGTAGGAGAAGAAGTTGAAACCTCTGCATTTACAAGTTTTCTTGTCTCATAATGCTACATACTGTACAGTACTTGAACATTCAGCTTACTGTAAGTGGAAAAAGGTTTCCAAGGTGGGTTACATTGAAGAAATGCCAATAAAGGAAGGAGTACAGAATACAGAGTGATTCATGCATCCATGACATTCTGACAAAGTGATTAAGTCTTTTACTTCAATTTGACCAACTATTATATGCTGTAAGGCCTTGGTTTCCAAATAGTGGGTTGCATCCCAAAATTGAGTTGTGAGATAAAAGCTGATGGGTTCCAAGTCCATCTGGGGTTTTCAGTATGTCGTGAGTTTACAAATTTGGCTTGTTGACAGTGAGGATAAAAGATATTGCCAATGTTTTAATGTCATTCTGTCACTACTTGAACTCAGAGAGACATATTTTTGTCCTAGCAATCTTCCTGTTTCAAAAATTTAGGACCATTCACCAGGATTTGCTTGCAATAGTTGCTTGCAAAAAGAATAAAAATTATGGGAAGTGCTGTTATAATCTGTTAAAACTGTAAAAAGGTTTGTATTCGTGCAGTACTGATAAAAAATTTATGTTGTGTTGTATTATTTATTGTATTTAAATAATGTGACCTGCTTAAATGACATAGCATGTCATTCATCTTTCATTTTGAGTTCACATATTAGCATATTTTGTATTTCTTTTCCCAGGGAATCAGTGGCTCAAATGATTCAAGCAGGTCAACGAGTAATAGATAATCCAGTGTACCTCAGTGACCTTGGTATGTTGCTTTCAAGTATTATAGTGTGAAATAAGTTTAACTGATATCAGATGATCTACCATGTAAGAAACTCAGACTGCAGCTTCCTGAAACAAGCTTCAGGGGCTACAGCCATGTTTTGATGCTACTACATATTATAGAGGCAAGATTAATTCATTTTGCACATTTTTTTGTCATTTGTTTGACATCAAAGTATAGCTGCACTTGCTTCAACTTGGCATTGGCAGCTATAGCTTTGCAGTTGGGAAAGTGTGCCTGAATTTACATTAGTCACTACTATGTACATAACCACAATTGTGTCATGGGGTGGGGGGGGGGAGGTTGGGGTACAACATGAGAGAAGAGTGTAAGGATAGAGAGAAAAAAATTGCTATTTTAGGTGTTTTTTGCATTGCAAGGTTGGGTCGTGACCCCCCTGGCTACACCACTTGTCACTACTCAGGAGAATATCCAAGGGGGGGGGGGCAAAGAGAACAACCACCCCCTCCTTGAGCATATATTTGGTATTCTTGATTTATTAATTTATTTTTATAATATGGGCAGTATTCTGTATCCTACTAATAATAAGTGCAAGTTTCAAGGTCTGGAAAGCGCCATTTCCGTACCTCTTACAACTAATGTTTTGGTTAGCTTAGTGTCAACACAACGGTCATGGTGGCACAATGAATAGTCTACTAAGAGGTTTTGCCCTGTCCATTTTAAATTGCTGGCTGTGCCCCTGGTACAGTCTTTATATCTGGACATACCTTTATTTTGTATGTTCTTCCCCTTAGGTGCTGCTTTAACAGGAGCAGAGGCTGCAGAATTGCAAGAAGTTTTAGAAGAAATGGATGTAAGTTGTACTAACACATACTGAATCAAAATAGGGTCAGAAATCAGTCATAAAATTTGACTGATATATACTTTATGCTTTATGTAGCTTTATCTATATACTCATGTAATATATTGCAGACTTGCCAAATGAGAGATTAAAATATTTGCCCCTAGTTCAAAAAAGAAAAAGGGACTTGATGTGTCTTCAAGCATTTTATAGGAAAAATTGTTTCTGCCTGGTATTGCAAATAGATACCCAAATTAGCAAATAATTGTCAGTAAGAAGTTCAAGATTTTGTCCAGTTGATTCTTAATCTTAGGTTAATTTGATCATCACCAAATTTGTGTTTGTTACTCAGAACAAGAAACATGATTTGCAATCTTGTTTAATTTCTTTCAAATAGTATGCAGACTTAAATTCATTGATTTATGACACTATCACTGTTATCTTTGTACAGGTATTGTATTTGATTCTTTCAGACAACATTCACAATCAATAACTTTGCTGCTCAGTCTCAATGTGAAAGGCATTTACTCGATATTGTATTCATTTCATATTCCTGGAAAGAAAGCAAAATGTTTTGTTTCATTTCTAGATTCCAAAAAGGTTACTTCTTGCTCTTAATTTGCTGAAGAAGGAATATGAACTCAGCAAACTGCAACACAGGCTTGGAAAGGAGGTATGTTCATTTTTTTTTTATTTATAGCAGTAAATGCTATTTCATACGAGCAAAATTTGGTGTAGCTTCTATTTTAAGTCATCTCTGTTGTAAACATCCCCCTACTTTTTCAGTTGTGGAGTTTGTTTCTTTGTGTGATTTTGTAATGGGAATAACTTCGTAGTTGAACACTAAAATCAACCTTATCAAAGAAAAGTTATTCCAAAATGGAATTAATTTGTAAAATAATATGCCCATGGTTAAATACATACTCTTTCAAGAAGCAATCTCTATGAAAATTTGTTAAAGAGGAGAAATTGCTTTCTGCAGTTAGTCCAAGTTGAACTTTTTATGTAAAGCAGTGATGTCTGTTCGGAAAATTTTTCTTACTACTCTACTTTGGTTTATCATTTTCCCATTATCAACCTATTGGTTTTTCTTATGTGGATTGTAAGACATTTTGCAGAGTAGGTGGGCTGGAATGAGGGAAGGGACAAGGTGAGAGGTATTTGACCTGAAAATTTCATTTGCAGCAAACAACTACATTTGCCCTGAAAAACAATAGTTATATTGATAGCATCAGTTCAATGTTCTGAGAGAGGCTGCCACTTTGGGACCCCTACTGCTAGTGTGTATGTTCACATCTAATAGCATGAACTAGACTTAAATTAGATTTACCTTTTCCTTTTCTTTTCTAAGGTCGAAGAAAAAGTGAAAACAGCGCATCGTAAGTTCATGCTACAAGAACAGTTGAAGATAATAAAGAAAGAGTTGGGAATAGAAAAAGATGACAAAGATGCCATCGAAGAGAAATTCATGGAGAGGTTGAAGGTAAATGACAAAGTTTGATTTGACTTTGGAAAGATTTTTGTTCCTGTTATGACAACGACCAGGACAGGTGGAAGAGTGATAGGATACTGCAGTGAGAATTTGTGCCAGGACTGGAAATGTTACCATGACTTTAAGAGTTCATATAAAAATGAGACAATTCTAGCTAATAAGTTGAAGGGTTGTTATTGTTAGCTATGGGATTTTGCCTTTATTGTGTACATTATTGACTATGTGCTGAAGGTCTGGGCAATGGAAGTAGATTTGAGCCCTATTACCTATGGCTATGAGTGGATTGTGATCAATAGGATGTAATATTTGACTCAGACATTTGTACCAGTAAATATTACTTAACCATATACCATTTTCCAACGAGAAATTACAAAGGAGTGAGATAGAATTTTGGTGTGAGATGTTTTGCTTCATAGCAGAATACCATTAACATAAATGATGTGTACGAAATACCTATCCCACAATCCTTTGTAATTTCTATTTGAAAAAGAGTGTTGTACTAGCATACAAATGGGTTTTTAATGCAACACTTAATTGGCTTCAGCACATGCTTCCCAAAGGAAGATGTGCACATTAACAACATCAGATGGTTGAAGTGACCTGCTTTAGAAGAATATTTAGATGGGCACGAAGAAAAGATTAATCAAACAGCACTGTACACAGTTTTGATAAATAACTTGATGAAATTCTGAGAAGCAATACACAGGTCAATTTCAAACTATTGTTTATATTTTTAGTTATATTGAAAATTTCCCTGGACTTGTGTTCTCAGGGAAAATGGAATTGTCACCTAACTCCTAAATATAAGTCACAGCTGCTAAGTTGGTCAAGTTATAAATACAGTAGGGCAAGGTGCCCAACCATAATGTACAGTCTATGTGGATAGGTTTTCATGGTTATTGCTCATAAAGGGGGGAGGGGGGTTGTTGCCCTGTATCTTACCATTTCCTATCAACTTGGTCATTAATATATTATAAAAGTGAATATATTTTGCTCCTTGTATCTCCAAATAGATGAGGCATTTCTTCCAAAAAGGTTTTACCAATTCTGTTGTAGGCACTGCTAGGTAGAAAACTGAGAATGTTGTATTAACAATTTCGTACTACTTTGTTTCAACAGGATAAAATTGTTCCAGAACCAATCATGGAAGTAATTAATGAAGAAATGAAGAAACTCTCCTACCTGGACAATCACTCTTCCGAATTCAGGTAATTTCCCTTCAGGACATTCAGACATTTAATTTGCATTCATTTGTAATCATCTGAGCAATGAAATGCTTTACATTTTTGCCTTGTGATGAAAAGTCCCATTGGACTCCTCAGTATTTTGTTTACAGCTTTTGAAAATGTCTTTTCCATTTCTCTTTTTCAAACATAGGAAATTTTTCAATTTTGGTTTGAACCATTAAAAGGCAAGTTAAAGCAAAGATTTAATTTTCATGTGTGAAAGAGGAACCAGGTTTACCAGAAAATATTGGATGTGTGAATTGGGTTGTTCACTGGTTATTGGAACAAAGTTTGATGTTCTGTTTTCTTTATTAGTGTGACTCGGAATTACTTAGACTGGTTGACACAGCTGCCATGGGGAATGGGTAGTGAGGAGAACCTGGACCTGAAGAGGGCAGCAGATGTATTGGAAGAAGATCATTATGGGATGGAAGATGTCAAGAACAGGATTCTGGTAAGAGTGAAATCTTCATTTATGAAGAAATTGGGTTTTATGTTTGCAAGCTTATGAATATGGAAAAAATAGGATATGGATGTGGGTAAGGACTAGTTTTATCTTAGATGAGCAGCTTGAGAGTTTTATTGCATAAAATGGGATATTCAGTGTACATTAATAGTGCTAGTCAAAGGAGAAAGCTATAAACAAAGGAAATATATAGGGGCCATCCATTTTTACTACTATTTATATACAAGAACAAGAATCTTAGTCAGGAGGAAGGGTGATGAAGACCTATGTCTGCTTTTCAGAAGGTGAAAGAAGATTATAATTCCTTGCAAAAAGTATATCATTTTGTGAAAACCCTCTGAGGGAAGAGGGATTCAGAACAAAGGAAATGTTTTGTGAAAGAATAATAATGGATGTATTTAAATATATCTGTATTTAGTTTAGATTTCAAATATATAGTTGTGGTCATGGTTGTTAAGCAAGGATAAGTGGATGAAGTCATACATCATAGTACAAAATAATGGAAATATTTTTGAGGGAAGCTTTTGTCAAATGGTTTTGTTACCACACACCCACACACCCACAGCACATACTTGTACCCATAGCATTACAGGGTACAGAGAGCTTTGTCCCTGTAAGGTAATGGTCAGAATTCTCCTTTAGCTGTTTAAGTCATATAGCACACAAATTCTGCGAGCGAGGGCCAGCCCTAGCATATCATGTGACAGAGCTCATGGCAGTGTCCCAAATTTTTTCAGTAGCTATGCCAGTTATGAGCTTTTTGTAAGGGAGGAAAGACGTGCAAGGCTTGAGCTCTGGTGAGCTGCCTGTTCCTGCCAGGATATCATTTATAGGTGCACACACATTCACAGCTCATACCAATACTCAATGCCTCAGGGGTTACAGAGTGCTGTTCCGCATAAGGAAATGGTCGGAATTCCCCTTTAGTCGATTAAGTCATGCAGCATATGAATGCTGTGAGCTCCTTTGGTAGTTGTTTGTCTAAATAACAATTAACCATGTGAGTTTTGTGCTTTTATCTGCATATGAATATGGCACAATAGAGGTGATAACAAGTAAGGACTGGCCACAGATAAATTGAGCTCAATAATGGTAATCTGCCAAACTTACAAATTGTGTGTGGTCACTTTGAGTAAACCAGTAAAAAGCCCAATGGTAAGGGATTGTTAGACTTGAGACTGATGAAAAAGGAAACAGACATAAGGTGCATCTGTTTGTGATTCGAAATAAACTCTGATTTTATTTATTTTTTTTCATTCTCAAGGAATTTATAGCTGTGAGTAACCTGAAAAAGTCTACTCAGGGGAAGATTCTGTGTTTCTATGGCCCACCTGGGGTAGGCAAGACCAGCATAGCAAAGTCTATTGCTAAAGCCATTAATAGAGAGGTAGGTCAACAACAAGAAGACTTTTATTTTGCAAGAAGTAAATGGACAGTTGCAGCAAAGAGCCATTACTGTCAGAGCCCTTCATGTGATTTATGTTTTCATAAAAAGAATTATATGACAAAAAATGTAACCAGCTGAGGAATATAGGTGTAAAAAGATGATAACACTTGCATTGCAATACTGTTGTAAGACATCTGCTTGCGTTCTTAATTTTACTCACACCAAATTTCTTCATGTGTTTTACCCACATCAAACCTTTCTTAAGAACTTGTGTGCATAGTGATATCCTCTGTTGCAGATGTACAGGTTTGAAGTATTAAAGGTGAAGGGAACAGAAAAAAGGAAACTTTTGCTTGGTGTTGCCACCACACCCCTCAAAATGATGGATAATTTGACAATACCATCTTGTGAGAAAAGTGCAAAATCATTATCCCTTCCCCTTCATGGTCAAGCAGTTAGAGCATCCCATTGTCAGCTGGAAGGTCAAGTTCTACTCTTGGCTGGATCATATCAAAGAATGTAAAAATGGAACCTTCTACTGCTGTACTTGGTGCTCAGCCTATGCAATGGAGTAGGGAAACCAAGTCAGTGAGCCAAAACTGGAAAAAATGTAGTGGCCTGTATGACTGTATAAGTTACAAACGGAGCTGTAAAATTCATCTAACTAACTAACTAACCCTTCCTTTGAACTTTGATTTAATATAAGTTAATCAACATTCCTTCCAAACTGCTATGCAGATGTGTTCCCCTTTTTTTTTTATATTTCATCTTGCCTGTTTTGTCCAGTATTTTAGATTCAGTGTTGGAGGGATGACAGATGTTGCTGAAATCAAAGGACACAGGTAAATCTATTTGTAATTCATATTCATGGTGTGAAGAAAGTTTGGAAACTTTTACCAAGGACTTCATTGACTTTGAATTTATCTATTCTACTAAGTGTAGGAATGTGGGTTTCAGAAATCTTGTAAAATTATGTGAGTTAATTGTTACAGTAGTACTCTTGGACCAGAGTTGCTTGTGTAGTTCTTTTTACCTATACTCAAATCTGTTGACCAAGTGATCATGAGATTTGTTGACCATTTTGGGGGTCGAGCTGGACATTTCTTTCGTATACCTATCAGTTCAAAACCCAAACTTAATCTTCTTACAATTGCATTTGGAGTGGTTTGCAGCCATCTGTGGTATTGGTTATCAAAGTTATATCTGAACTTTAAGCTGGTGGACCTCCGCAATTTCTCAACTAAATTTGACTGCTGAATTCATCTATATTGCTGAATGATATCAACTGCGAGGGGATTTCTTTATATTTTATCAACAGACGGACCTATGTTGGAGCAATGCCTGGCAAAATGATACAATGCTTGAAGAAAGTCAAGACAGAAAATCCATTAGTTCTGATTGATGAGGTAATATTTGCTACTTTTCTGTAATTATTATTTTTCTGACTTGGCACTCTAATTTTTTCTGTAAGAACTTAAGACTTCAAAAATGGAAGGTACTGCCATTGTGATTGGTACTCAGCATGAACAATCCAGTGGGGAAAACAAGGCAGTAAGCTACAGCTGGAAAAAAGGCTGTGGACTGTCGAACTTAAACCAGTTGGTTGAAAACTGAACTGTAAAACCTCATTTAACAAACTACAAGAACTTTCATGCTATAGTTTGTCCAGCATGCATAAATTATCCCCCATTCATTCTTAGTTAGTAATAATATTCAACTTCTATTGGCCCATTTCGGTCAGGTGATTGTGTATTATCTCAGGAAAATACAGTAACGGATAACTGCTATCATTTCAGGCAATTCCATTTTACTAATTTTGTGCTATTTTAGTGTGGTTATTTAGAAACTTTTTTTTTTATTCTTTTTCATTTTTTAAATCAAGATATTATTTTGTATGAGTGAGCAAGACTGGGGTTTATGCAGGATTTTTTAACTCATATTTTAATGTTGCAATATTTTTAAGAGAAGTGTTTGTGTATGGATAAACTTTAAACCTCTCATGGCATGTAGCTCAGAAACTGTCTCCTGAAATAAAAAATAAAAAAAAAACAAATGATTTGTTAATTTTGCAACCCCCCCCCCTCTCTTTAATGTCTTCCCCATTTTGAGCCCTAGCGACAACACTGATTGGGGCCCTTTGTTTGTGCATATAAATTTTTGTTACAGAACATGATCATATTAAGATTCATCACAGCATGAATGCCAAGCTCTCTTGAAATGCAGCCATGTTTCTTTTTTGTATTGTTGATTTTCTCAGGTGGATAAAATAGGTAGAGGGTACCAAGGAGACCCTTCATCAGCTCTCTTAGAATTAATGGATCCTGAACAGAATGCAAACTTTTTGGACCACTATCTAGATGTACCTGTGGATCTGTCAAAGGTATCATTTATTTTAATATTGTAATTCCTTACATTGGTAACAATGGACCGCATGGTCAAATGGGTAGAGTATTCTACTTACAGCTGGGAGGTCTTGAGTTTGACTTCTGGCCAGGACAGATTTTAAAAATGGAACTTACTGCCATTGTGCTTGGTGCTAAGCATAAGCAAAGGAGTAGGGAAAGCAAGCCAATGAGCCACAAGTGGTCAAAGACTTTAACCAGTTGGTTAGAAACTGAGCTACAAAACTTCCTCTAACAAACCTTTACATTTGGTTCATTATACAAAATTCTGAAGTCACCTCACTGTGTCAAGAACATGGCAACTGTTATTGTAACAATCTAACAGTTAAATCACTTCACCTTTTTATTACACTTCAAATGAGCTGATATCTGATTGGTACAGAATTATTAAGTCATAGTGGTTCTATATAAAATTGTTGTATTAATTTTGCCTAGTGGAATAACTAAGGTGTTAAATTCCTCTTTCTACTCATAAGATCGATTTATAATGGTTATAGTGGGTAGCTCTATCTCTTAGTAAAGAAACTCCATTATACTATAAAAACATTCCAAAAATTACAAAAGGTGTTCAAAAATTTTGTAACTTTTGGATTATGTTATATTTGGAGCAGCTTATAGTTTTATGAATGCTCCTTTACAAAGCTAGAACTGAACTCTTTTGCAAACTTTCTAGAAATTTATAGTGTGTTGCTGGAATTGTTTTTTATTGCAGCACCACCTTTATGCATTCATATGCAAACCGTGTATTAAACTTCCATGCATTTTTTATGTCTTTGAGCATGTTTCCAGTGCAAATCATAAAATATGAAAATGTTATTTATTGAAGGTGTTGTTTATATGCACTGCTAACGTCACAGACACCATCCCAGAACCGTTGCGTGATCGAATGGAGATGATAGATGTGTCAGGGTACGTGGCTGAAGAAAAAGTCAATATAGCTGATGTAAGTAAATCAGGATGAAGTTTCCCATTGTTCATAAAGATATCAGTAGATGTTTGCATTTGACTTAACCCTTTGCCGTTGTTTGGGTTCTTTTGGACCCATGCGGAGAGCTCGGCTGTCACTTATCTTTACTGTTTCACGCGGCCACTCGGCCACAACCACGAGAGAGACAATAGTTTAAGGTCACGGGGTCAAAGGCCTACGCAAGCTGATGCGGGGCGGGCTATGTCCGCTTTTCCGCCCACTCCCGAGGCGCGCAAATATGCTTCGATCGGAGCACAACGGTAAAGGGTTAATCTAAAATATCTGCACCACTTGGCTAAAGGGTTACATGCACACACGCAGAGACAGTGGCATCAACTTTGCAGTAAACACACTCCACAGGCTTATTTTAACCCTTTGTCGTTGTTTGGGTCCTTTTGGACCCATGCGGAGAGCTCGGCTGTCACCCATCTTTACTGTTTCACGCGGAGCTCGAAACTGCGAGTAGCTACCCGAAAATTCGGCCACAACCACGAGAGAGACAATAGTTTAAGGTCACGGGGTCAATGGCCTCCGGAAGCCGATGCGGGGCGGGCTATGTCCGCTTTTCCGCCCACTCCCGAGGCGCGCAAATATTCCCCAATCGGGGCACAACGGTAAAGGGTTAAAGGGCCATATTGAATTGATATTGGTTACTTAATGAGGGTGTTGAAGGGTGCTACCACATAACAATTCCTGTAATAAGCAAAACTGGTTATCAAAGTTTCACATCCAATAGTGGTGGAAAAAGTAAAATTTTGAATATTTTGTATCCTGCTTGTAATAAATTTGTGCACAATTTAAAAAAGTGTCAGGTCATGAACTTTGACAGACTGAATTGAATACTTAATTACTCACTCATGAAACACTAATTTTTATGCAGGATGTGGGGATTTTCAAAGTCTGACCTTTTGTCATGAGCCCTGATCTACGGCTAGGGCTACCACAATAATCGCGATATCGTCGATATTATTTTTCCCTCACGATATCAACCCATGTTTTGTCAAAATGCGATATCTGAACACAATCAAATAAATGACTAAACCACTGTGAAATCCCTTATGTTATTGTCTTTAGACAGTAATCTAAAATGATCAAAGGCAAAGGTTGTAAAATAAATGTATTTTGATGAAACTTTGAGCTTCAAACTGAATCTTACCAGCTTGGTTATATATACTGAGTATATTTGTCCTTGATACAGGCACTTTATATGACTATTAGCATGCTGATGGCAAATGTTAAGCCTACACTTACAAATGCCTGATAACGCAATATCGTCGTGGAAATGTTGGGGATATCGATAAATGAAAAATGATTATTGTGGCAGCCCTAGCTGTGGCCCTGGGCCATATGAAATATTTAGAAAGGTGACTGTTATCTCTTTGTAATGAGTTTGAAGTCATTCTGTGATAATAATCATTTAGATGTTTGTGATTGATGGATGATAATTGGTGGCAAGAAACATTTGAAAAAATTCCAAAATTTTTTTCTTTCTTGCCAAAAGTTACTTCTGATTTGAGGAAATAGTTTGAATGTTATTCTCTTTTTTCTTTTACCAAAGAATTTTTCTTTTTGTCATTCTGATAAAAGAAAATCAATTTCTCAAGTGCATATTTTTTCTTTTTGTTTTGATGATGTTTTATTCCATGAATTTGGGGTTTTTTCTTTTGAAAGGAAATAACATGCTATGATCAATGCATCTGTTCAGCATATTCCTTTGTGATTTTTCATGTCTTTCTGTTTTAAAAGAACCTTTCTCATGGTAACAAACATTTTTTTACCCCTTTTCTTAGAAATATTTAGTTCCTGTGATTGAAGACCAGACAGGACTCACCAATAAACAAGTTTCAATATCAAAAGATGCAATGTATACACTTATCAAGTCATATTGTAGGGAGAGTGGTGTCAGAAATCTTCAGAAACAAATTGATAAGGTATGTGAGAATGTGTTGATGGTAATCAATTGTCATGCAAGCTCTTGATATGAAGTGGTCAGTGATGAGTTTGAAAGATCAAGTCAGCCCACCAGCCACGACTTAACTCTGTACGCCCCTGCAGCGCCAAACCTCTCAGACTCAGGCACAAAGTGGAATATTTCAAAAATACAGTTTGTCCTATAGTGAGGAAAAGAATTAAGAAATTCCCCCCCTACCAGGAGATGTCTGTGTTCCCCAGGTCTCCCTGCTCAAAAAATCCTGACTGTACCAGTGAGAGGTTCAGGGGTGGCAGTTTTTGTTCACAGTGATACAGCTGTAGATTATGTGAATGTGTGGACCAAATCAAAGGATGAGGTGGGTGTAAGAAATGAGTATTCTGTCTCCCTATGAAAGTGATCATTTTCCACGGACTTCCTATACATGGACAGGGCATACTGCACTATAGATTGTCGCTACCGTACACATGAGAAAAAGTGCACCAAGATGGCTTTCAGCTATGATGTTGTGTGTAAGTTGGATTTGCTGAAATCAATGGCCAGATTTTGCAAGAAAGTTGAAATATTTTTGAAATAGTGCAGAGTAAGGTCAAAATCACCTCACGTATTGCAGAAATGATATTCTTTCTCATTCAAGTTTAACTTTTGTTTACAGTATGACAGAATCTTCCTCAAATCAGACGATTTATAGCTTCACGGCGGCCATCTTGGTGCGCCTTTTTTTGCCCCGGTCGGTGGCGACAATTTACAGATAGAACGTACATGTTACATGCTCTGTCCATGTATGTAAGTCTGTCAAACCCCTTTCCACCCGCACCTCTTAAAGTGAAGGTCTCTGAAAAGTGTTTTGGAAGGGAAAATTTTCATCATAATTTTTGTGCCAAAACTGTTTTGCTATTTGGTCTTTTTTTAAGCACCACTATCAATTAATAACGGCATGTGCTATCTCCCTGCTAAAAATTAAATCATTTTGACGTCTGGATGTGTCTCTACTCGCTACCATCTGTTAATTCTATCTCAAGTGTTGTTTTTGTTTGCCAAGTCCATGGACTGTAGACGAGCAACCATTATTGTTGTCGGCCTGATTTTTAATTAAAATGTCATAATGACTGAAGAGATGTTGCTGATATACCTGCACAAGTGTTAAAATGAAATATGCATGTCTACCATCTCTGTTTAAAGAAAGGAAAGTGGAAGCTGAGCCAAAGTTGAAGGAGGCCAGAAAGATCCTTAATGAGTAGATCTTGATGTAAAAAATATCTAGATATGAAATTATCAAGATAATACAAGACAAGTTTGAAATCATATCTGGTAGTATTGTCACTCATAAGCACTGACAAATGTTGGACGTATAATGCCGTGGTTAGGGTATCATGATACTCTGTGAAATGATGATATTGTTTTATCATGAAGTAAGAGCATCACACTATATCAACTATCCTCTTTGTGCCAAGTGGTACATAAAATCTTCACACTCTTTTTCGAAACTACTCTATCCCTTGCCTGAAACCTAGCTTCATCCCAAGTTCTCCGCCCAAATTCCCTTCAATCAGTTTCTACAGTTCTCTGCCATGTTGTTTTTGTTCTGCCGACTCTTCTTTTACCTTCAGGTTGCCAGGCCAACGCAGTCATACAGTCATTATACTTATCTTACCTCCAAATGTGTCCCAACTAATTCCATTTGTTTTTTACTTCAAGGCTGATTTTTCTTACTTGGGTTATGCCAGTGAGTTCATCACTAGAAATGATATTTGGCCAAAAAATTTCATTATTTTATTTAGGCACTGATATTGAAATGAATCAAGTTTCATCACACTATAGCAATGTTCAATTCAAAATTCCATCCGATTTTTTTTTCTAAGTTGGACATAAAACTTTTTCTTTCAGACCTTGTTTTAAAGGGGGTCATGCTATATTGAAAGCTGATTTAAAGTTGCCTCATAATAAACTGTTCTGCTACCATTGCATAACTTACATTTCATTTGATTTCAGTCATTTTTAGCTCCAACCAGCTCAAAGAGCTGTTTGAGCTATTGTGATCTTTCACCGTCACTCTGCCTATCTGTCTATCTATCATGTCTGTTCACAGTTACCTTTAATGCTCTCAGGGGCACATTTGTTGACGAATTGAAAGGAAACTTGCACACATTGGTCATTGGACATGAGGCTTCATGTTATGTTCAAAAAGTTGAGGTCAAAGGTCATCTAGGGGTCATTAGTGGCTGTTTTGTGAATATTTTTTGAAGTGTCACTTCTCCTGCAAATAGTGCTCAATGTCCTTGAAAGTTGGCCATAATATTCCTTTGATAGTGGTTGTTAAATCTTGTACTTAACTTGTTTATCCGAGGTCATTGAGGTCATAGATGTAAATATTTTGAAATGCTATTTACTCCTAGATGCATTGCAAACTTGTTCTCAAAATTGTTCAGATGGGAGGCTGGCATGTGCTGATTACAAATTTTTTGTCTGTTTTTGGATAAATAATAATTTTGAAACCTTTCTGACCAATTTTGTGCCACCCCTCTATTTCTACCAGTCTCACAAATACAGTGTTTCCCATTGAACTGAACTCCCTTTAAAACCGTCTGGGTGCAAGATTGTCAATCTTGTGAGGTTGATTAGGTTGTGTAAACAGATCTTGTTTGATGCGAACAGTAGTTTTATTGTGAGTGCATGCAGGGGCTTTGTAGACATACTCAACTTCAGGAGGATGAATTAAGGGTAGAGTCACCTTACATTGTTTCTAAACTAGACTTGCTTAAGATAAGGATGAAGAGGGTCAATTTTTTTTCTTGTGCTCAGAGGGGAAGCTCTTGCTTACTTATTGTGTTGTCATAGCTCATTAAACTTGCTTTCTTCCTTGCTAACTAGACTTTCTGATTTCTGTAAAAGTAGAAAGCAAGGCAACAGAGGCTTCTCACTTTAAGGCTACACCTAAGAGAATGGTAATCATTCTAAAAAGTATTTAAGTTCCTTTCATTTTACCTGAGAGAAATTAAAACATCCTAATTGTGGGAACATATGTTCAAGAAATAATAGCCATGTATGACAAGTACAGTCCCTGTATCCATTGCATGGGGAGTGATTTTCTTGGTACTGGAAGTCATCACTGTGCACTAATTCAACAGGTTTGAGCCACCAGCATGGATGGTGCTCTAGTTTTTCTTTGCAACAAACAGTAATAAACAACATTTACAAGTGTTATCACAGGTTAATTGAAAGTTGAAAGTTTTGAAAGGAAGAACTCTACAAACATAAGAAAAAGAACACTCTCTGGGCTTTGTGAAAAGAGCACTTTCCTTCTACATCACCCATTAAGAGTGAAATTTGTTAAAAACCGATCCAATTTTGTGTGCATATCTGATAAATGCTCTTTATCAATGTGAAGTCACAAAATATTCAACATTTCATTTTTGTAGTTCTCAAATACAAATCCTTTATTCATGCATGTTGGCAAATTGTTGGTGGAGAAAATTTGAACTAAAACTTAAAATCTAACCATAACCCTATGTGATATTGCTGTGGTGTAACTGTGACCTGCACTTTATGTGTTGCATTTTGTTCTATTCCGCAGATTTATCGCAAAGCTGCCTATAAAATTGTCAAAGAAGGTATTGATGGGGTTACCATTACTCCAGAAAATCTCCAGGATTTTGTTGGGAAGCCAATATTTACAACAGAGAGGATGTATGACAAGACCCCTCCTGGTGTTGTAATGGGACTGGCGTGGACATCAATGGGTAAGTCACTGTATTGGTCTGTTCATCCATAGGGTAAAGGGACGGACTCCCAAGGGGCCATTTCCTGAGTTGACCAACTTATGCAAGATTTCAAAAGGTTAGGAAAATTTGTAGTGGCTGTGCCAAGATATTATGATCATGTCTAGTATAAGATGTTACAATAGGCTGGTGTAAGTGCTGTCTAGGCCAAGACCCCTTAATACCAGACTTTGTTTATCTATAAACATATCAGAGCGGCAACTGTTAGTGGTGGTGATCAGGGTTGATCTTGTTTATAGTTGTATTGCCTGTCATGTACCATGGGTGGTGAAAGCAGTTCAAAAGTGGTCCACACATCAGTGAATTAAATGGGTTAGTTGGTTGATTTGATGGAGTTTAAAAACATACTGATGCAAATGTGTTATATATTGCCAGCTACATGAAAAAATCAGGTATGGTTTCAAATACAGTTGAAATTCAGTTTTGGTGCAAATAGTTTCATATCCCCCCCTTAAGTTGCCTCTTTCAACAAGTGTGGGGAATACTGTAGGTACATTCTACAACCCCTCAGCCCATAGGGGGAGGGCGAAGAATCAATAGGAAGATTAAGCCTGGTGCCTCGCAAGTGGGATAAGTCCTATAGGCGCCTCATATTATTAATCAGCCCAGAACTTCATCATTCCTTTGAATAGCCCTTGTAATGTGTACACCAGGAAGACTCATTTCAAGTATTCATTACTTCAGATTTTTGTGCAGGTAGAGTGTTGTTAAGTTTGAGTACAGTAGGGTTACTGCAGTCATGAAACCTAGAAAAGTCATAAAAATTTGAGAAGCAGTTTTTTAGGCCTGAAAAAGGTCTGTAAATTTAGGAGAATTGTGGTATAAAAATTTATTATCTCTCCAAGTTTTATCATTTCTTTCACCTAAAATTTAATTCTGCCTGCTTTTTGAAAGTTATTGGAAAGTCATGAAGTTATTTATGTGGTAACAGGGAAGTCATGCACATTGGTTCCCCAGGAAGTTAATTAAGGAATTTAAGTGAATTTTATGGGTGTGAGTGTTAAAGACTATGTTAAAGACTAATCTGATAAGTATGAGGTCAAAATTATCAAAGCAGCAAGCCAACTTTTAAACTCTTTTTAAGTATAAGGATGATTACATGCTCTTGAATACAAGTACAGGTGAGAATGCATAAGAGTGAGTATGTGTACATACTCACATGTGTAACATGACTCATGCTAATGCTACAAGGTCACTCATTTGCATAATTTATACATTTATACTGTCTATGTCTCTTTTCAACAGGTGGTTCAACATTATACATAGAAACAGCCTTGAAAAGGAAGGAAGAAAAGGGCAAAGAAAATGAGGGAATGGGATCGCTAGAAATCACTGGTAACCTAGGCGACGTCATGAAAGAGAGTGCCCACATAGCAAGCACCTTTGCCAAGTCTTTCCTTCTTCAGAACCATGCAGATAACAATGTCCTGCAGAATTCACATATTCACCTTCATGTACCAGAGGTGAGGGCGCCCTTAGTTTATCGAACAGTATCAATGGTTTCGTATTCTTCCCTGATGTAGTTATTATTGCTTGTTGGCTTTGTGGTTATTTGGTTTGAGCATTTGATCAGCAAATTAATTTCAAACTCTGCAGGCAGATTGTGCATAGAAACAGTTTGGAATGTTAAGCATGACTGATTTCTGTTTGAAAGCTATCGTGAGAAATTTTTTCTGTCCTTGTGAACATGCCTTGTAGGTAAAGAAATGAAAAGGAATAGTGAGTTATACAGCAAAATTATACAGCAAATTATGGACGATTTTCATCCTTTTTTTATCATGGAATCTTGGGTTGCTGTTTCTTGAGTTAACTGTAATGCCACTCTTTTTTATGCTACATATATGTGTAATAATCAGGCCTTGAGGGGCAGTTGTTTTACGACGCTAAGCAACCACGAATGTGGGAGAAGCCAATGGCTTATGAATTACAACTTCATGTCATGTGGCAACCAATTTAGCAATTTGGATCAAGTTTGGTTTTTTTTTTTGAAAGGTCAGTTCAGATAGGAAAACTGTAGATTGCTCTTGGATGAAAAACCCACCTTACTTTGAACCGGCCAGGAATTGAACTCCAGATCTCCCGGTTGCTAAGCTTCATCGCTTCACCATGTATTAGATTCATGCCTCAAATATTTATACCTTTGTGAAATCTCCTTTTAATCTGCTTTTATTTATTCAAATCAAGTCATATAAATTTGGATTTTCACCCTTACATTCTCACCCTTACATCACCCTTACATTCTCATTGTTATCTACATCAGGGAGCCACACCAGAGTAAAATATTCATGTAATTCTAACATCCTGTATTTCTCTGTTTTAGGGAGCTACACCCAAGGATGGTCCTAGTGCTGGCTGTACCATTGTAACTGCTCTTTTGTCTCTTGCCCTTAATCAACCCGTCCGACAAAATGTTGCTATGACGGGTGAAGTCTCCCTCACTGGGAAGGTTTTACCTGTAGGAGGGATCAAAGAAAAGACGATAGCTGTGAGTGATTGATCTGTTTTTCATTCTTTGTCTGTGTCCACCTATGAAAACTGGGAAATGAAATTTGATCAATATTTTTTAGTTTTCTTGGATGTTTTTGCAATATGTTTCATTTTATGTCATTTATTTGGTTTTTCAAAATAATTGAAATCTACAGGAATAATTATGTAACACTGAGATATTTTGAAGGAAATTGAGAGCTCTAAACAATCCATAGGGCTTGTCAAGTAGGGGGCACGCCAAGAAATAGAAACATAAATGGAGAGTAGAGTACCTAGGCTTAGTTAGAAAAGTGACATCATATACACCTGGCCCACTTTCATGAATGTTTCTTAACAGAAATGTTGAATAATAAATGTTTACAAAGAAGCTTCACTACATTTATGTTGCAATTAAGAAAAAAATATTCCCTTTATCACATGATTAAAGAGCCATTCATAAGTTAGGATACTTGGGTACACCTATTCAAATTTGGTGACTTCATTCATTTTTGAATTACAAATTTGCATAAATGAATAGATGCTACTGTATTAAGTTTTGATTGGTCACCATGTAGAAAAGGCTGTTATCTCTTGAATGTGGAATTTTTTTATTGAAAAATATTGAAAAATCGTCATTCAACAGTAAGTAAGTAACACAATATCCATTTTTCTCCCCATTTGAAAAGCCAGTTCAATGTCTCTATACTTAGTTAAATAATTAGTTTAGAAAATATCAAAGTACTGGAACAAGACATTAAGTTTCTTTTTCAAACTCTGATTATCCCTTTACCAATGTATTAAAGCAAATTAACATATACTTATGTTTAATTTGGTTGCAGGCAAGACGTGCTGGTGTAGACTGCATTATTTTACCAGCTGAAAACAGGAAGGATTACTCAGACCTCCAGACATTCATCACAGAAGGACTTGAAGTACATTTCGTTGAGCATTACAAAGAAGTTTATAATATAGTCTTCCCGTGATGGACTTCAATTACTTGTTAAATGACCCTTTTGCTCAAAGCAATATACTTTGCTTAAGGACTGTTCAACAGTCAATTATGTGGCCAGAAATTTTGTGAAATGGTCGGAAGTGATTAGTTCTTGTAAGACATCATGGATGTGGAGGATGGTGCTTTGATTCAATTGGCCAAACTGAATCGTGTGAATCTGTCATTCACCAAAATGTTTCTTCATAGTTCACAGAAGAATGAAATATGCCATATGTGGTGGATAATTTGTACTCTACCATCGGTTTGTATCCTCGTGACTTTTCAAAGGATCAGATGTCACAATTTACTTTTTGAAATAATGTTTTGGGCTATCCCTCACTTTATACTTGAAAGAGAAATATGTCCCCAAAGCTGATTGCTTTGTATACCTGGGATGTTATACCTTTAATGAAGCATTTGTCTCATTATAGATCAAACTTTCTCATGCAACAATGGATGTGTAACTCTCAGACTCTAAGCATATTGCTGGAGGTTTTTAATTTAGTCAATTAAAATCATTTGAGAACTCCAGCATTATGTATGTTGTCTAATCTTGGTTATTTGATTGAAGCTCTTTCATAGATAGACCAGGTTATGCTGAAGACTTTAAAACCGGAACCTACTGCCATTGTGCTTGTGCTCAGCATAGGCAGTGGAGTAGGAAAAACAAGCAAGTGAGCCACAACTGGAAAAAAGGCTGTGGCCGGCTCAACTCGAACCAGCGGGTTGGAAACTGGGCCGTAAAACTCTAACTAACCTTTTTTCATAAATAATAAAGGTGGAACTTGATAAGTTTCCCACTAAAAATTTTCAGGTTATTTTCATGAGCAAGACAGTTCCTTTAACACTTTGTTAACCATATACCTGCTGAATGGGGCATTTTGATGGGGATACTTGATTAGGTCAGTAACCAAATGCAGCAGGAAGGTATCCACAGCTGCATAAAGGATAAATTTGTCTACTAGCTGAAACTACAATCTTCGTGCCCATTGATGGGAGAATGCAGGAGATTACAGAGGACTATTTTTTCAATTGTGGGATTTGGAAATCATGGTTTGTAAACCTCTAAGGACTTGTCTTCCTAATGTGCGAGAAATTTTGCAAATTTTGCAAGTTGGTGGTAGGCTGTCCACCTTTCAGCAAACAAATGTGTGATGCTGTGTAGCTACCCCCCCCCCCTCTGGTTCATTGTTATAGATATTTCCTAGGCCAGTATGGGCACTTTAAAGCAATGGGAATTAGTTCATTTCAGAGAGCTTGCATCAGAAAGTCACCTCTTTATGTGTTGTCAAAATGAGCACAAAGTTTTTTCGAGTCTGATTATTTTGATGATGTAGGCAACTCATAGCCAGAAGACCATTTTTATGCTTTGAATAATTTTTGTAGAAAACTTTACAATGCATTGGAAAGTCATCCTTTGTTCCAAATATTAAAGTGTAATGTATTCAGCTTGGTGCAGCACAAATAGATCCCTCAGTGTCCAGTATTAACACAAATCATGACTTTAGACGTAAGTCTAATCAATGTCATAAAATATTTATCCTGAACAACTCTGGAAACCCCGCAAAATGCAAAGTTGTCTGTGTTACACAGTATTTTGTTTTGATGTATGGGAGATGGAGAAGGATAAGTAATCCTAGGACAATCCCCCCATATTTGCAAGAAAATGTGAAAAGACAGGGAAAGAAAGAAAAGAGAAGAAAAGGGGGCACTCAACTCATGCTTTGCTCCCTCATCAAAATACTTTGGCGCCGCCCCTCTGGTACCACATATAACTGGTTCGCTATTTTCTTAGCAGCTGTACTGCATATAACTGGTTTGCTATTTTCTTAGCAGCTGGGTAGCGGTTTTGCCAATTTGCTCCTTATTAGATTCAGGTGCCTGTATGTTTGTTCAGGCACCTAACTCGTGCTCACTTTCCATGAATGCGATTTTTGTATGTATAAGGCTGTTAGGTAATAATTAATTCATGGTGGCAGGCTGAATGCCTGGTTTTTAAGCAGCTATGCCAGCTAGCCTTGTCATCCCAGGAAATTGTTGTAATGGGTGGTAAGTTTGGTGTTGGATGGTTTTTGACGAGTTTGCTGAACTTTATAAAATTCATCAAATACATGTTCAGTGGTCTCTAAGTGTCATCCAATAGAGTTCATTTTAAATTACTTGTGCAGTTAATCTACCCTGATTCATGCATCCCTGCAACATTGAACACATTTCTGAAAATACAGGAGGAAACATATTTTGATAGGCCTGTTTCTGAATGTTTTGTATGTTTTATACTTAGTAAACTCAAAGCAATATGACACAAGTAACCCCCATAGCCAAATATTATCCAAACAAGAAATGGTAATTAATCGGATGCTTAATTTAAGTGATACATTATACCGAGAATTCAATCAGCTGGCATATTTGTATGCTGACATTTTAAAAGGGATTTGTTCCATTTTTGGTTTCGATGAAAAGAGAAACCTATGCATTCATGATGGTGTGCGTGTGTGTGTATGTATGTGTGTGTATGCGTTGACAATTGGTGCAAACCGTGGACTAAAGATTGAATTCATACCGGCGAACCGTGGACACACCTGAAACCGAGGACGGTCCACGGTTATGCCATCATGCTAGCAACACTCCTTTCATAAATTTAGAGCTGCTATAGTGATATCTCATGGATATTTCGATAGTCCACGGTTACCTGCAGAAAATCAGATTCAGCCTTGTGATTTGTGTATGGCGAACAAAATTGGAACTGATTGTGTATGCATGTCACCCACAGGCACAAATCAGTTAGTGATTTGTGGATACGTAAACAAATGACATAACCTACATTATACAGCATTGGTTTATACCTCATTATAGCCATATTAGAACGGTGTCCTCGGTTTGTAGGTTCCAGTCAATTGGTCCACCGTTCGTGGCATTTGCCTGTAATGGTGTATGTGTGTGTGTGTGTGTTTGTGACACTTTGCTTGTTTACACGATATCTTGAGAGGGGAAGATCTGACAGTTCTCAAACTTGGTACACAGATACCCTATACTGAGAGGAAGAACCCTATGTATTTTGGTGGAGGTCAAAGGTCATCTGGGGTCGCAGGGGGTCAAAACCCGAAATCCTTGTTTACACAATATCTCATGGTTGGAAACTTGGATTCATTTCAAACTTGATATGTTGATGCATTATGATGTAAGGAAGAACCCTATTGATTTTGGTGGAGGTCAAAGGTCATTTGGGGTCACGTGGGATCAAACCCCAAAATCCTTGTTTACATGATATCTCATGGTAGGAAACTTGGATCAATTTCAAACTTGATATGTTGATGCGTAATGATGTAAGGAAGAACGCTATTGATTTTGGTGGAGGTCAAGGGTCATGTGGGGTTAACTCCGAAATCCTTGTTTACACAATATCTCAAGGTAGGAAACTTGGATCAATTTCAAACATGATATATTGATGCGTTATGGTGTAAGGAAGAACCCTATTGATTTTGGTGGAGGTCAAAGGTCATTTGGGGTCACGTGGGATCAAACCTCAAAATCCTTGTTTACATGATATCTCATGGTAGGAAACTTGGATCAATTTCCAACTTGATATGTTGATGCGTAATGATGTAAGGAAGAACCCTATTGATTTTGGTGGAGGTCAAAGGTCATTTGGGGTCACGTGGGATCAAACCCTAAAATCCTTGTTTACACAATACCTCAAGGTAGGAAACTTGGATTAATTTCAAACTTGATACGTTGATGCGTTATGACTTAAGGAAGAACCCAATATATTTTGGTGGAGTTCAAAAGTCATTTGGGGTCACATGGGGTCAAACCCTGAAATCCTTGTTTACATGATACATCATGGTAGGAAATTTGGATTCATTTCTTACTTGATATGTTGATGCGGTATGATGTAAAGAAGAACCCTATTTATTTTGGTGGAGGTCAAAGGTCATTTGGGGTCAGAAGGGGACAAATCCTGAAAACCTTTTTAACACAATATCTCAAGGTAGGAAGCTTGGATTGATTTCAAACTTGATATGTTGATGCATTATGATGTAAGAAAGAACCCTTTTGATTTTGGTAGAGGTCTAAGGTCATTTGGGGTCATAGGGGGTCAGACTCAGAAAACCTTGTTTAGGATAGCTCAAGGTACGAAACATGGATGGATTTCATAATTAGTATTAGGATGAGCTATGGTGAGAAGATGGTCAGTATATGGTTTTTTTGTGGAGGTGAAAGGACATCTGGGGTCATGATCGGTCAAACTTTGAAAACCTTGTCAAAATGGTATATCTCAAGGTGGGAAACTTGGATGGATTTCCTAATTAGTATGTGGATGTGTTATGGTGAGTTGAAAGTACTGTACCTGTTGTTTTTAGTGGAGGTCAGTGGTCATCTGGTATCACCTGGCATCAAACTCTGAAAACCTTGTTTGCAGAATATCTTAACACACAGTATGAAATTTGACTTTTTGAATGTAGAAGTGTTTTGGTTAAAAGAAAAACCAGTTACTTACAGGTGGAGTCAAAAGTCACTTTGGGTCACCAGTTGTTACAAGAAATGTAGCATTTTATTGAAAAGAGCATATGTATCATCAAAACCTCAATGCATTTTTGCATTCTGGTTCTGGCTAAAGATATGAACAGAGCAAACAAAAAGGATGTTATTTCTTGTATTTATGTGTATTTTAAATAAACATTGATAGCCCCCTTGAGATCCTTGCCTGGCAGTGGGCTGGATATTTATGTGTTGCAAATTTTGCCTCATTGAATGGCATCTTAGTTCCTACAAACTATATTTTTGTTGCAACTGCTATTGTAGTAGTGGCACCAGTTTCCCCTTTCATACCTTACAGGAAAGATGGAAATAGATGCATGTTGCCCTCCTTCTCTATTTTGCTATGGTCACATGAGGTACTTGCCTTCTCACAACAGTGTGAAAAAATATGCAGCTATTAGCTATTCCCCAATCACCCAAACCCATCACTCCTTGGCAAACTCCACATGCCTGAGAGCAGCCTGATTTCTACACCACTGATGCACCAGAAGTTTCACAATCATGTGGGCAAGACTTCATACCTTTGAGTTTGTGATTGGCACGTTAAGGGTGGTCCTTGGAGAAAGGTTTACAGCCATTGAACTTGTGCCTCATTTGACTTCTAGCTCTGCCAATATGACAGTGGGCACTAATCCACCTATACATAGTGACAGTGGCATACGTAGGAGTTCTCTAAAGGGGGAGCCATGCAGTATGTTGGGTGATCACTGGCCTGGGGGATTGGTCCAAGGGAGGGACCCCCTCCCCTTTGAAAATTTTTGGCCTTTTCAAGAAGCCAAGATGCAAAATGGTGCAAGACTTTCGGCTTTGACGGGAACAGTGTTAAAAGTTGAATTGTGGTGGTTCATGAGGATAAACCTGAAACTTTTGTGTCTTTACATGCAACCTTATGCCATTAACACTACCTTTCGAAGCAAAACTTGTCATTAAGTCTGCATACTTCTACGAGTCAGAATAAAAGAACATTGTTTGGTAAAGGCGAACGGGAGCATTTTAGTGTGCGGTTTTTTCTTGGCCACAAAACGTTATTTTGCCATAAATATTAACTAAGCAGAAGGCCACCATTGTTTGGCGAGGAGCGCAGAGAAAATTTCGAAAAATCAGACCTCTCAGGTGGCCGGAAATAGCATTTTCCACACTTATATGAAGAATCTTATGAGTCGATATCTTCTTTTGTCGTTTTTAATAAAATGCTCACTTCAAAATATGTTCACAAACTACGAAGTGATCAGAGAATTATTAAGGGCTGCTTTGACCCCCAAAATTTAATTTTGCCTAAAAGACTATCTAGGCGGAGCGCCACCATTAGTTGGCGCGGAGTGTTAAAATTTTCGAAAAATCAGACCCATCAGATGACCGGAAATAGCATTTTCCAGACTTACGTGAAAAAATCTAAGCAGTCGCTACCTTTGTTTGTCGTTTGCAATAAAATAAAATAAAATAACAGATCAAAGAGCAAAGGAGGGCTATAAAGTCCCCATAAGATGTCCTGTAATCCGAAACCCCCCAGAAAACAAAAAGCAAACCACCAACACCTAAAGAGTCCAGAAAGATTACATTCTACAACAGACATGGACAAACTTCTCAACGTTTACCTTAAAGGGGTGCACTGATGTGGTGTTAATAAACCACTCGGAGCTTTCATGAAGGATGACGGGATGGATTCCATCTGGCATTGGAGCCTTACTTGTCTTAAAACTCTTAATTTTTTCAGAACCAGTTCCTCGGAGAAAACAATGTCACTTATTGAAGAAGGGTTATCGGAACCTCTTCAAATCCCCATGACAGATAACTCCTTGGTAAAAAAGATACAAAATAATCATTTAACAAATTAGCCATATCCCGATGATCACTAACTAATGAACCATTCTCATCATAAAGTGGCCCAACCCCCTCCTTGAAATGCTGCTTTAATCCGACATAGGCATAAAAGATTTTGAGTTAATCTTAACCTCTCTGACCAACTGCTTCTCAAACCTAGCTTTAGTGTCCTTAACAAAAATTTTAACTAAGACCTCCTGGCTCTTGTAGGCAGTGAAGTCATCAGATTTCTTGCTGACCTTATAACATCGCCAACACTTACGTTTCTTCCTTGCTGCCCTGAGTACCTAGAAATAAAATGCTCACTTTAAAATAAGTTCGCGAACTGCAAAGTTATCAGAAAGTTATTAAAAATACTTTGATCCGAAAAATGTAATTTTGCCCGAAGGACTATCTAAGGGGAGCCCCATCGTTTGTTGGTGCGGGGTGTAGAGAAAATTTTAAAAGTGATCGCCACCTCAGATGACCGAAAATTGCGTTTTCATGTTCGTAAAGAGAAGCTAAACATGCAGTCTTTATGTTAAGGTTTTGTTTGCAATAAGAATAAAATCAGAACATATCGAAAAATTTGTACAAAAACGATCATTTTCTCATTTTACACCAAAAATTTCTTAATTATTCCAATTGAGGTACGCTTAATCCGTAATGCTTCGAAATGAGATGTCTAGGTGAAAGCAACCGATGAAACGGCGGTTTTCATTCGAAATACATGATTTGTGACGATTTCAAAATTTTGTGACGTCATAATTTGGGGGAATTTCCCGAAAATAATGCGTCATTTCATGTCACACAAACGCGGTTTACGACAAAATTATAGTTCCAAATAAAACCAACTCTTTTCCTCCTGCTCCCTATGACATGTAGCTACCAGAAACGCGTTTAGCCATTTCGATATATTTGTGGCTAGAGGTATTAATCATTTAAACTATGTAAATTTGGGGTGAAAAGCACATTTTTGCTTATAGACATCAATTCCCATAAATTACTATGACTTACGACAAAATTAAAAGGTGTGTCCAATCAAAAAAGTATTAACTGGGTGTGTAATATATAGTACGAACATCACAAATCCAAATTAACATAACATAACATAACATAACATAACAGGTTAAAGGGCAAAGGAGGGCTGTAAAGGCCCCATAAGATGCCCTGTAATCCAAAAACCCCCCAAAACAAAGCAAACCACCAACACCTAAAGAGCCCAGAAAGATTAGATTCTACCACAGCCATGGAAAAACTTGTCAACCTTAAAACGGTGCACTGATGTGGAGTTAACAACCCACTCAGGCAGGTTATTCCACTCACTAACAACCCTATGAGAGAAACTGAACTTCCTAATGTCAAGTCCTAATGTCAAAAGACTTTTCAAGCTTTTTGCAATGGCCTCTAACCCGAGGATTTCTCTGGACCTTTAAATAACTGCAAGCTAACAAAGGATTCCCTTCAGATAGAAATTTGTATACCTGGAGCATATGTCCCCCCTAATCCTTCTCAGCTCCAAAGTGGTAAGCCCAAGCAGCTTAAGCCTTTGGGAATAAGGTAGATTTTTAACCTGAGGTATGAGTCGGGTAGCTCTCTTCTGAACTTGCTCTAAAAGCAATTTGTCCTTTTCAAAGACGGGACTCCAGGCCTGTGCAGCATAGTCGAGATGGGGTCGAACCAGCTGCTTATACAAATTTAGCACAATTTCTTTACTAAAACTCTTAAAATTCCTCCTGATCAACCCAAGCACCCTATTTGCCCTTGCAGCAGTAGCTGCACACTGCTTAGATGACTTTAAATCTCCTGTAGTAACTACACCAAGGTCTTTCTCAGAAGTCACTTTGTTCAAATTAGTACCATTCATAGTATAATCATGGTGGGGATTCTTAGAACCAAAGTGGAGGACTTTGCACTTATCAGCATTAAAAGACATTTGCCAAGTCTGAGACCATGAAAATAACCTATCCAGATCTTTCTGAAGCAATAAAGAATCATCCTTTCCTCCAACCTTCCTATAGAGCTTTGTATCATCAGCAAACTTACTTATACTGGAAGTGATAGAGCTATCAATATCATTTATGAAAATCCAGAAAAGAAGTGGGTCAAGGACAGAACCTTTTGGTACACCACTTAAGACTTCTTTCCAGGAAGAAAAATTTCCATTGACAACAACTCTCTGAGACCTACCATTGAGCCACGACTTGATCCACTGAGCGCACTTGCCTATGATGCCTAACCTATGCAATTTTACCATGAGTCTACCTAGAGGTACTTTGTCAAAAGCTTTTTGGAAGTCAAGGTAAATGACGTCCACACTGGAACCTGAATCGAGAGACAAAGAAACATCCTCAAGAAAGCTTAGCAAATTTGTAACACAAGATCTACTGGGTAGGAAACCATGCTGAGTTAGATTGAGTAACCCATTATCTAAGAGATGCTTTAGCAAACAGTCCTTGATTAAGGATTCCATAATTTTGCACACAACACTAGTTAAACTGACTGGCCTGTAATTACAAGGTGAACTCCGATCCCCCTTTTTTTAAAAATTGGAGTGACATTAGCAACCCGCCAGTCAGTAGGAACAAAATTTGAGTCAAGACATTTCTGAAAAATAATTGATAGTGGAACTGATAAAACCTCAGAGCATTCATGAAGGATGGCGGGATGGATCCCATCTGGCCCAGGAGCCTTACTTGTCTTCAAACTCTTTAATTTTTTCAGAACCAGCTCCTCAGAGAACACAATGTCACTCATTGAAGAAGGGATATCAGAACCCCTACAAACCCCCATGACAGATGATCCTTGGTAAAAACAGATACAAAATAATCATTTAACAAATTAGCCATATCCTGATGATCACTAACTAATGAACCATTCACATCATGAAGTGGCCCAACCCCCTCCTTAACATGCTGCTTAGACCTAACATAGGCATGGAAAGATTTTGAGTTAATCTCAAACAGTTGGCCAATTCTCCCAACATACTTAGCTTTAGCCCCTTAACCACATTTATAACTAAGACTCATCTTTATCTAGGCACAATCCTTGCTGGCCTTATAACGTCGCCAACACTTACGTTTCTTCCTAGTTGCCCTGAGTACCTCCCTAGAAATCCAAATAGGCCTACTTTTCACCCGAGCCTTCTTGAGTGGTATACATAACTTTGTAATATCAGAAACAGTACTGCTGAAAAATTTCCAAGCTTCAGCAGGACCTAAATGAGACAAATGTGCAACCCAATCTATGCTAAGCTCCTCTTTTGCATGACTAAAATTAGCTCTACTGAAGTCAAGAGCAGTTTTGTCACTACTTGGAGGTTTACTGAAACAACAAATGTCAAAACTAATAAGGTCATGGTCACTATGGTCACTATGGTCAAATTAGCCAGACCTTAAAACATAACCCCGAGTTGATTACATTAAGCGAAAAACCAAACAATACACCATGCGCCTACACACTGTAGCGCAATTGTGAGGTTTATGATCGAAACTTTTCGATATGCATGCTAAGTGATCAGAAAATTTCTACGTAAAATGTTCTACCTTTTATTAAATGGTCTTTATTCTTTTCGGGGAGACTATACAACGGAATTGAAAATATGCTAATGCTTCTTTATTGTGACTCGATCTTGGCTTAATTAAAGATCCGCTTAATGGATGAAATTGTCTGAGACTGCTCGAACTCCCGTCTGTTAATGATTTTATTCCTAAGATCTCGTGCGTGATAAATGGCAAACTATTTCTCACTGCACCTGAACACCCTCCCCTGACCTGTCCCCGTCTGGTACGTCTATGCCGGCCGGGGAAGGAGTCTAAGGGATGTATCGGTCCCTTTGGAAAATTCTTCAACTTTGAAAGGTAGGTCACGGTGGTAATCGGTGCAACCAGGGAGATACAGAGGCTACCTTTTAAAATAAAGTTTGAAATTTGACAAAATTTGCCTAT
Source organism: Holothuria scabra (assembly GCA_037179385.1). Lineage (NCBI taxonomy): Eukaryota > Metazoa > Echinodermata > Holothuroidea > Aspidochirotida > Holothuriidae > Holothuria > Holothuria scabra. Next base: position 47,794,414 of record CM074188.1, read on the forward strand.
TTTTAGGAATTAAGAACAATTGGCATCACTAAGGGGGCTTGCAGAGACAATACTTCTCCTTTGAAAATTTTTGAGAAGTTGTTTGTCCTTACAAGCAATCTCGTGCCACATATGCTATCTTTTGAAGTAAAATCTGTGTTACGTGGCTACGCATTTTTAGGATCTTTAAAAAAAGAAAAAAATTAGCGTCCTTGAGGGGGTGGGGCATGGCCCGGCATCTGCCCCCTCCGTGCGCCACTGCATGGTGATCAGGCTCGTCATTGACAATTGTACACTGATTTATCACATAGCTTGACGTGTTGTGGAACAAGATCCCTGACCCCCTTCCTTCCAGGAAAGATAGGAGTGGATATCCTCGCAGCTAATTATCTAATTTCCCCTGCCTCTACTACTACTGACATTCTAGGCCAGTAGTATAGTACCTTCCCAATTCTGCGGACTGAGGTAGTCCAACTTCCCACATGATAGCCTTCCTTCTTTAGAGTGCCCCACTTATGTTCTCAACTCCCATTCGACATATCTGCATAATATTCTATAAACTGAGAGACGTGCCTCGAATTTAATCATCGAATAGTATACGAGGGGTAAGTGGAGCAAATTTCAAGCGAAAACTCATCTTCATTTAATGTTCTAAAAGTATAGACGAATCCGATTAGAGCTTGTTTTTAGTGACTGTAGGCCGCCATTAGTGGGATCCATCATCCTAAAATCGTCTTTATTTATTGTTTACATGAATTTCAAGCCCTCATATTTAGTGAAATTGCAGAATTTAGGATACAAATTAGTGTACAACCATCCATGATAGAGGTAAGCAAGGTAATCGAAAGATTTTAAAGGTGATGGACCCCAGCTATGGCCGACTGAAATCAGTCCATCACTTGCTCTCCGTATTCGTGTATAGTGGGCAGTAAATATGCGCACAATCAAGTGTGCTAGAGGCGAGTGGGAGTGAAGTGATTCTAATACCACCTCTAAAGCTTGCTCTTGGCAACGGAACTTGTGGAATGCAGTTCTGTTACTATGCTTAAATTACGAGAAGGGAAAAGGAAAGGAATATTACGAACAAATAAATAACAACTAACAAGTGCATACGAGTATAAAGGAAAATTTGGGGTTAAAGTTTAGCTCAAAATTTATGTAAGTTTTCGGACTCGTAAATGCGAACCTTCAAGAACAAATTTCATTATTTTTTACTGTGAGGCCTAGTTTCACGAAAAACTAGGCTATGCACTCAGCACGGGTTGCACTGCCTTATAAGAGTAAGACTACTGTCACAGTAGGGACTTAAAATGACGTTATAACAGGTTTAAGAGCAAAGGAAAACTATAAAGGCCCTATAAGATGCACTGTAATCCCAAACCTCCAGAAAACAAAAAGCAAACCACCATCACCCAGGCCTAGCTAATGAGCCCAGAGAGATAAGATTCTAGGGCCTAGGCTAGGCCTAAAGTTACCACAGTACAGTCATGGAAAAACTTGTCAATGATTACCTTAAAGCAGTGCACTGATTAGCAGTTAACACCCTACTCAGGCAGGCTATTCCACTTATTAGCAACCCTATGAGAAAAGCTGAACTTCCTAATGTCAAGTCTAGCAAAAGACTTATCAAGCTTTGTCACCGAATAACGAGTAGGCCTAATGTGAGGCTTAAGTTAGACCCTAGCCTAATTATCACAAGCAAGGAAACAATCTCAAACAAAGCAAGAGCCTGCTTTCTGTCATTCAATGATCTGGAAGTGAACTTTAAATTTAGCATATGCTCTATGTTAGGACCTATTTAGACCTACAGTAGGCTGGCCTAGGCTAGGTAATGTAAATACTAAAGAACAAAATGTGTAGTCTACTGATCCACCTCATTCGTTTGGCTATAAAATAGGCTAGGCTACCTAAAGGCTGAAAATAAAAAAAATAACTTAAATCAAATGGAAATCATACCTGTACAGGGCCTAGGCTGCAGGCCTGAGAAATCTTTCAGATTCACAAAACTATCAAAAGGTATAGACCTATATTCGCAAAAAGCACAAGATTTACTACCTAGCTTGAAATACTGTGAGACCATTGTTGCCAAACTGTTGGTGTGTGTATTACTTAAGGGTAAGTATGGAATAGGTTTCAAAGGTTAAATGAAGATATAAAATTCTAACATTAGGGTAGGTTAGTTAGGCTAGATGGTGTTTTATGGCTCAGTTTCTAACCCATTGGTCTAAGGTGGATAGGGATGGATAACAAGGATATCAATTAGGATTTAATGCTTTGGTGGTTCAGATTAATACTGAATAGGCAACGTGCACTTAGGGCATAGAGACAGTGTCTAAAGTGGCAAGTTCAGGAATGATTGTTGGCAATACATGGTTTTCAAGCAGCATCTCTCTTCCCCTTCATGTCCCCAACATATATGCAACTGCTTGATCCAGCTTGAAGTTTAGTTTATTTCAAAGGACACCTAAAAACTAAATTTAAGTGACTGTACATTGCAGTACATGGTGGTCTCCCTTGTTGTAATATTTACTTTTTTTTAACCTCTTTTTTTTCACAGATAGAGCTCAACATCATTGATTAAAGATGCTGTTTGGAAATCAAGATGCAAGTAAAATTCCACAGACTCCAAGTTCACAAGCATCTCAGCAACCTCCCTCAACTTTTGAAGAATTTTTAAAAAAAGAAAGACTGGTAGATCAAATGCTTCCTGTTGAAATGTTTCTCTATTCTTTTTCTGAACCACTTAAGCTTTTAACAGAAATGTTAACTTGCTCCACCTTTATGCAAAAGTATTGGTATCCTTAATTTTTCATACATGAAGAAATGGCCTTCACTTGAAGTTTTCAAGATTGCTGCATTTCTTGTTTATCTTATCTGAAAGTCATACCCTAGCCACAGGTGTTCCTTGCATGTTTTGGTGTATGGTGTATATATACAACAATGCAAGGAGCTCCCGTGGCCCTAGCTGGCAGCTCCCGTTAGACTAAATGCTGGCTAGCCTTGATCACCAATGAACCCAAGGCTCAATTTTTGTGGTTGTCCAATTGTCTGGGACAACTAAAATTCCATGTGGACAACCAAAAGTTAAAAGGTTGCTTGTCCAATGGACAACTATATTTCTCTATGATTGAAGAAGTATGATGCTAACTGGTCAACTCTTTCCACTTTTTTCATCAGACCATATTTTAGAATTCAAGTGTTTCTGTCTCTCAAACATCACATCTTTTTATTCTTCAATACCAATAATACATGAACACAATTACTGTTAAAGTGTAATTGTGCAAAAAATGTTTCAGACAACCAAATTTCCTTACGGACAACTAAAATTAGTGGAATAGTTGCCCAAAGGACAACCATAATTTTTTCTGAAAATCAAGGCCAGGAACCATTGTGTGAGTATCCAACTATTATGTAATAGATCCATTGCGACAGTAGTTCAGCTGAGTGCAAACAGTATGCATCGTCTTCAACTTTATGTGTAAAGGCTTGATGCAAACAGATAAAATGGAGTAAGGTGTGAAACAGGAAGTCAGGTTCAGAACTTTAGTACATCACTTTTTGGGTAAAAACTGTAGTATCAGGTTCACAGTCTCTTAAAGGCAGGAATCTCATAATGTATTTAATGACAGTCGGTTATGCTGCTTTGAAATCTTTCACTTAACAGTACCAGGGTCACAATTTGAGAGTTTTCCGGTCAAATAGAAAGTTTTCAAGTTAAATCATACAGTACTTTTTTTTATGCCCTAATTTTTATTTTGGAGTTGCATTCTTTGCAAACAACCATCAGCATATGTCTCTAAATATTCTGCTCTGTCTACAGTTTAATTCTCAAATTCTTTAGATTTAATAGTTTAAACTACTGCCTGATTCACTTTAAGGTAAGCCATTTTGACTAGGATATAAATAGTACCACTCTTCTCTTTTCCTGAAAGTTAAAAATGTAAAGTTGCCCACTTTTGTCCTTTTATATATTAGAGTGGTATGATTTCTGGTTTTATACTTCAAAATTTTGACAGTTGACAATTTTTTGCTTTTCACAACAGAAAGATTGGCCTGTTACCGATGAAAAGGATTTGAAGCTTAATCTTGACGGAGAGAAAAATCTGTTGGGGTCTGTTGAGGATATTGTAGAAATGTTGAGAGAACATGCTCGTATCCTTTTTGCAAACTAGTTGGAGGTATTATGTTTGAAACACTGTAGATTTAAAATAGTATACTGTCCAAATAGGTTTACTTTTTTCATTAGTTTGTTTTGTAAATATTTTATCCACTGCATACTGTATGTAAGTGTAATTCTGTAAGTGGTTTTTTTGTATACCTGAAGAGAGAAATGATCAAATCAGTGAATAACAGAGGTGTAGCATATACAAAGAGTCAAACAAGACTAATTAGAAAAGCTGAGGAAAAAATTTTATTGTAGTGATCGTGATAGTTGCCTTTGTGAAATATGTTAAATGTTATTTTGTTCAGTCATGTATGTAATGGGTGGTTTACAGCTGTCACTTCTCAAAAGACAAATGTAATAGTTTTCTCGTGTGCAATGTAAAATTAAAAATACATTTTGATTAACTTTAATACCTGAAGCAGCAAAGATTGTCAGTAAAATATTTTATCGTTATTCAAGTTTAAAAAATTCAGTTAAAGCCTCATAGTTTGCAAATCAGATGTGACATGTCTATTGTAAATTTGGAAGACTCACACAGTCAAGCACATTTTCAGTAGCCATTCAAGGTTAGAATAAATGATAAGAAGTACCTTTTTCAAAAAATGTAACTCTTTTTTTCAAAGATTGTAAATGTAAAATGGTAAAGGGCTAATCCTCTTACCCTGAACTACAGTTTCTGTAGCAGTCCACTTAAATTCTCAATTGGTCCAGCTCTTTGATTGACAGCAATTTCAAAAAATGCAGAGTTCAGGAGCTCATAGCACAGAGGTTGTATTGTACTGAGACTGTTTCGGTTTATACACATTGGGGTCTTGTGAACTCACCCTAAAGAATGAACTAAAGATTGTGTCTAGATCAGGATGAATGTAAGACAGTTGCAGGAGGGGCTTAAGTAAGTAGGTTTGGAGAATTGGAACTTTTTGGGGTGAGATGATTAGGCCTTCAAAGACACATGCATGTGACTTTTGTGCAAGATTGTGGCAATATGGAATTTTTTTAGCAGTGGCAATTGACAAAAACTCACAAGTTATTTAACTCCGGACCCAGAGTTGCAACTCAAAAAGAAGAATCAGAGTTTCGTTTCGTTTCGTTTATTGTTTTATCGCTTTTACATATAAACATACACATATAGAGTATAAACTCAACAAAAGAATATAAGGACATATAAAAGCGAAAGGAAGTACACAAAAACCCCGGGGGGCTTGAAAATATGCACTCCCTGAGAAGAAAAAAATAACAACAAGCAGACTACTGATAAACACACAAAAAAAAAATACAGTAGCAAAAAAGGGAGGTTACAATAACATAGCAGAGGTCAAAAAGAAGAGAGAGATCTTTCCCAGCTTGGAAACCTGTCCCCCAAACCACAAACCCCACCCCACCCTGCTCAGCAACAACCGGCTGCAGTGAACAAAATGCTGAAGACCTTTAAAATGGCAAAACATGATGCTAAGAAGCCTACGGAATGAATTCAGTGCGTTACATGTGAGATGAAGCGTAGTAGTCTTGAATAAAATGGCGTGAAATGTTTTTCCTGAAGGACTGGATACTTTGTTTGGCTATGACAGAAGACGGGAGGGAATTCCAAAGCCGAATGGCTCGATTATGAAGGCAGTTGTGCTGTAAAGAACTTTGAATAGTGTCCAGATGTAGGGATGCAGATTGTTGAGTGTTGTGATTATGAACTGAGAAGTTGTGAGAAAAGTAATTTGAAAATTGATTGGGCAGCAGGTCGTGTAGCGAGCGATAGGTGAATGTGGCAATATTGGTATTAAAAATATCAGAGAGTTTCAGAAGGTTTAGCGACTTGAACAAGGAACTGGTATGGTCACGTGGTTTGGAGCAAGTGATGTGACGAATAGCTCTCTTTTGTAAGACATTTAACTTATCGAAAAGAGTACGTAACTTATCGTAAGACATTTAACTTAAGAGTAGCTCTCCAACCTTACTATCTTTTCATGTATGTCACTAGTGACTACTTTATTCATTTTAAGACAAAGGCCTAACTAAAACTAGGAAAAGTTTTAAGGTTCTTATCATTATTTTTTCCTTAATGTTAAACTTTTTTAGCTGTTGCCACAAATATTTTGGATAATCTGGACTCCAAGATAGATTTGTTGCAGCAAAGGCTTGATGTTTATGCAAATATGATTGTTACAGATGAAAAACCATCTGTACGGTCAAATAACCAAATGTATAGCTCTCCAAGCTCTGGTAAGTAAAATGATTAGTTTGGTTTTGGGGGATTTTTTAAACGACTCTCCAATTACTTCTCTTTTATACCCAGGATGTATGTCTGTAGACTAGAATGACAGGTTGAAATTTAAACTACTCTAGCAAATTTTGAAAAATCATGTGAGACTACCTCAAACGGAGGGTAATACACAACTGAAGATAGATGAATAGACTAAATAGCCTGGAGTGATTGGAATTATTAGGGGTCTGTTCACTTTAGTTTGAGGTTGGTTTACATGAAGAATTTACCTAAATTGAGCCACAAATTCATGGTTGTTATAAAGGAAGGGGTATAGTGTAAGCAGTGTGACAGAGTATTGTTATTAACCCAAACGCAAAGTACAAAACACAAAGGTGAGAATGTAATGGTATGAACTACTTACAAAGTAGACAAAAACAAATCTTTGTCTCATGTTATATATAAATCTTGAAACTAGGGTGTCCCTGGTGACAGGTTGATTTCCATAGGGTATAGCATCACCTACTTACAACATTGCCAGTTAGCATTCCAGTGTAACTGGAATAGTCCATTTTGTGACACAAGGTGATTATGGCTTGTAGATTCACAAACCAAAGATAAGTTTTGTTGAATATGAATGTCAGATTTTAGATATCAGATAAGCAGATCTTTAAGGATCAGAGAAATTATTAACAACATTTCTAAGAGTATATCAGCAAAGCTAACAGTTTTTTATGCTTTTTCAGATAAGTAAATAACTGATTTAAATCTTAATAAAAGCTCCGTACATGCTTTTACAATGAATATAGACTGTAAAAATTATTAAACAACGAGAATTGTCAAGTACAAGTTTGTGAAGTTTTGTTAACATGAAGACTTCTTTGAATGTTAACTCAAGCAGTTCAATATTTGTCTTTCCTTTCCTTTCAGGTCCAGTGGTGTACCATGCAGGTATCTATTATTTAACTTATTGGAAATAATTATGACACGCTATGAAAAACACATTTTGTAAGATTAAATTATTCATTTCTTTAAGTTAGAGGTTATGCTGAAATGTAGGTAAAGTGTAAACAATTGCTTTTTCGTACACATTAGGCAGGTGAGTCCTTTGAAAAAGTTTTAAGACTATTTTTGTAGCTCCAAGCCATAAGGTGGGAAACTGGGCCATAAAACTCCATCTGACTGCCTGACTGACTGACTGACTGACTGACTGACTGACTGACTGACTGGACTGGACTGGACTGGACTGGACTGGACTGGACTGGACTGGACTGGACCGGACCGGACTGGACTGGACTGACTGACTAACTGTAATCCCCTACATTTTCCCCCATCAGTGAGCTTAACATTTTTTGCTTATATAAATGTTTGCTGCACAGAACAATTATTTCCTTATTTTTCATTATCTTCAGGTGACTTTCAGCTGCACATGGTAATTGATCCTATTCAAGAGTTCTGCTAAAATTCCATATTCCCTTGATATGGGGCCTGGCTAAAAAAGTCTTAAAGGAATGTTTAAAAGTAGTTTGTAGAAACATGTTTTATGGTACAATTTTCATTCCTATGTACAAGAAATTTTTAATCCATTGGATGTGAGTTTACCCTTTTCAATTCATACATTGTATTTTGCCGTAGAAAGTGTCGTAATTTTGAGCTTCAGACAATGAAACATGAACATCTCCTTTAATTCTCTCAGATAGTATAATGTTACCAGTTCCTGTATTTGCAACCCACTACTTACACCTTTGTTTTATAACCCTCTGATCAGAAATCAAAAAAAAAAGCAGACCTCTCAAGTGTCCTTCATGTATTGTTTTTGCCGACACTTAAATCAACTTATCTGTTGAAGGCTTACTGTTTGGACTTCAAAAACTGAGATTTTACCCTTCATTTTAACTTAATTCTTACCATTTCATATTTTTGTTCTCTGTTTCATAATTAGTGATGGAAAAAGCTGCTCAGTCAGATGCAGTGAAAGCTCATCGAAAACAAAAGAAAGACAAGACCACAGATATGAGAGCATTGATCTTAGGGAGCAAAGCTAGAAGTGTTGAGGTAAAAATTGCTTCACAGAAACAGTTGCATTGTTTGGAGAGAGGCATACAAAAAAATCATTGACTGCAAATAGTAAATATGGGTTTAGATTTGATGCTTCGGTTGCAGTTTAAGTCTGGTACAGTATCTGTAAGGTAATCAAATCTATTAGAAACTAGCACTACTTGGAGATGAAGCTACCTAAGATAAGATAAGATCAACTCTATTGAGCCCCACAGGGGTAACTGAGTGCTGGCATAAAAATCAGAAACATAAAAACAGCATACACATATATCAAACAGATAACGTTGCACTAGTACAAATTGCAAAGTAAGAAACAAGAAAAAAAAAACACAGACAAAGGGTTAAAAGGGCCAAAAAGGCCCCAGAGGCAAGCTTTAAGAATGTTTAAAATTCAAATTGCGAAGATTAATACATTGTGGTATAAATGATAAGGGGTGTCTGTTTGTATAAGTCAAAGGCATCCTGCCCCCTAGTGGTATCACTGCCCTATCAAGGTATGTACGTAGGGGTTGTTCATTATTACATAGGATATTGTTGAGTGTGCATGACCCCAAGAAGGTCCTTGACCAAAATGTTGTCCTAGTCAGATTGTATGGCACAGCTGCTGTTTGGCATTGCATTCAGAGCAAAAGTATCATTTTCAAGAGAGTACAGTGTCATTTGTTTGACAGCTCCACAAGTGTAACCATGGCCTTGTTTTAGAGAAGACATGTCTCTTTCTTCCATGCAACTAAGTGTATTTATTCAAGTGACATTCACTTTTCATACTTTGGAGCCATCTCAATGCTTGTGCCTCATAGAGTTTGCAATGCTAATTTTTTTGCCCCACATTGTAAACCAGTCAAGATCCTCCATTTCTTTTTCAAAAGGTTCCTAGAAAAGCACTGTTAATAAAATGATTTGGAAAACCTGAAATACATTTCTTATTGTTTAGAAACATTAAATAGCAGAGATGCTTCAAATTACTGAGAATATTGCATTAGTATTTGTATTATAAATTATTTCCTGATCATCACATTTCCTTTCTTGGGTATCAATCATTTAGATGATGACATACCCAGGTTTTAAGGCCACTGAATTGACAGAGCTACCACATGGATTGGAAGCCCCTCAACTACTTGATAGAGTTACCAGAGCTCAAGGATTCAATGTAAGATTCTTTGCACATTCTTTTTTTTTATTTTACCATAATCGTATTTATTTTGATCTTTTTTGAGTAATATATAAATTCAAGAAATCAACTTAATGAATTGTGTGAAAGATATTTTTTCCAAGAAGGGTGCAAATAATAAGACTTCCAAAGAGCCACTGTTTATTGATTAATAAATTAAAAATGAAATCTTCCCTGTGGGCTGGTAACAGAATATGCTCACAGTATCCCCCATCTGCCGTAAGAGGCCATTAGAGAGGAAGGCTTGAAATGGATTTGAGACCAAACATGAACTTTAAGAGCAGTTGAACTTTACTTTTTCACCTACCTGACTTTATACATAACATTCGTGTTGGTGTGCCATTAGATTTCATCGAACTGTTACGAAAAAAAAAACCTCAAGCACATTGTATGCATACATTGCCTGCAGCTGATTTCTCCATTTTTTGTCTTCAATTTCAAATCTTTTCCTTTAGCTTTTGATCACTGAAAGCAGTTTGTACCATTGTCAGTTTGACTGTTATCTTGTTAAAAGGGTACTATTTCTTAACTTTTTTTTATTTTCCTTTTTATGTAAATTTCATCCGTAAGCAATTGCATAAATATCTGTCAAATCATAGAAGATACCATAGTCACTCACTGTTAAGTATATTAGTACTTCAAGTGTACCTCAAGTAAAAAGTTCAAAAACATATATTAAAAAGCATGAAAAATGAATTCTAACAGTCCAGTTCCCATCTTCATAAGACATTCTTGAGCCAAGATTTAAATGATGAAGTTTTTTCACATAACTTAAAATGTTACATAGTGTAATAATTTGTCATGTCATGGTTGTTCTACTAAAATCACAGTCTTTGTATTTCTTTGTTTTTCTGAAAATTACTGCACCTTGTACTAAGTTGTGATAGCACTCTTACTCTTATGAGTGATGTAATTTTTAAGCTCTCTCCGTGCAACATACTATACAAGCAAACAGGAAGTATTCAAGGTCACAAAAAGATTTTTTATTTTAAAGGGAAACAAAGCAGGTAATGTGAGTTGTTCAACAAGAAAGCCCAAATTATTGTGCAATGAACTAATTTGTTCTTTAGTGAATAAATTTTAACATTTAATACCCCAACAATGGAACAACCTATGACAGTGGAACTTGGATGAATGAGAATGATTTTGCAAGCCCTAAAATGCATGTTTTCAAAATTCTAGACTTGAGGTACACTTTCATTTACAATGAACATCCATGTTTGACCACAAAGTTTATCAACTCAAGACAGTGAATTTTGTTTTTTCCCTCCCTGTAGCCTGGATTCAACAAGTTTTGGAAAAAGTTATTCCAGTCTGAGGCCTCTGTTGCTGTCATGCAGGATATCTTTTGGTGGCTCTTCTTAGATAAGTTTGAGGTATGAGAAATATTAACGTGCTGTTTTGATTGCAGTAAAAAAGTTGATTTTCTAACCTCAGAAATCCATTGTTCAACTGAGGTATATCAGGTGTCCAAACCCACAGCTGGAGGTCTATTATTATCACTTCACCGAGCTTCTAGTCCACTTGGGTTGCAAAAAAATGATACGGTACTATGGGGCTAGGGCTTCTTGACTTGGATAAAATGCCTTTGCATGGAGTATTACTGTCTGTTAATCATCAAATTGTGTAATTGGGCAAGGAAGGAAATCAACTGTATATTTTTACCCTGACCAATTCGTCATGAATGGTTGAATTTCCTTTTGTGGGAGAGGGGGGTTGGATGAGGTCCTTTTTGGGAAGGAGTGGAGGTTTCAAAAGTTCAAATTCCTTTGTTTTGGTCAGGTAAGAGGTACCATTAGCTTGTAACCAGATGCCAGGAGATGGAGAGAAATTGTTGGAGGGTAGTTTCATATAAATGTTCTGCATTTTTCTAGCAAATGAGTAGCTGTTTTGCCCATTTGAGATTTGAACACCTGTATGTTCTGTAAGGTACCTAGGTAGCTGACTCAAGCCTAGTTTGGGGAAAAGTTATTGGTAATGGCAGGCAATATTGGTTGACATTTTGGCCTCCTTGGTTTGTGGCAAATAAAAATCAATAGGATTGCCTGCCTGTGAATAAAGTCTGAAGTGAATGTTTTAATCTATCCTTTGGTAGTTATACAGCCTGCTGACTCCCCACTAGTTTTGTAGTTGAATGAGTAATACACATCCAGCACCAGTAATTTTCTGCTGATTGGAGTTTAGGTTATTAAGGGAGGTTTTGTATGATAACATATTTATCACTTATTTTATAGACATAAAATACTATGACCATAAACTACTACAAGGTAGACCACACTTGTGTTTTTTATTGCTTATTTATTTTATGATTTAAACAGAAACATCGAACTGATGAACAGAGGAAGATTTTTAACAGAATCTCTGACAGTTTCGTAGCTCTCTTTACCAGTGTCAACCCAGAGATTAAGGATAAATTTTTTGCAGTAAGTTGCACTTTATTTATATGTTGTCACTTAATAAGCTAAATTTGAAGAATTTGAAAGAAATAGTGGGTCAGATGTTGTTATAATGGTATAATGGCAATTGAATATTATATGTGACCACCCAGGATGGCAAATCGGGTATTACGTCGACTGCAGGCCATACTGAGTTTTTAATACTGCTGGAAAGAGCTCTGTACATGCTTCATTTTGATACAAAAACCATGAGCACACCACATTTTGAAATAATTCATATGTCTGCTCAAGATGGTCAAATTTAAATGAAAGATATAACACTAAATTTGATAAAAATTGCAGCATTTCAATTGTACATTGTTCGACATGATACCCAATCTGCTGTGGTGTGTCACAATAGTATTTGAAAGAATTACTCAGAACTAGTTTGACTTCTCAGAAAATGTGAGTGTACTCTGTAAATTATTTCTTTATTAGCACAAAACTGCTTCCTTCTCCAGAGCTGCCAACCATTCTGTTTTTGCCAGAATAATTCTGTTTTTTGGAGAAAATATGGCATTTTGTTTTTTCTTGTCAAATTCTGTTTTTTTTCTTCAAAATTCTGAATTATAGGCTAATTTACAGTACATGGTGATATTCGTTGATAAGTTTGCATTTTGCACTTCTTAGTTCTGCATGATAAGCCATACATGTCCTACACATATGATATGTGTACTTTACTGCAGATGCCAAATATCGACCACAGTACTTGCATTCCTGTACAAGTGGAGTGATCTCAGTTTCCCCAGACCCCATTATTGTGACCTTGGCACAGATTGCACAACTTGTCAAAAAGTAGTATGCTGTGCAGTTATACTGTACAAGGTTGTAAGTTTTGTTTTGTAAGATTTTTTTTTTTTTTGCTGGAAATTCTGTTTTTTGCCATTTGAGTTCCTTTTTTCTGGTTTGAGAAGGTTAACAGCTCTGCCTCTATGATTTGGTCCCCTGTGGCCTGGAGTTGAAAAATGTGCCCATGGTAATCCCTGCCTGTCATTAAAGGCAACTAAAGGGAAGCCAAACTTGGAACTTGAACCATATTTGAAAATAATTTAAGCTTTGAACTTTTTATCAAGTTGACCAACACTATATAACACATTTGTGTTGGTGTGTTGTTAAATCTTGTCCAACTAACTAACTCCTTCTATGATTTGTGTTTGTTATAATGCTAATTGGATACTACAAAATGTAAAGTAGCTGCTGTTATTTGTTAAATACCAGCTTTAATGTGAACACTGATTAATCTTTTGATCAGTTCCTGACTACAAAACTTCATTTTTATATAAACACAATTTATGTTTTTTTTTTCTCATTTTCAAGGTGTATGCAGATTGCCTGGCTCAAACTGTCTTTGCTGCTTACTGGGAAGCCTTTGTTGACTCACATAAACAGTTTGACGGCCAATTCAAACAAGATATCATGAGCCTCTGCTCTGAGTGGGTTGCTGGTGTGTATGACTTACTGATTGCATTAAAATCTCCAAGAACTACTTCTAAATATCATTTTCATTTTCTAATTTGGGAGGACACAGTCAATGAGACAAATATTGGAAACATATTTTTCATTTATTGGAATAAAAAACTGCTACTGCTCTTGGTGATAAGAATCTTTCTCCCTGTATGAACATTTGATTTTAACATTTTTTGTCTTTTTTCAAAGTACAAGAGATGAATATTTGTCTACTTACTAAAATCTGTCAAAGTCTCAGAAAGTTTTAAATATTTGTTCACACATATTTTGAATTCAGTGAATCTCTAAGCCTATTATGACTTTCAGTTGAAAGCGAAGGGATATGGGGGTGGGATTGGCTTTGGATTGTGGGAGGGTTTGAAGATCCAAAGATGATGGTTCTTCTTTTTTTCACTTCATTTCCCTAGTTTCTCACAAGTTCTTCCTGTATTCCTGGACACCAGATATAGGCCGTAGATGCAAGAAAATGTTTGTTCACCTACCCCTATCTTTCTTGCTCAGAACACTGTTACTGAACTTTAAAGTTTTAAATTTTGTAAAAGTAGAAAAGAGAAGTTCATTTTGCACATAATTTCCATTAAAGTATTGTATAACCAAAACATCACATTACAAATGAAATTTGGCTTTTACAAATGGGAGAACTTGTTTCGAGTTAGAGCATCAATTAGAGTTTCTTTTTACAATTTTCTCACATCTTTTGTTCTGCTTTACATTGACTTAAATCTTACAAAAAATGATGTGATTATGGTCTAACATTGTGATTTGTTAATTACAGTGTGACAGTGTGGTGGAGACTGTCTTGTATCTTGGTGGAATTTTGGTACTGAACAAATATGAAGGAATTTTTATTCAACAGTAATTTACATAATTTCTTTTAAACCGAAAGACCTCTTCAATGTTTCAATATTCTGGAAAACAATTAGTTCAGAAGGGAAAATGAGGTGTTGAAACAAAATGTTAGTAATTATCTGTCAAACTATGATTGTCCCTTTGAAATAATATAATTTCACTGTCTATCACATTAAAATGAAACATTTTTGACAGGAGTGAAGTCACAGCCGGAATCTTTCTCTCACTGGAATGTGAAGAAACTACAACCAAGGAGTATGAGCAAAGCACAAGAGGAAGACCCCAATAAAGTCATATTGATGAAAGATGGCAAGGTCAATCCTAATGGTGAGTGATAAAATGCAGGGTTACCCAACCTTTTTGTGACAAATTATCTCTTTTTGGTTTCGATGAAAAGAGAAACCTATGCATTCATGATGGCGTGCGTGTGTATGTATGTGTGTATGTGCGTGTGTGTATGTGTGTATGTGTGTGTGTGTATGTGTGTGCGTGTATGTGTGTGTGTTTGTGACACTTTGCTTGTTTACACGATATCTTGAGAAGGGAAAATCTGACAATTCTCAAACTTGGTACACAGATACCCCATACTCAGAGGAAGAACCCTATTGATTTTGGTGGAGGTCAAAGGTCATCTGGGGTCACAGGGGGTCAAACCCCAAAATCCTTGTTTACACGATATCTCAAGATAGGAAACTTGGAGTAATTTCAAACTTGATGCGTGGATGTGTTATGATGTAAGGAAGAACCCTATTGATTTTGGTGGAGGTCAAAGGTCATCTGGGGTCACAGGGGGTCAAACCCCGAAATCTTTGTTTACACGATATCTCAAGATAGAAAACTTGGATTAATTTCAAACTTGATGTGTTGATGCTTTATGATGTAAGGAAGAACCCTATTGATTTTGGTGGAGGTCAAAGGTCATTTGGGGTCACATGGGGTCAAACCCCGAAATCCTTGTTTACACGATATCTCAAGATACGAAACTTGGAATAATTTCAAACTTGACATGTTGATGTGTTATGATGCAAGGAAGAACCCTATAAATTTTGTTGGCGGTCAGAGGTCATTTGGGGTCACATGGGGTCAAACCCCAAAATCCTTGTTTATACAATATCTCATGGTGAGAAACTTGGATTCATTTCAAACTTGATACATTGATGTGTTATGATGCAAGGAAGAACCCTATTAATTTTGTTGGCGGTCAGAGGTCATTTGGGGTCACATGGGGTCAAACCCCGAAATCCTTGTTTGCACGATATCTCATGGCAGGAAACCTGGATCCCTTTCAAACTTGATATGTTGATGCATTATGAGGTGAGGAAGAACCATATCTATTTTGGTGGAGGTCAGAGGTCATTTGGGGTCACATGGGGTGAAACCCCAAAATCCTTGTTTACACGATATCTCAAGATACAAAACTTGGAATCATTTCAAACTTGACATGTTGATGTGTTTTGATGCAAGGAAGAACCCCTTAAATTTTGTTGGCGGTGAGAGGTCATTTGGGGTCACATGGGGCCAAACCCTGAAATCCTTGTTTGCAGAACATCTCATGGCAGGAAACATGGACTCATTTCTAACTTGATATGTTGATGTGTTATGAGGTGAGGAAGAACCGTATCTGTTTTGGTGAAGGTCAAAGGTCATTTGGGGTCACATTTTGTCAAACCCTGAAATCCTTGTTTACACGACATCTCAAGGTAGGAAACATGGATTGATTTCAAACTTGATATGTTGATGTGTTATGAGGTGAGGAAGAACCCTATCTGTTTTGGTGAAGGTCAAAGGTTATTTGGGGTCACATTTTGTCAAACCCCGAAATCCTTGTTTACACGATATCTCAAGGTAGGAAATTTGGATTGATATCAAACTTGATATGTTGATGCATTATGATGTAAGGGAGAACCCTTTCGTTTTTGGTGAAGGTCAAAGGTCATCTGAGGTCACAAGGAGTCAAAGTCTGAAAATCTCCCTAATGTGATATCTCAAGTATGGAAAGTTGGATGAAGTTCATATTTGTTATGTGGATGTGTTATGGTTAGGAGGTGGTCCCCATTTCTTTTAGTGGAGGTCAAAAGTCATCTGGAGTCACCGATGGTCAAAGTCTGAAAACCTTGTTAACGCGATATCATATGTTTAGGAAGCTTGGATACATTTCCTATTTGGGAAAGTGGATGCATTATGGTCAGGAGATGGTTCCTCTTGTTTGGGGCAGAGATGAAAGGTTATCTGGGGTCTCCAGGGGTAAAAGTTGTAAACCCTTTTAAATGTTATTTTTCAAGATAGCTGCCTGTTTGTCTGCCTGTCTGTATGTTGGTCTGTCTATCTATCTATGTATGTCCTTTATGGAGGTCAAAGGTCATCTGAAATAACAAAATTATTTTTTGAACATGCCAGTATAACATTTGAGTGAGAAGATTAACGGTGCATGATGGCATTATTTGAAATGAAAAATTCATGTATCATCGAAACCTCAATGCATTTTTGCATTCTGGTTACATTTGCCAGTCTCTCGAGACACTTCTTCCAGGCCAAATTGGAAGCTATAATGCTGATAGCCTACATACATATGGCTCCTGCATTTGAATGCAAATCAAATCTCTGTAATGATGTTTTACATTGATTTTAAATTTGATCTCAGAAGGAAATTAGGAAATGGAAACTGTTTGCTCTTAAGGGGAAGGCTGAGATGAAAAATGGTGCAATATTTGAAAAATTTTGAATTATGTTTAAACACCCTTGACATTAAATGGAGGTGTTCTCTTATTGCTTGGTCAGGCTGCTTCAGAGTGATTTCCCTTTCCTACCCCCAGGCATGGGGGCCATTGACCCCCTGGCCACCAATGCACATGCTACCATTCTATGAGGAATTTTTTTACATAAACACTTTTTCACCATAATTATCTTCAATCCAGTTTCTGTCTTTTTTTCTCTCACAGCTGATTTCTCCCTCAGTTTTGATTTTGCGGATACAGATAAGATCAATGCTACAGATACTACTGATCTTCCCCAGGCCAGTGTGCAAGAACACTTTCATGTTTCAAGGAGTCAGAAATTCCCACAGCATGACAAGGAGCAAGCTGGAGCTAAAAAGTTTTCATATTCTTTGCCAGAATCTCCTAGAGAGGTTTGTAAAAAAATTACTTTGAACCCAAAGGCAGGCCAATTCTCACCCAAAAACTACCATTAATTGGGTAGTCTACAGAAATTTTCAATTGGCACCTCCCTTTGATTGACAGCAAATTTTAAAAATGAAGAGTGGTGTAGTTCAAACTACAGGACATGTACTGTACTGAGAGTGTTCTGATTACTCAGTGGGGTCTGTCTGGTATATTCACCCTGAAGCAGTAAACTGGGAGAATGTGTCTGAATGAGGATGAGTTTAGATATTTGTGGTGGGACATAAGTAAAAAGGTTGGCAAAATTGGAACCGTTTTGATGATGAAAACCTGCCTGTAATAATAGTTGGGTGGGGAACATTCGTACTGTAACCACATATATTTTGAAAGCTACCCATACAGTCATTTGCTCTAGCAATAACTAAGTTTTTACACATGGATAACCTGCTGTACTGGCACAGACTTTTACACAATATGTGCTATGTACTTGACATTGTAATTATGTAAATCTCACAGTACACACAGACACAGACCTCTAATGTCATGATTACATATGTTTTGCTAACATGCACTGCTAACATCAGAGGGCATTCTGTGTCACAATTTATCATCACATGTGTCAACAAATACAGATATCACTTGCTATTTTGTTGTCATGAAATGTTTAGACCATTTCCTTTCTTCTTGGTTTTTATTCTCTTTGTGTTTTTGAGTTATTTGTATAGAGGTTGATCAAACAATGTGTAAGCTGTTCAGTTTTTTTTGAACGTTCAATGATCGCTTAAAATCCTCCTTTACCACAGATTTGGCAGGAAAGAATGACAGGATAATTTAAATCTTAGAACAATTTTATTGTCTCCCCAAATACATTTTGAGTAAGGGATGTAAAAATTTAAAAGATGCAGAGTAGCTTACATTCCATAAATGCAGAGAGAATGCTTTGATTAGTCAAATATTTGCCCTGTGTTTTCACCAAGATATAGCCTTCAGCAGGGAAGAAGGTCTGTGACTGCACATGGGAGTTGTTTTATACTGTATAGTTATGAGAGGAGCTACAGATTGCACAGTTGGGAGGATTGGAACAGTTTGGATGACAAGATTACCCTTTATCAATTTAAATATGTTGCAATTGTATGAGGCTTCTACAGCTAGAACTCCATTTGATTTATAGTGGGTATAGTGGATCTGTTTGACTATTAAATATGCACTTACTTATAAGTAAAATCAATGTTTTTGGGTACATGTCAAAGCACATTTCTTCACAGCAAAACTTCCTTCATGTTGCAATTTTGTGGTTTGACCATATTACAATTAGGGACTTGTTAGGGCCAACTTGGCTGAATCATCAGGGGTTAGATAATAGATGGGGTTTCATAGCCCATTTTTAACCACTGAATTGGTTCAAGTCAAGCCATCCACAACGTTTTTTCCAGTTGTGGCTCACAGGATTGTTTTCCCTACTCCATTGCTTATGCTGACTGTGGGGGTGAGTTTGCTTGGTTAGCTTGACTAGTCCCCCATAAAAATGATAGGTCTCCTAAAGTTTTGTAAGGGCTGTGTTTGGTCCAGTAGTAGAAGCATCGACTTCCCATGCGGAATTCCCCGTTTCAATTTCCAGGTCGAGTCTTACCAAGACTTTCAAAAACTGAACCTACTGCTGTTGGGTGTGATGCTCGCAATAAGCAAAGAGCAAGGGAAACAATTCATTACCAGACAACTGGAAAAAGGGCTGAGAGAGCACTGCTAGATAAAACTAGAGGATTAG
The DNA here is from genome assembly GCA_037179385.1 of Holothuria scabra. NCBI lineage: Eukaryota > Metazoa > Echinodermata > Holothuroidea > Aspidochirotida > Holothuriidae > Holothuria > Holothuria scabra. The sequence continues at coordinate 47,813,616 of CM074188.1, forward strand.
AAATTAAGGAGTGAAGCCCCATCTATCTAGCTATAAAACTAAAATACTTCATGAGTTTTGTTTGTAACATCATCTTTTACTTGTAATCTTTCACCTCCAGTCCCACCAGATTGGTCCAGGACCTGATTTTGAGAGGGTACAGTTTAATCTCAAAGGTCGTAGTCCTCTGGTGGCCCACTACCTACACATGAAGGGACTTTCCAGCAATGAAATGAGAGGGAGAAATGTTCGAAGGACAGAAGTTTCAAAGTTGCAATATCCTTTGATATTTTGTGCTATATGTAATGCTTATGTCCTTCATAAATATATGTAATTATATTCTCACACCATTCATTAACAATTGCTCAACTTAATTTTGATTATTAATTCATTCATTGGTCCTTTGAGCAGAGCGTTAACTGTTACTACGTGGTAAAATGTTTGAAGAGAAATGAAGCGTTTGACCTTAGTCATGTATTTATAAGCAAAATCAACAGCAACGGGGATAGGGATTGTATAGAATCAACCACAGGACAAGCAATGGGAATGTCATTTTCTTGCTTCATTTACTTATGTAGATTGGTTTTAATTTGATAAAAAACTCTGAGGTTTTTATAGATTGTATGTGTAATTTGTTTTAAATGTAATCAATTTAATTTAAGATTCTCCTTAGATTTGAGACAGTTGTTTAGGTAAATACTTTCTGTTGTATTATTATAGCTTCAACGATCATTATTAGGACTGGTATGATGGACTTGAAAGACACATCAACACACCAATTTATTATAGAATGTCAGCTAGGTCATTTGGTCACCTCATATTATAGGCAGCAGATAATGTGGGCATATTCTGAAACCTTGGGAAGCAGGGAAATACCCCATGAGGATTACCTTTCTGGCACCTGGAACACTAAACCAGACACAGGGAAGTGTTTCAAGATTTTCACATCCTACCGCAAGACATACTTAAGACTTGTTATCAACGTTTGCAACCTATTCCAAGACAACAGAGAATAGCTACAGCTTATTGTGTGCTACTTTAAAAAGAGATGATGTTCGTGGTTTTTTCACCAAACTGTACAAAATTATTTTTCAGCTAGCTACAACGTACCCCAATGTACCCCCATTACGCGTGCGGCTCGGTTACTTGCCATTTGGTCTTCCCCCCGGAAAATGAAATGATATTCCAGGTGTCATGTGATCAACGAAGACACCAAATGTGCCTTCACTCTCTCTGAAAATACAAAATCAAGTGATTTGGTCACTTGATTTCATGTTTTCGGAGATAGCAAAGGCAGAATTGGTGTCTTTGTTGATCATGTGACACCCGGAATATCGTTTTATTTTCCAGGGTTAGACCAAACGGCAAGTAACCGAGCCGCACATGTCATGCTGTTGTTTACCTGATAACTGGGATATTAGGAAAACTGTTTGTTGGACAGACCACATGGAGAACCATGCGTTGTCAGGGAAGCTTTTGAAGTGGTAAAATTTGACTAGTTTCCAGGTGAATTCTGGTGTTTTGCAAGGTAAGAAGCTAGTCAAGATTGAATCACAGTCATATTTTCCTTTACTCACATTTGTTTCACATCCCCTGCCCCAACTTACAGAGAAGTCATCAAGGAAACAAAAAAGTTTTCAAAGGCAGTCCATGATGAGTACCACAAGTAAGTAGATCAGTTGTTATAACGATTTGAATTTTGTCCCTGCCTGTATATCTTGGAAGTTACAAAAGGTATTTGTTAGAGAAGGAGAAGCAATGTTCTATAGTCTATTTGATACAAACATTGTTTCTGACCATAAATCTTGCTTTTATCACCCAAATGCTTCAATGAACCAGTTTTAGTGACATATTATCGAAATTTCAATGAAGAAACACATTTCTTTCACTCTACTTGTTAAAATTTTGTTACTAGCTGTCATGCAAAATTATAAAATTTATGTCATTTGACGCTATGGAAGACAAGATGTATCATTTTATTTGAAGACCACAATAATATCTTTAGAAATTACTTTCATAATTTGTTCCTTGATGATGAAGCAATTATTTAAATATGAGGGAATTGACTTGAACAATGCTTCAGTGACAAACATGGCACAACTGAAGTATTTGTTGCCATGAGTTCTACTACAAATTCTTATGTAAGCTTTGTCATTGGTGGAAACGAACCTCAACTCAAAGTATATGCAGACCATAGCCTTTTTGGGGGGATGACTAGGAAAAGGATGGTAGAGGTCATCATAAAAATTACATAGTCATAAGGGATTTAACAGTAGAAACCTGTCAATCAATCAATCAATTAGAGGCACCTCAAAAGATATAAATTGTTTTCAAGTACATATTGTCTGAAAAGTTTGTTCATTGTGTTCCCTTTTTCAACAACTAATCCTTGATTGTAAAGACTTGCATCTGATTTAATCAAACGGAGACTCATACATCAAACTTGCTGTTTCAGTGAAAGAAGATGAGATTCTTCCCACATCTTTGACGACACAGCAGTAATAGGACTAAACGAATGTTAAAAGAATTACCAACAACCTGCCTCTGATAAAATTATACAGCCATCATGAGATAATCTTAAAAGAATATTTTTCTGAAGTCCTCCCAACTCTCTGGCAAAGAGCCATTTGGCAAAACCAAATTTTGAACTGTTTCAAACTTTGAACTTTGAACTATGTTGGGCAGTTGTTGCTTGCATGCTAAAAGTCATTTTGGGTGCTGATATTCAAGCAATGCAATCATTTAATTTCTACTTTAATAGGATCAGTGACATTCTGGCCAAAGAATTGGCAGCTATTGAGAGGCAAAAGCTTCAGCAGACCCGAGAAATTGAAACTCTCAAAGAACAGATTTTACAGCATACAGCTGATATGAAGATTATGAGTGAAAAAATATTAGACTACAGGGTAAGTTTTTTAAAAAGCCTTTTCAGTATTTTACCCCTTGTAAGGACTTTATGATCCCTGTTCCTATTTTCTGTCAAGATTACTGCAAAAACTATTTTTTGGAAAATAGTTCTAAGTTTTATTTGTTTCCCTACCCCCTCCCTTCATTGTAAGGCTCAATGTTGAAATAGCTAAATTGCAACTCCCTCTTCCAAGCTGTAGCAGCCATGCGCTGTTATTATTCATGTCACAGCTCATAATTCTGCTGTTATAATGTGTGATTCAGTAAAAGCATGGTTAGGACAGCTACAACTTAGGCAATTCAGCTGCCACCTTGTTTTAAAATGGTGCATCAAATGGTTCCTAATATGCATCTAAAATTTCCACTATTTCAAGCAATGGATTGGTTCAGGTTATGAAACACATGCAATTTACTCCTTTCTCAGTATAGTGACAATACCATCATTTATTTTTTTTTTCTAGTTTGTAAGCTTCTTAAATATAAGGACACAGTATCTGTACTTTAATGCCTGCTGTTGCAGGAATTCCTTTAGCAAGACCTGTAAAGATATAAAGGTGTGATGTTTTCGTTAATTTTTTCTCCTGGTAGCATGGTCAGGGCTGGAAATAAATAAAGAGAACACACAATTCATCCATTGAAGTCACCAAAGTTATCCTCCTACATTACAGCCAATACCCTTTAATTTTTGGTGATCAAAAAAGTTTGTTCATTGTGGGAATCAATCTCCTTACTCCTACAAAAAATAAATAAATAAATAAATAAAATAAAATAATGAAAAAAAAATTCAATGACTACAACTTAGCTTGGTACAAAAGTGTGGTGCATTGTTTTACATATTTTGATTATCTTCTTAATTGGGAGCTTTATATATTGTTGTATATTTTTAATATTTGTTGTTTGTTCTATTTTTGTTATTTGTTTACATTGAATGCTTCTATTCAGGGAAAGGAGGGATTTGTAAACTTTCTGAAACAGGTAATGAACACATTATTCGTTGTTTGTTAGTTGCTAACACCAGTCAGATGCATCCCAGCACCTTCATTAACAATGTACCCATGCTGTCATCCTGACAACACAAGACTTACTATATACACTCAATCACATATTGTTTATTCGTAAAGCCCTTCACTAAAGGTAGACCCTTAGAGGAGTGTAACTTCCTTTAAGTAAAATTATTTGGTGTTTGTCTTTGAACATCAAGCCAAACTTTTGGAAATGCTATAATTTATTGTGAACTATCAATTTCATTCTGCCTTGGCAGTGAGCCTTTGGGCCACTCACTCTTCTTTCAGTGCAGTAAATTTTTGAAAGGTATGCACACTATAAATATAGAAATTTACACTTCAAAACTAACTTCAATCATTGTATTATTTAGGAGGGTCACACAGCTTGAATTCACTTTCAACTTGCATAAGGGGAGAGTCATTTATCTAACTGGCCAGTATCGGCAGGTGGGCAAAGGAAATACATAAGTGACTTGGCCATAACTGCCAGTCAGATAAATGACTCCTCCCTAAGTGCCACTGCTCAAAGCTGAAATTTTGAACATTAATTTGATTGGCAGTTGCCCCAAAATTCCTGTAATTTGTGAAAAAATCAGCAAACTTGCAATGTACTTAAATATCTTTACAAGTAGCCTACGTGTGAAGACGCTTCTCAATAAGAGTGAAAAAAAAAAAAAGAAAAAGTAAAGCAAGGAGTTCCTGAAGTCAACAAATCAGTAGTAAAATATTGTCACATGATTGAAATAAGCCATTCCTGAATTACAAAGTAAGCTGATGTTATTGGAGACTTTAATTTCCCCTTTAAATATGCTCATATCATGTCCTGATGTCTACCACTCCTTCATGTTAACCAGTTAACCACATTTGTCAAAAAAAGGCTACTAGATTTAACCAGAAAGTTATCAGTTGCAGCATGAAACCTTATCTAAGACCTTGTGTTATTATATGTGGATTATAAATATTACTTTTTATCAGTGCCACAAAATTATGATGGAACAATTTCCTCACTTCATTTCTCCGGGTCTCTACTTCAGGTGACCTACAGTATGCTTAAATGTAACTGTGAGTGATTATTTTTCAAAGGAGCAAGCTCTCCTCTAGTAGAAGTCACTACTGTACCCACACCCCAAAATAGGCAGCCACCTTAAGCTTGCTAAGAATTTATATATATTCAATCTTATATTTTCATTAATCGTTCATCAACAATGCAGAAGTTTCCACTCCATGTGATGTTGATTTCACTGCACCTGATTTGTCAGCAAAAACACCTTCCTATCCCCTTCTCCAATGATGTCTTAGCTATGGTTCTGTGTTTTACATAGCGAACCTCAAGATACCTAGCTCTTTGTTAGGAGTGGATGTAAAACTGATCAGCTTTATTCAAACTCCCCTCCATACTCCCCATGCCATTCCTCCATTCACCGTTGACTAAAATGTATCAAAAGTTGTCTTCTTTACCAATAAACAATAAAGGCTTGGAAAATATGATGTGAAATGATGTAACAATGGTTTCAGTGTTTTCATGCTTTTACCCCAAAATGTTCTACCACTGGACAAATGTGTAGGTTGCAACAAGTTTGCTTTTTATTTTGAGATAAATTACAGTGCTTTGTTTCACATCAATTCACTAACTTAAACTGCACCTTTTCATTTGTGATCATCATCTAATGCAAAATGTGTCTTCTTTACTGGGTTTGGATTGCAAATACCTGAATAACCCAACACAGTAACTGAAATTATTTCGTAATTATAGGCTTGTATGCTGACTGAAATCCATTCAAGCATGGGGCAGGGAGGGGGCACTCACTGACAGAATGGGTTGGTAAATGTCTCGTTCCAAACAAGCCTATATCAGGTTGTCCAACTGGTGTGCGTTGTTGTGTCTTTAAAATGAAATGTAAAGTGTGCTTCCAGAACTTATTGATCATGCATATATAGGTGGTGTTGATCTTGTAAATTGTCAAACATCCATCCATGGACAGACGAGTCAACTGGCTTGATAATAGGAAATCATTCTCAAAAAGTATGATGAAGCACTCTTGAAGGCCGGTTACAATTATATATTATTTTGTCAATAAACTATTTGAACACCTGTTGGAAAGTGAAACTTGCTCCTCAAACTTCAAACACCTTCATAAATGTTGGAAGTTGAAATATGTTGGGATAGCAGTCCATTCTGTCAGACTTTTGTCCATGAACATCACAATAGCAGTGGATGATAATGACTTTGAGCAAATGTGCCATTGTGCAAACAGAGCTGAAGGTTAAAGGCTCATTCATCGTACTGGATGTTTCCCTGCAATTAAAGGATATTATGGCCACTCATAATGAACATTTAAAGGGCAAGAGCAGTCACCCCAACTTGAAGTAGTGTAGTAGACTGTCTTGTTTCATGATTGGCTGTAGAGAGTCATGTGACAACTTTTTTTGCTGTTCAAATGCAAAATTTACTGCTTGGTTTACTCTGGATATGCAATATTGAAGTCTAAAAATATGATGAAAGATACTTTGAAGAGAAATAGAAGAAAATTGTAATATATAGCTGTTGCTTCAAAATAAGGTTGGGGGAACTGCTCTTGACCTTCAACTGCAAGTAATGTCAGAAAGTGACAGTAACTAATAGTTTTGAGTGTAATCTCAAGCAATACACCATCAATTTTTTCACATAGGAGCGTGAAGGCAGGAAACTGAGGAGAAAGGTGCGAGCTAAAGATGAAGACCAGGTTAGAGTTCCATCCTCTGTCTCTTCCTCATCCAAGACAAGTGATGATGAAAATGATGAAGAAGAAACAGGCTCTTCAGAAGAAGACCAGTTTTGAAAAGCAACCCCTTCCCTTGCCCTACAGAAGGGGAACAAGAGACTGAAAACATCATTAGAAAGTTCCTGTGGTTAATGTTTCATTAAAAGTTTTGGGATGATGATGTCAATCAATTTCATTATTTCAATTTTATTACGAAAAGTCATGCCATTGAGGAGTGACCGTATTGTTAGGAACAGAGTTGGGAGGATGAAACACGGATATTAAAAAACTACTCTTCATACTAGTGCTATATTAACGTACAATGAGTGGGGTTGGGAGAGGGGGAAGGTAATGCTCCCCTAAAATCACCTGAAAAGATGCTGCTCAAGCACAACACTAATTTTTTAACACACTTTAAAGTTGTCACAAACCCACTACTGCTTTAAAGTAGTTGCAAACCTTTTCTGCAATACCACAATAAACCCTTCTATTGCCCTTCTATATAATTTTAGAGCTGCAGTTTTCAGTTAGTAAAAATTTTATCTGAGAGCATTTCCAGGAATCTACCTGTTTCATAACTGCAACCATAGCAACAGATTTGTATAAACCATAAAGGGTATATATTTGAAGTTAAGGATATGCATATTGCCTCAAAACACTTTTTGCGACACAAAGATCAAGAAAAAGTACAGTAAATTTTGATGTGGCTTAGGTTTGTGTTCTGCCTTATTCCAAACAGTTACTGTGATATTCTTTCTATTCTCTGTCACCATTAGCTATTTGAATTAACATGAAATCAAGATATAATGGCAGGATTTCTCCTACAAAATGAAAACAGTATGCCTATTATACTCTGAACCATTCAGTCACTCTATAATACTTGTAACAAGATCCTCTTAAGGTTGGGCAACTGTAAGTGTAAAAATTTGAGGTTATATATGCTGTACGAGTGATGGTTTTAAAGTATGTATGTATGCCAATAAAATCACTCGTGGAAAAAAATCAAAGAAAGGATGTGAGAGTAGTGGGGGAGTCAAATAAGGATTTTTTACGCTACAACATGAACAGGGAACTTGGTGAATTCTGCACATAATGGCAGAAGTTATGGTAAATGTACTAAATGTCAAATAGTTTGGCTAAAACTTTTAGATCTAGCTAGATGCATTTGCAGCATGTATTATATCTTAGTTTTAAAACAGTTTTCTTAATTTGTTCACAACATTCCCTGGGATCACTAGCTCTAAAATTCCCTTTACTCCCTACCATAAAGACTTATCTCTTACTGACATCTCTAACGCCCCCCCCCCCCCTCCCAATGTTTCAAGTGACATCACAGTCCATGCTATTGAAAGCTTGCCAGGAACTTTCTGCGAGTAAGAATTACAGGTGAAAATTGGGGGAAGGATGGGCGAAGTGGATTAGAGAAATGCTGTTATGAATAAGTTACCTAATAAGTAAAATAACTAAATTCCCATAGGCCATGGGTGACCTGTTGATTCATGGAATTTTACGTTTGCATTTTCCAGGCATTGGAAGTCATGGTAAAAGTGATAGCTTATGTCATAGAAGGTAAATTGTTTGAAAAATGTCCTTATTTGACTGACTCAATTCTGGTTGTTATCCATCCTGAAAATATACCAGTGAGCATTCTTTATGGTCTGGAGAGGTCATGGAAAAGTCATGACATGTGCAGTGTGAAGGTCATTGAAATGTAGATAGAGGAATGTGTACTATAAGAACCTTGAACAAGCCAAGCACAGTCTTGCTAGACAGTCTTTCATTCTGTCCTGTTATCTTGAAAAAATGTCACTTTCTGACAAAGTAGGGCTTGTAGCAATATACTAAAAGGTCATTTTCCCTTTACATCTGATGAGGATTGTTTAATGCTGAATAAATCTTCACAATAAAATATGAAAGACAAAACATCATGACTTGTTTTGCTATTTTCTTTAAATAGATCTTCCTTTTGTATTTATCCAAATTTTTTAACTTTCTCGAAGCAGAACAGTGTGTTCACCTGTTTTACAGCATAATAGTAATATAAACATGGATTTACTCTAGAATTCTACTACTGGTACATTCAGTTCCCACATATGGTACCAAGAAAACATGTCATAAAAATTGTTCTCTGATTCAATTAACAGTTATGACAAGTCAGCCCTGGTATTCTCTGACTTAAAATATGCTTCAAAGTTTTGCACAGAGGAGCAAAAATATGAGTAGAGCATTTCCTCAGCACATCACATGTGTCCACAGTTTAAGGCTTCCACCTCTAGAAACATTTGGATTTCTCCAAATTTTGACAAGGGATAAAATGTTTGGGAATAACAGGGATTATCAATAAGATACTTATGCTCTATATATTTCAAATATTCAACAAGGAGCACACTAAAAAAATAGCTTCTTCCAAGTGGATGCAAGTTCCAAATATGACTTGAAGTGCACATCTTGCAGACATATACTAGTCTGTTAAGCATGATCCCACTTTGAACAACTTGGTACTCTGTGGTTCAAGATTCCATAGTAAGTTTTACCTCTTTCCATAGATTTCTGTGAAAGTTTACACTTATATTGATCAATTTGAATGCAATAGCAGAGAAAGAAGGGTGTTAGGCTGTAAACTGTAACCTACCATACTAACATATAGGAGAGTAATAAAAGTTATTCCCACCCTCAAAGCATACTTTCGGATGATGTTATTTACAATCTCACCAATAAATAAAATTTTAAGATTTTTGTACCATAATTCTGTTATCTCCATTTTCACAATTGTACAACCTTTTTGCATCCTTGATAAACTTAATTAAAATAGGGAATGCAGACGATTCTATACACCAAGATTTACCATCAGTTACCACAAATTTGACACTACCAAAATGAGAAAAAAGAAAAACATATATTTGTAATTTATGAGGGAGGAATGGAAAAAAGATTCAACGTAAATGTTCTACAGTCGTTTCTTGCATTTTACACACTTTGTGTTCTTCACACTGTACACATGCATAGTTTACACAATTCATCCCATTGTGGGGCTTTAGAACAAGTAAGTGTTGTCTTTGTTTTGCTCTCTCTCTCTCTCTCTTTGCCTTCTATAAACAATTTACCCTCTAATCCAAAACATAAAATCACAACCAGCATATAACATTTTTTTCACCATTTTCTCCATCTTTAAGCAAGCTGACCACAGGTCAAGCTGTAACAATACACATTACACCACTGTAAACTTAAAATATTGCTATTTAAGACATGGAAAACTTTCCCAAGCTTTTATTTGTTGCATTGAAAACTGCAGATATTACTTAGAGTATATGAATGGAATCTAAATGGTCACAAAACACCATAGGCAAATGTTATTTCACAAAAATTTCTATTTCTGCCCAAGCAAAGCCTTACAAAACTTGTGCTGAAAAATTGTTTGACAATAGCATAGGTCAATGACTAATAATTCACAGGTGTTTTACAAGAACACAAGTAACACCAAGTTAACTTGTAGCCACAATCCTAATGACCAAGATTACTGACACAAACCATCCCTTTAGCCCTGATCCAAGCATTCCCACCACCCCCCCCCCCTCTCCTTCTTACACTACCCTTACTTGGGGGAATCCTGACTAAGACAGAGCCATGACACTGATATCATAGGAAACCTTTTCTCCTTATGCTTATAAAATGAATATTTCAAAGGAATACAATCATGCTAAAAGACCTTTTGTATCAAATAAGGATGTCAAATTCATACTTTGGTGAAAAGTTTGAGTTGAACCATGTGGCCTACTTCACACCCCTCCCTTCTTTTTTTATTTTCTCTGCATTTACCGCAAATTATTGGGTTTCATACACCTTCGTAACCTGAATTTGAATCAAGTAGGGATGTCAGACTCATACTTTAGTGATAATTTTGAGTTGAACCATGTGGCCCACTTGATTATTACCTCCCCCCCACCCCCTACATCTTCTCAGTGTCTGCTGGAAATTACTGGGTTTCCTACATCTTAATGACCTGAAAAACTCCATTTTCAAGGTGTAGAATGAGATACAAGTATGCAACCAGGCATTATTTCCATCTACTATGTGCAAACAAAGCATTTAGTACAGCTTTACATGTCTAGTACTTCCACCATCAACATCCCAACGATCCTACTAAGCAGTGCTATCTATCTTTGCATAAATCATTATGCCATCTGATCATCATAATGTTCAGGTAAAGTCCTCCATTTTAATGTACCATCAGCCCCACATGAATAGAGGTAATTGGGTTGCAGTACTGCTAGTTGCAGTACCCCTGTGGCTCCTGGACGAAAGAAGCTGCCCTTGGAATGCTGACCAGCAAAGCAGTGTAGCAGTCCATGGGCTGAGAGTGACCAGACCTGTTAAAGACAAAAATGCAATAATTATAAGCAACTTACATGAAAAGGCATTGTCATAATAGAGCACACCCAGAGGTCAGGCTACTGTGTCCCCACTTTCCAAATATTGTGAACTTTTTTCCTTTTGATCTGTTGTTCTTTTTTTCACTCATTACAAGCAAGAAACAGACATACAGCTATTTCCAAATTACAATTTCAAAGAATTGTGGGATAGCATTTTGCTGCACATCATTTTTGACCTTGTTAAAATGTCATTGACAAATATGACGCCTACCAGAAATCTGTCCCACAATCCTTTGTAATGCGATTTGGAAAATGATCTATGAAGACCTCTCCACTGCAAACATATCTACACTTAGCCAATTTATAACAAAATTGGCATGTATGTCAGTGTCATAAATACAGCATCACCTATGGTAGGGAATACAGTTGAATTAGACTGTTCAAAGGGTAAAGCTACGAAACTCAACTGTGTCTCATTTGTATATAAATCGAGGGAAAAACAGCCATTAAACTGATTAACTAAACTATCTTATTTTGTTACTCCAATTCATGATGCATTCTTTATAAAGACAAAGCAACTTTTTCCCCCCGCCCCCCCCCCACCCCCCCTAAAAAAAGAGCATGTTAGCATCTTAAAACTTTTAAGTAACACATTTGCATATACAAAACAGCAAAAAGTCAACACATTCATTTCTAAATAATGGGTCACTTGACAGAGACCCTGCCACTTCCATTCTTATCACCTTTGATGTTACCAAAGTATCTTGCTCATGACTGGCCCTGTTTCATACAGGGTTAAAATTGATATTTACTTTGCATTCAATTGGACAACTGCATGAGAGGTCTAATTTAAGATCAATAGTAACTCTTTGGGTCAAGTAGCCAATGGCTTTATTCTAGTTCTGGTGATACACTGATATCACCTGCTCTCACAGAATTTGCCAGTGATTGCTGTTTGAATGTTAATCCAAACTTTTAATCAGAAACACCACTTTTTTTTTTTCAGAAACACCACTTTTTTTTTTTTTTTAAAAAAATTTGATCAGGAAACCATCTTATTTTTCTACCCAATGAAGAAATTTGCAAACCAAAAGACCTGTAATGAACCAAAGAGTAAGAAGGAACTTCATTTGTACTTTTTGGTAAACTAAATCTTGTAAAACACTGCAAAATGGGACTTCCTCAATATGCCTAATATTTTTCTGTTCTCGGCATGGAAAAAAGGTTGGGGTACCAATTGATTAAACCAGTAGGTTGCAAAATTGAGGCATACAGCCCTACCTTACCCAACCCAGACCTTGAGTTTTAATTTTGCAGGTGTGTTACAATCCATTGGTGTTTGCTTCAAAAAATTTTGTTTTGCACATTCTGAATTTACAATTCCTTGAAAACATTCTTGACGCATTGCCATATGATGACAAGGTGGATTGAAGAATATTTAAGGGCTAATTCCCTAAAAAAATATTGATCACAAAAAATGTGTCAAAATATTGGAAAAGTTGATCTGGTGGTTGTCTTGTTAAGTGCAACGCTGTGCTTGAATTCTTTTTCTGCTAATGTAAATTTAAAATGTTCATGCCCTATGTTGCGAAGACACCATATCAACTCCAATTCCTAACTCGGTACTAATTTAGAATCAATACCCAATAGTGACTGAAGTCATAAGGGGCGTGGTAGGTGGCCCAATTCACAAATATAAATAGATTTATTTGAGCTCACATCTTTATTTAGGCATGCAAAAAATTTCCTTCTCCACAGTGATTTGAGGAGGGTGATGGTGTACAACTACACTCATAACCCTCACTCATCCCCAATCCTTACCTTGATATTTCCTTCAGATGAACCACTAACAAAAAACCCTTCACATGGACTAACTGCTAAACTTCTTATGCTTGATTCGTGGGCCTGGAATGTCTGTCTAATCTTTCGCTGTCTCAGGTCAAATAGGGCCACTTCACCACGCTTACTACCAGAGATAATGGTTTGTTGTCTGGGACAGTAGATGAGGCAAGGACACCCACCTTCATGACATGAGAAGGCTGTCAGATACAAAAATAAATTAATGTTAAGTAAATTTAAAAGTATGTAAGTGTCATGATGCAGACAATGACATGAAAGAGTGATCTATTAAACAACTTCCCCGTTGGAGCTGGGTGGTTGGTATCTCCTATACAGGGGTAAGCAACTTACCACAACCTTTTCACTCAACTAAATCATGGCTTCAATTACTCTATGTTGGAGAAATTTGTAGGATGGAGAACAAATATTTCACTTTTATTCCACATTTACCACAGAGAAGAATCAGTTTGGTATAACAGGGAAGCTACATACTGTACATACTGTTCATACTGTACATACTGTTCTACTACAATAACAGACAAAAGTCTTCTAAACTGTAAATGAGCCTGGGTGATATCCTATCTTAAAAGTCTACATAACATCAACACATTTTAAGGACTGTGATACAATAGATATTCCAACAAAGTTTCACATGTCAGAATGACAAGGTCACTAGAAGGGCCAGATGTGTGATACAGGGGAGGGAGAGAGGGAAGGGAGAGAGGGAAGGGAGAGAGGGAAGGGAGAGAGGGAAGGGAGAGAGGGCAGGGAGAGGTGGGAGGGGGAGGTTGAGGAGATAACTTACCATGAACCATGGCTTTTTTAGATGGCATCAATGTATCCCACAAGCAAATATTTCTGTTATCATTTGACAAGCCTGCTGTTGCTAGAAAGCTTGAGCTTCCCAGGAACACAAAGTCAGAGGCCATTTTACTGTGACAATGCATGCTCTGTCAAAGAGAAGAGAAATGAACAAGAAAGTTACTTCCACAGAATTTTACATTATTTGAACAAACAAGATCATTAGAAAACAAGGTTTTGGTACTCGGTATAATCAATAAGCAATACGCTTGCATGTAAAGCATACACTATTTCATGCATGTTTGTAGTTAGTGTCATCAAGAGATAAAAAAACTAGAAAGCCAACAGGCTTAGTGATTCCTTGCCGTATGATATATCACAGCAAACATGGAAACAAACATGACATGCATGAGGTCCCATACAATTATCCTACTTAGGCCTAATTGTGATATAATACTAGTAAGGTTAAAACTTTTTGACCTCATATGACCCAAAATGGCCTTTTGACCCCTTAAAATCAATAGTGATCACCTTACCAACATGAGCAATTCAAAATTAAGCTTAGTACAGTATGAGTATGGAACTACTACCTCCATGGTATGAGATCCCTCACAGTTATCCCCCTAAAAATATTATGTCTACAAAGTTTGATCTAATTGTCACCTCAAACCTTTGATCTCCACATACAAGAGGAATTTCTCACACAGCTTTAATATGCCAGAAAACTGTCTCATTACTTGATAAAGCGGTATTTTGAAACCATTTTTATCAAAAGTTTGGTCAATGGGGACTCTCCATTCTGAAGTCTCTATGTTCCATTGCCTATATGTTTCGAAAAGTCTGCATTGAGGTTAGTGTTTAAACAAGCCCTCATCGACACACTCTCCTACAAGCATTGGATCAAATACTGTGTTCTCACATACCCCGCGCTCGAGGTAACACTGTGTTACCTCATGCTCGAGTAACATGGGTTAACGCGGGGTCGGTGTTTAAATTTCGATCCACCTCAAATCGCAGGGTTAAGCAGTTTTAAACATCGAGTTTGTTTTAATCAAGCAAGGTCACAGGTATTTATGGCACTGATGACAGGTATTTTCTTAAATTTTGCTGTAATCGGCATGTGAAATATTTGGCCTCGTTACTATGGTACGTACGTAGCACTATCCAATCAATGAAACACTGGGAACGTGAGAACACAGACTGGAAAACACAGGGTTAGCCTGAAGAAAATATGAAGATAACATTAAATTTAGTATCAAAGATTGTTAAAAGTTACAGACAAACCTTGTGCCACTGTCCTCATAAGGACATGGAAGTGGGAACTAGATAATTAAAAACACCACGGGTAATTAGTTTTATAAAAAGAACTAAATAACTGATCATTTGGATCAAATACCCCTGAGCATGCTTGAACTGAGATTGCCTAATTGAATGAATCAAATTGTAACTGACCCACCAGAGTCTGTGAAAATTGCTGGTCACTGTTATCTTTAATACCTAATTCATCACATTTGACTGCCACAGTGTCCTGAGGGGTTTTCTCATTGAATCGTACAGCTCAATGGCTTTAACCATTTCCTACCTGTCTGGAGATAGTGTCTTACACTTATTTAGCCCTCTCAGTAAGGCTTGTTTTTCAGAAAGTACTGTAGTTCAGGTAATCAAAACTAGCATAATAGTATCTACTGTGTATCAAACAAAGGACACTTGACTTGTACTCTGTTATGTGGTGTTCCTACAAGCAGACAATTTAAGGCAAATTACAAATCTTGTTAATTTCTGGATTATTAGGGTTCCTATTTTTTGTTAATTTTGAAGGATATCATAGGCATTGTGAAGGGCATTACACCAAAAATCAAATACAAAAGGACCATCACTTATAGCCAAGGTTACACCTTTCTGTTGAGATGTCTCTACTGTATGTTCCAATTTATGGATGACTGTTAGGATTTGGGCTTGTTGTAACACTAACCTCAATGCAGTCAGCTTTTTGGATCATAGAGACATCATTATATAGAGGGCTATCCTCAATACCCAAAATTTTGATTTAAAGGAGCATGTATATCCATAATTTAACAAGACTTTTAATTCCCCTTTTGTCTACTTATACTGTAGGTACAGCATAACATACAGTACAAGTTTTCCTTGTTTGATACACAGTATACAACATTATGCTTGTTCTTATTACCTGAACTACTTTTAAATGACAGCAGCAATGCAAAATAAAATCTTAATACTTTTGAAAAGTGTCATAAAGGGTAATCTTGAAGCAATGGTTCTATGCATTAAGCTTAATGGTACACCTTTTTTTTTTGGGGGGGGGGGGGGGGGGGATGATAGTTACATGGATAAAAATGAAATGTGAGACAAGAACTCCCACTCGATGATGATATTTGACATAACTATATAATCCTTCACACAGGGGTTACTTTTTTGGTGCGGTTATCCAGATATATGCAGAGATGAGGCAAGTAGTATGCTGATACATTTTATGCTATCAAAAATTTAAAACAAATTCTAGAGTGAAACTAAGTGACAAATAATCACTGTTGAGCATGTATTGAAACTGTAAAGCAGAAACACCAATCTAGACAGACACCAATGTTTAAAGTTGTGTTCAACAAAGTTCCTTATACAAACACAGTATTTGTTCATTCCACCAGCTTCTATGTAAAGGACACTAATTTCTGAAGGGTGTCAATCTACAGTATTTCTTAGATGACTTTCAGTTTAGAAACTTGATCAGTGTACATGAACTTCTCCATCTCCAGACAAGGGCTAGGCAAACAACTTTTATTTGTGGTCAGATGAGACAAGATAATGTGGACAGTTATTTTATGCTGGATTTAGCAGAGGTGTGACTTTCATGGAGGTCTGACATTTTGACCACAAATAGAGTACTGAATGCCTGCAGGGAATGACAGGAAATAGGAGTATATACAAACAATGGGCTGTCATGGTTATGTACTGAGATAAAAATAAGCTTTCTTCAGAGGGTTTATAAGAGTCAATTAACACCACTTATACAGTAAAAAGCATAAGTCAATTGAGCTGTATGTTTGTATGAGGTAATCCTTCAGGACACTGTGGGGATAACTGACAGTCAAATGTGAAAAATTGGGCGAGATAACTGTGACCAAATGGCAAAGAATGGGTCAGTCACAATCTGATTCACTCTATTAGGCAATGACAGTTGATGTGCGCTGAAGGGTATTTGATACCAAATGATCAGTGTAAATTTAGGTTTTTGTAAAACTAATTAACTGTGGTATATCTAATTGATCAATTCCCACTTCCAATTAATGCATACTTGCATGCACATGTCCTCATGAGGACAGTAGGCACAAGGTTTGTCAAATATTAACACTTTTTGCCACTAAATTTAATGTTTTCTTCAGGTTTTCCTTAAGGTTATTGAAAAAGCAATGTATGTTATAAATGAGATTCTTGTGCATCACACAGAGTACTCTCTGTTCAAAGTTTATACTTATGAAGTTCCACATCAGTCATCTACTTAGTGTGCATAGAAGCATCTTCTAATATTTTCAGACTATGTCCCTAAGTGACCCTTATACAGACTGTTTAAACTCACATGTTCCGCATCAGTTTCATGAAAATCTATTTACTTGTGGCTGCAAAATCAGCATACCCATGAGCATTGAAGCATGTAGGCCAGCCTGATGAACAGATTTTGCCTTTTAAGATTGTATATTTTGCTCTGCCCACTTTTTCATGTATTAATACTTGGAACTTAATGTAATAACAGGGCACAATTTCATGCCAGAATCAACATACTGTACAGTAACTACTGTACCATGTGATGTGCCTTTTTGTGCACCTTAGACCTTCTTCCTATGAGTTTGCTTCAGTACTTTACAAATACATTTTCAAAATTACCTCACTAAAGAATTTACATAGTGAAGTTAATAAACTGTTCCAAAAAAATTATATACCCTATGCCTACTACATTACCCATGCCAAATAATTCTTACCCTTTCACCCTAACCGTTCATGGACATTAACTTCAACGGTTAGATACTCTTTTGAGATGTAGTGTTTGCAAGGTTTAGATGTTTTGAACTCTGATGACCCCAAATGACCTTTGACATCCAATAAAAACAATAGGGGTCATCTACTCAATATGGACAATCCACTTAGTAAATATGAGATTCCTGGCAGTTACCTTTCTTGACATATGGTGTTTACAAGTTTTTGAGCTTTTCGTCTCTGATGACCCCAAATGACCTTTGACCTCCACCAAAAATAATAGGGATCATCTACTTAATATGGGTAATCCATCTGCTATGTATGAGATCCCTCACATTTACCCTTCTTGAGATACAGTGTTTACAAGGTTTTGACCTTTTTCCCTCTGGTGACCCCAAATGACCTTTGACCTCCATCAAAAACAATAGGGACCATCTACTCAATATGGACAATCAACATGGTAAGTATGAGATTGCTCACATTTTTCCTTCTGGAGATATCGTGTTTACAAGCAATTTCCAAGGTATTTACATTTTGACCTCTGGTGACCCCAAATGACATTTGACCTCTACCAAAAAAAAAAAAAAACCCATCTACTCAATGTGGACAATCTACATGCCAAGTTTGAGATCCCTGGGGGTTACCCTTCTTGAGATATCGTGTTTACAAGCAGGCGTCACACACACACATACACACACACACACACACACACATACACACACACGACATCACCATCGCATAGATTCCTTGCCTGCCTTCGGCAAGGAATCAAAAACCTACACTGGTTGTCAGGAGAAATGTCCAGAGTAAACAGAATGACCTGCACCATCACATTCAAACTGTGACATCATTGGCTCTTTGAGAGAAAAACCTAAAAATGAATCTGTTTCAAACTAACTCTTTCATTGGTATCCTTTTGTAAAGTTGTTTGTGATTGTTTTTATATGCAAGGCAGAATACAAATCTATCATATTATCAAATGCTGTTGATCACATCCTTTTTCGCAATTGATATTATGATTAGTTGGACCCATCATGGTGAAGCTAGTTGGATGGGGGTTTATGGCTCAGTTTCTAACCAATTAGTTTAAGTGTTTAAGTCAAGCCAGCCACTGCCATTTTTTCCAGTCATGTTGTAATACAGCAAGTTTAAGCTCAATTAATAGTGTCCCCAACATCCTGAATCCACCATTATATCAAGCAATTTCTACCTCTCCTATAAACACCAAACAATATACATTTTGGTGGTTGGAAAATAACAATATCCCCCCTCCCCTTCTCCTTACCCTTCCAGTAAGGGTTGTTGATTTTTTTATTTTTTCAAAAAAATTATGATTTAAATCAGTGTTTTAAATCTGATAAATCGATAAAAATCAGATTTTTTTCTATTTAAATCATGATTTCAATCTGATTTTGATTAATGTGATTTAAACCAAACAAACCTACTCCCAGTTAAGGTTCAATCTGCAATCTATCTACCTATATGTAAATTTACCAATGACTACCTTTCCTTTATTTAAATCACCAGACCAAATAACATACACCTTCAGATCAAGAAACTCTTCCCCTTTCTTATTTCCCCCCCCCCCCCGGCCCCCATTCATACTTACCCAATATGGTTTTGTTACCACTGGGTTGTTCATGCCCATTTGCCAGAGACAAAGTTGTCCATTTTCATCACTAACACCAAACTGGAAAGTGGAATAAAGAAAAGGTCACAATGTAAGCATTTTACATGAAGCACTAGAATCATAAATGAAAGTCAAGACAAAATTAGTGTAGTACTAGTGGGATTTTCATGCTACAGGTTAACAAAACTATGAAGCTATACAGCAGTACAGTATTTGTGTCAACAAATAACTTCAAATCATGCAATCCTTAAAGTATATATATAGTTAGTTAGAAAGCATTCTAAAGCCCAGTTTCCAACCAATTCGTTCAAATCAAGCTGGCTCCAGCCTTTTTTCAGTTGTGGCTCACTAGCTGGTTTTCCATACTCCATTGCTTATGCTTTAAGTATATAAAGCAAAATAATAAGTCTCAATACATTCCACCTCTTACCCTGACCTCATGATGTCAGGCATGGTATACGTTTCCCAAAATATGAATGTCATACCTCACAAATCAAAATGCTACGATTCAGTGATGAAAATAAGTTTTTTAGTAATTGAGCAAACTGTGACCTTAACCCATGCATTTAATTACCAAGGAATGTATCACCTACCTTAGCTGTCCTAACACCAAATCTTTGAATTGTACCACATAACCATTCATTCAGATTTTATTTTTTAATTTTTTGGGGGGAGAAGGGGGGTGGGTTAGTTAGATGGAGTTTTATGGCCCAGTTCCAACCTATTGGTTCAAGTCAAGCTAGCCACAGCCATGAGAGGGGGCGGACAGGAATTTTTCAAGAAAGCTTGTATCATCCATCTATGAGTGATTGATTTATTGATTGACTGGCTGACTGATTTGGTACAACAGAAAATACATAACACAAAGAAATATAAAAGGCATAAAGAACCCATGCAACAGGCTAAAAGACAAAATTAAGATGTAAAAGACAAGACAAGAAAATTTGGAGAGATGTATTACAGACTACTTTGGATATTCCCCTAAAAGCTTAAGGAAAGCTGATTGCCATTTGAGTGCCTTTAATATGTGTGGATGTGTGGCTACATAAGTAAATTTGTAATGTTCTGCTTGTACTTTGAAAGTATGAGACATTAATCTATCATTCTCAACATTTTTGTGACACATGATTGTACATGAGAGGGACCTTGTCTAAATAGGGGTAACAGACCATCTAAAATCAACACAAGTCCAACACTGATACACAATTTTTTTTAAGCATCATTCGTTCAAATTTTTAATCATCCTAACCTCAAGTTGGCATGTATAGATGTCTTCTGCATTTTACATACTGAGGAGAAAAATCCTAACTTTGGCACAAGGCCTTGTCCAATAGTTGAATGTCTTAACCCTTTTCCATGCACCTAGATGACCTAACTGCTATCCTAACAAGACCCTATGACACAATAAATCTAATTACATTCAATTACTTTCAATTACACGCCCACACCAACACAATTTTTTTGCTCTCATCACGTTCCAATGCCCTCCCAATGATAGAAAAATTCACTTGCATCATTCTTTAATCCTTATTTGTTATCCCTAAGTGGTTTTATCACTTGAATTCATCTAATGGCTGACATTTGACCTTGAAAACGAACGTCGAATGAACGTTCACTGTGTGCTCGCCGTGGGCAGGCTTTGTACACACTATATGTAAGGAGAACTACAACAACAGTGATCTTGACAATAACAACAGCCTAACTGGTTATAGATGGCGCTATATCACTATAGGGCACCCGTTTTGTGATTAGATTTGCGTAGGGAAATTTATAAGGAACATTTTGGTTTTTGAATGAGGAAAATCGGTTGAAGGGTTAGAGATTTATGAATTTTTGAAAGGAGGGCTTGTTTTGGGTCGTTTTCGACAACATTTTTCCAATTTTTCGACTTTAAGGGGCTATTTCTCCAAAACCCTGCATCCTTCTGAGTTGAAACTGTCTGAGAATGTTTTAGATGTATAAAGGTAGTTCCAAAACGAGTAAAGAGATGTTGCCTGCTTGACAGGTACCTGAAACAATTTTTTAAACCGAACTTCGTAAATTTTGACATTTTTTCCATTTTTTTAATGTAAAAAACAACTTAAACAGTGACTAGTTCAAAAATTGTCCATGATAACCCCCCAAAAGTAATTCATAATAAAGAGCATCTTTTGAGCTATAATTTGGTGCTTGAATAAAGGCTGAGGAGTGTATAGTGACCAAGTTATGGATTTTAGAAAAATATCTAAATTCTTGGGTAGTATGTACACCCAGACGTGCGGAAAAGGGTTAAACTTTTTCAATCACACCATAGTGTTAAAGCATATAAAAACATGACACATACTTGATACCATATGTAAGTATTAAAACAAGAGGAGTCATTGTTAAGTAAACTGAAACACTATTCTCATCATCTTTGGTCAATATCATTAATGCTTATTGAAGCTGTATTTGTTTTCACCATCAGAAAGATCATCACACTTTGAAACATTCTAAGTTTATACAACTCATGTTAAACCCTGACTCTTTTAATTGCCAATTTTGTGACACACACAAGGGAGGAAAATGGCAGAAGGGAGGAAAGGTGTAACCTTTTCTCCATTATATTTTCATACTTTCTACCTGTATCTATGTTGTGTATCTTCAAAGACGCCTCTCGTATGCCTCACTTCCTGGGGATTTCCCAGTGTTACTGGAGAATACTTTTAATAATGTGCAGTTTTGCTTGGCCTTCTAAAGTGTCATGAACTTAAGAATGTGTTCATAGCAATTAAATAAAAAAAAACTCCTTACTTTCTGGTACCTCCAAACTTCAAAACATTTTGACCCTATCCTGCTAGTGACCTACATTCTCTCCTCCAAGCTGTCTTTCTCTAAGAGCTGTGTGTAACCATATACCCCCCCCCTCTTTTTTTGGGGGGGGGGGGGCGACTGGTGGGGGGGGGCTTTTTTGCAGGGCAGGAATGTATCTTTCAGTGGACAATTTTCAAATGAGCCACTACAAAGGATTAAGGGGTATAGTGAAGGTGGACATTGTTTTTTTCAATGGCATCTTTCAATGGCCAAAAAATGCATACAAAAATATATGCCAAAACCCTTTGTGATTGCTATTTGGAAAAAAAGGGTTTTTTAGGTAAATTGTTCTGCCCTCTTCCTCAAGCTTCTACCATACACCTATCTGTAGGTGCCTTTCACATATAGATATGCATAGAGGTCTTCCACTGTGGCTTCTACACTATGTTCATCTTCAGTGGGTGTCTTTTTTTTTTTTTCCTCTTTATCTATTCATTTTCCTGCTAAGCCAGGTCTATTAATAGCTAGCAACCAGTTTTGATACAAAGTCAAACATCTGGCATTGCACCTTTTATTCTTAATATTTTCTTTTGTTTCCCTGCTGGCTTACAACTGTTTAAAGCTTTGTTTAGACATCAAACACCTGGCTTTACTTCTTTTATTCTCAATTCTTTCTTTTGTTTCCCACCTGTTTATAGTAACACTAGGATATCAAATACCTGGCTTTGTATTCCTTTCCCTGATGACCTTGGTCTATTTATAATCTGTCTTAAAAGAACATCTTTTGTAATGCTCACTCCCTGGGTGTGCTTACAACTGCTTCCTTTTGTTTTACAATATCCTGTCTATTCTTTAGAAATGAGCACTTGTGTTTTACAATATCCTGTTTTTTCTTAAGAAATTAGGGCTTGTGCCTTCACCTGTTGTTCACCTGTTTTTGTACTGGTCATGAATATTCATACCATTTACCAACCAGAAAAGACATACTAAGGATAAAGGTCGACAAACTTTGCAGTGATAAAAATAGTTATACATGCTAATTATTATTTTAAGTATACAAATTGTTAACTGTTGCCATATATGAAATTCCTGCTTGTGTGTGTGAGTGGATGGGTGGGGGAGGGGGGGACTGCCCCAACATTCTAGTTTTGATAGATTGAATTATCCAAGAAGACTTGTTTTGTGTACATGTATAGGGGATTGAAGAGTAGGGGGAGAGAGGGGGGGTATAGGGCAAAGTTTATAACCAACTGATTTAAATTGGGCTGGCCAAAGCCTTTTTACCACTTGTAGCCCACTGGTTGGTTTCCCAGCTCCACTACTTATGATGACCACCAAGCACAATGGCAGAAGGTTCCATTTTTAAAGGCTTTGCTATGATCTGACCAGGAACTGAACTACAGACCTCCCTGCTGCAAGTTGAATGTTCTGTTTATATTTGTATTTTAATATGATATATAATGCATACGTGCATGTACTGCAAGCTTCTAAGGAGAATTCCTCAAGAATAAGTTTAAAACAGTTTAAAAATGAAAAACACTTTTCAGAAGAGTGAGGTCTCACCACGGACTTCCTATATACATGGACAGAGCATGTAATGTGTACCTCCTATGCGTAGATTGTCCCCACCGACTGGGGTAAAAAAGATGCACCAAGATGGTGGCTGTGAATTTGTATAATTTGACCATGACTCTGTAATATTTTAAACAAATTTAAACTTGAATGGGAAACAGTATTAGATTCCTGCAATGCATGCAGTGATTTTGACCTTAACTTGCATTATTTTGAAATATTCCAATTTTCTTACAAAATCTATTCTTTTGAACTACTTGAGCAAACTTTCACACACAAAACCATAGAATAAATTTGTCACAATAAGACCCCTTTAAGGAAATCAAACAAAATCCTAACATTATCAATCTATCTTTATATTCTGGGAAACATTGCTACCATTACACAACACATTTCATGAATAAAGAAAGTAACTGCCAACATACCTTGTTACCCTGGTCATTCACTCGAATCTGTGATACTTTAGGAAACTGACCAGCAGTCCTGTGGGTGTAAAGCTTCTGACTATGTCCCCACTCCCATAGATGAACACTGCCATCAGCTGAACCACTCAGATCTGTAACAGGGAATTCAAGCATAATTCATTTCTTTTTAGTTATAATTCTCAAATTCTATTGGCCCACTTCAGTCATGTGACCCTACATTATTCCTTGATTAACTCACATTAACAGACAAACTTACTCATCTTGGGTTTCTCCATTTTTCTTGGGGTTGTGCTATTTTAATGTGGTTGTTTACAAAGCAAGATCATCATTCTTTGTAAGTTTATTTAATCATGACCTTGTGTATGAATGAACAAGATTAAAATATCTCAACCTGTGCTGTAAAACAGGATAACACACTCTTAGGGGTTAATGCTACTGCTGGGTGCCACAAACACCAAATGTACATTATCTTTTGTAGTCTTAAAATAATAAAAAATAAAAAACCGTATTCCAAACGAAACAATTCCATTGGTCAAAAGGATACAACTTTACATGTAATTGGAATACTGCCTGATCTAACTATTGTTACATTTTTTAAACTTAGAAGTTACACTTCTTCTAAACTTGTTCAATTGGGTTGCAGCCAAACTGAATAAGAGCAGAGATAGTGGCATACAGACGGAACAAATTAAACACAACACCCTCCACAGAGGCATTTTACATCATTTGTTCAACAATGCTTACACTTGTTTCTTTGTGAAGTGCCTTGGGCAGTTACTTTCAGAGCTGATTGGTGCTATACAAACCTAACATATTATTTACTTGAGTTCTATAACAGAGGATTTAATTTTTATTTAAATGTCAGTTAGAGAACCTACAGTATGGTAAGCTTGGATGGGATGCAAGACATCTGACTTGGACCACTGGCCTTTGAGTAATCTGTAATGAAAAATTCACAAGCATTGGTAAAATTCCTGATATACAGACAAGAATTCTATTACAAAAACCTATGAATTAGTGGCAGCCCCAGGGAAGGATGTAACCAAAGACTTATGTACCTAGAACTGGCTTCACACTACCTGATAATATGTTTTGAGGTGAATTGGAGAAACACATTCTCACACTAGCGTTGTACACAAGAGGTAGACCTACATATAGGGATTCATATACGCCTCTTTCATGCAATCCTGTATATGCAGGCTACTTATGTACAGTTGCAAAACTAGTTTTTCTTTTGTACATTTTATGCACAGATCAATTTCTTCTTTTGAATAGCTCCCACATACTTTTTCAATATTTTTATGAAGCCTTTTGCACCTAACATACTCTTCTGATGTAAAACAACAGTGTCTGTCTCTTTTGGGTGCACTGCAAATCTTCAATTTGCTTCCCATTAAAAGGTTTAAGTCAGTTCTAGGTACTATAATTCTGTGGATACAACAAGCACTTTGCAACCCCCCTTAACCCTCACTGCTTTTTTTAATTTTTCGTATCTTAGCTCTCTTTTCAAGCAAAATTTCCCCCTCCCTTTAACCCCCCCCATCACACTAATCAATCAAACCTTGTGCCCCCATACAAATTTCCTGGATATGCCCTTTTGAATCACTACCCTATCCATAGCATAACCAGAATGCAAAAATGCATTGAGGTTTCGATGATACATACATGCTCTTTTCAATGAAATGCTACATTTCTTGTAACAACTGGTGACCCAAAGTGACCTTTGACTCCACCTGTTAGTAACTGGTTTTTCTTTTAACCAAAACATTTCTACAAATTTCATACTGTGCCTTAAGATATTCCGCAAAAAAGCTGCTTACATCATAACACATCAACATATCAAGTTTGAAATGAATCCAAGCTTCCTACCTTGAGATATTGTGTTAAAAATTTTTCAGGATTTGTCCTCTTCTGACCCCAAATGACCTTTGACCTTCACCAAAATAAATAGGATTCTTCTTTACATCATAATACATCAACATATCAAGTCTGAAATGAATCCAACTTTCCTACAATGATGTATCATGTAAACTAGGATTTCAGGGTTTGGACCCCATGTGACCCCAAATGACCTTTGACTTCCACCAAAATTTCTTGGGTTTTTCCTTACATCATAACGCATCAACATATCAAGTTTGAAATGGATCAGTTTCCTACCTTCAGATATAGTGTAAACCATGATTTCCGGGGTTTGACCCCATGTGACCCCAAATGCCCTTTGACCTCCACCAAAATTGGTCGGGTTCTTTCTTAGGGGAGACGTCCAAAATACCTACATTCGTTTGAGTGCAGCTTCGTTCAAATGCATCTATTTGCATGCCCAAACACTTCCAGGAACGAACATGCCCCTGTTTGAACGAACCGCCGTGAAGAGCAACGTTCAAATGCGTTCAGTGAATGAGGGAAGATTTTTAATCCTCTGAGCAACACAATGGTCTTGCATAACAATGGGAACAAAAGAATATCGATCTGGCGTAGCACTCAGTTTATCTTTAGCTGAGTGATGTTATTTTCGTTCAGCTTCGTTTGTTTGCGTTCATTTGAGTTCTTTTACGATTGGTATAGTATATCTTTTATAAGCACATGCAATACCCGTTCGCGGGCCCGTTCGCGGGCCGCAGTAGTTTTTGTCACGCTGCATGCTGTTGAGTTCAGTTCCGTCTGGCATGGTTCTGTTTCGTTCGCATGAGTGCAACTTCGTTCTGCCACGTTCGCACATTCTAACATTGTTCTTTGACTTGCATTACTTAATTTTATTTAATTACTAATACTTCATTACTTTCGTATACTAGTTTAAACTTTTGTTCATTTATTTGTGATGTCGATTTATTGGTTATTTTGTTTTTCAAAGCAATTACGATCGTGCAGCTCTGTTGTCTTGACGATTAATATACCACTGATTGAGAAACATGTTAAAAAACGGGAAGGAAACCAGACCTCCTAAAGAGACCCCCATTTCATGGTTCATGGGTTTGACAGACATGAGCACGCGTATCTGTTGGTCTCCGCAAACCTTTCTTACTTTCTGTAGAGTGCTTTAGCCAACGATCCCTTCGACATGTTTTTAATTTCAATTCAAAATAGGCTACCAAAGGGGCCTACAGGTAGCCGGCCAAAAATCGTAAAATTGAGTATCGTCGTAAATTATCAGATGGTATTCAATTCATAATTTAGCTTCAGCTCTAGTCTAAACCCAATCCATTATTTTCAAAACCTTTGTTTGATATTTTGCCTGTCAGCTTACGATATTTTTGCTTTGGAGTGGACTGGCCTATACTGTACCTGTTTTGGCTGATACGCTCTCCTAACAAGATTAATAGGCTACGTATAAAGATAAGGCCTAGGGAGTCACAGTTTTGGTTGCTGTGTTTTACTTTACGTGCAGCTGAACATGACCTGATAACCTTGCACCAGCCCGATCGATCGCGATATATGCAAGGCAAAAGTTACGGAGAAATTAACAGGAAATATAAAACCTTAATATATTATGTAGTTTGCAAGGCTTAGCAATGAGAAAGCCCAGCTTTATAGAAAAGTTAGGCGTAGGCCGACTTCCAGGTTCGTGGTTGTTACTTCACTGAAATGTGCTCTTATACCCAAGCGCTGTTTTCAGGTTTTCGTGTAGCCTGGGCGGTACACTCTCTGGCGTTACACCTTAACAGTCGGTCATGCTTGCATATATTTAGGAAAGGTCCGGTATCATCACTCGTGATTTCATGGGAACGTTTAATGGCTTCACATATTTATGTCAGGGTGTGAATATTTCAAAGTTGGTTCTTACGACAGCTCACCAGTCAAAACGTCCCCGTATCAGAAGGGCGGCCTTTTAAACATAGCCCGATGCTGTTACGCATTGTCTAGTACTAAACTACACTCTCTCAAAATGGCGCCGTGGCAAAAAATGTCGATCTCTATAGGTTTGCTCACTCTTTCCCAGTCATTTTGAAAGAAGCTAATGCTGTGTTTTGGTACAAATGAACGGGGGGGGGGGTCGTACCATAGGCCGGGAACTTCTGCAATCCCGAAATTGTTTAACATATTCTGCGTGGTAAATGTTACGGCATGGATTCCATCCGTGCCTTTGATACATTTCGGCGGTCAACGTTCAAATGAAGCCTAGACTTCGATGTTCAAACCACAGCCAGGGCGCTCAAAAAATCATCACGTCTACTAGAAAAATGTTTAAAATGTTAACGACCTTATTTTGGGTTTAGATAATGCATCATGTAATGAACTTATTTGCAAAATAATGATACAACATTTGCTTAATGCGCAGCATTAAATAGAAAACTTAGAGTCGTGAGGTTTAACAAATTCTTTGGTTTGAAGTGATGAAATTAAAAAAAATATGTTCAAGTAAACGTTTACTAAAGTTACAGGAGTATTTTATCCCAAACGAGGTTTGTCGGCGTCCAGATAAAGTGGGCAGTTTTAGTAAGAAAGGGGTGGGGGGCAAGGTGGACGGAATAAACACCTGGAAAAACTTATACAGAAAGCAAGGGGGTGACAAGTGTCCAACAATAGCCAAGTCAGTCTAGTTCTTCTAATCCGATTACACGGTATTGCCGTCGCAACTTTGAATGCTCTGCAACACCAGTCAAACGACCAGTGAAAAGGGACACAAAAGCCTGATTGTACTTAGGATAAGTGAAGTTAAATATCACACTAAAAATCAATTTGAAGATTGTGATGGTAAAAGCATTCCTAGACAGGCTAATTAAGCTTTTGAAAAGTAGGTCAAATTTGTGTGTATTTTGATGCATTTAAGCTGACTGGATATTATAAATTCATTGATGGTAGCGATGGAGATGAATTTTGGGCATCATTTAAAAGGCTGTGGCAAATAACACAACCTAGCGATGGAAATTTGATCGCCAAAGTTTAGTGAAATCATTTCGAAAAATCTAAGGTCCTCCCGACAGCTCGAGTGCACGCTCACCCAAGCTAAATACAGCGCAGCGCGGACTTTTAAGCTGATAGGGTCGTCGGGTTGAAATTTTGATTTAGAAAAAGAAAGCTCCGACTGTTACTAGTCTAAAGTTAGAGTCTAGTCTAGAGTTATTATCGCAAGTGGGCTGAGAGGGTAGGCGGAGAGCGCGGCTGTCACCCATCTTTGCTGTTTCACGCGCAGCTCGAAACTGCGAGTAGCTACAAGAAAATTTGACCACAACAACGAGAGAGAACGTAGTTTAAGGTCATGGGGTCAATAGCCTAAGGCAGCTGATGCGGAGCGTGCTCATGCGTCTGCTTTTCCGCCCACTCCCGAGGCGCGCAAATATGCCCCGAACTACTTGGTTTTTCTCAGGCAGATAAGAAAAGGCTGCCCCCCCCACTTGTATTGGGTCCGCTTCCGGCCCTACACCCCTGCTTTCATTTATGCCATCCCCCTCCCTTTTTGGGAATGTCTGGATCCGCGTCTGCACTTTCTGTTCAATACGGGACCTACACTATTGCTGAAAGCATTCTTAGTTTTCTTACCTTTGAAATGTGAATTAAAGTTAACAGCCGCCGGAAGGAACCGCCACTCCGCCAATAAGCTTATATATCCTAATACTTCCTAGTTTTGACTGTCTTTACACTAGTTTTACAATTTTCAGTTGCACCACATTTTGCCGAATCAACAAAGTCGGCCTCTTAGATGAGCAGAAGATCTGCTCGAACGACACCCACAGTCAAACACGTTGTTTTTGAGACCATGCACTATACAATGCTTAATTTTGCATGTTTGTTAAACTCGGGAGATCTCTAACACCTTTTGGCTAATAACACTGCTACATATGAACTGACCGTAGGTCCTATGTGTTCCCTTCTACGAGAAAACTTGTTTAGCTCTCGCGCTACAGCAGAGAATATTTCCAGGTACTGTAAATACATCGATAATGACGTGACGTGACGTGCTGTATTTCCATTGGCAGCTTCCAATCTCCGTGAGTTTTCTGTCATAGCAACAAACCTTTATATCCCACCCCTTATAAGCCACACCCACCTCAAAAAACTTTGAGCGTGGTCTGACTTACGAACGTACTACTGTTTCCGCGTGTAGGCCTAATCTTAGTACGGTAGCCTAACACGGTTATTTCATGCCTTATGTCTAGGGTGCTCCATTCTAGCGCGGCGATCGGCGAAAAATGATTGCGATGATTATCAGCAAAATAAGCTTTTGCGAGCTCCATTTTATGCCTGATCTTATAAATCGGTGTAAATTTAGTCTGCTCATGCAAAAAATGTGCGGTAAGAGTTTAGAATCGTACGAAATGTTGAAAATTTGTAAATACAAAGATGGCGCCGACTCTCAAAGCTTGTTGAAAACCTGATATAATATATGAGAGTGACGTCACGTACTGTGAACGTCTAGCCATTTCCAAAAAAGGTAACGCAGCTATGGGGGCTGGCCGGTGATCAATGAGTGAGTATTTCGTCCTTGCATTTGTGATTGGGTATTTTAGCGAAGAAAAAACGTGACTGCATTTCGTAGTGGCGCTAACTAATTTGCATGCAGCAGTATGTGCAATTTCTACAGGTGCAAAACAACCAGGGCCCACATGTTAACATCAACGCAATTTTGCACGGAAAGACAATTCTCGCTGGTACCTTTATTTTAGCGCGTGTTTGACAGAGCCGTACTGTACGACATTGCAGATATAGCCTAGAGATTTTCTGGCCGGGCTGAAATTTTAATCATCATAAAGTAAGCCGCGAAATGTGTGATGGGCAGGTTAAAAGGCGATGCACGGAAAAATGAGATCGGGAGGTTAGGCAGTGGTAAAACTTTAAAATTCATTGAAAATTGTCATGCATCTTCGGCGTTCTCAGACTTTCTCCCCATGGACTATATTTGGATTTAATGTTTCCTCCCAAGACTTGGACTTTATAAGTTATAGTTTAAAGTCTCATACTGATATCTGGAGGTAAGAATAATTAATTTAAACCTCATAAAAATAACTTAATTCTTGTCATTGACTTTCAGGGCTCCATTTAATACATGAAGCATACATCGATCGCCTGGCCTACTGTCAGTCGGTCTGAACGTTTGATAAGTGTGGGATATTTGGAGTGATTTAGAGCAAAATTCTCCATAAACGATACCAGAAATCAAACCTTTCAAAGGAGAACTCAGTGGTAGCGTGATCTATTCTCAATACTGATGGGGAGGGGTTGGGCATTTTAACCCTTTTTTTTTTTCAAAAAATTACTGAGTGAAAAAAATCAGTCAATAGGGGATTTTTCAAAGAAAGAGACATGATCCCCGGGGATCGCCGCCCGTGAGACTACTGTACGTACGACCGTCATCACTTAAGTGTTTTGTAAATATTATCGTGAACCGGCATTGTGCAAGCTGCCTTATACTTAGTCTTTAATGTAGACAGGTATACGAAAGAAAGCAGATTTTACCTGCCGGGGGATACAGACTAATTAGCCGGTAAAACTTTTCTTTAAAGTTTGAAGGGAAGCTGTGCGTAATTCGGAAAGTGCTCGGCAATGCCTTGGAGGGTCAGAGAGATAATGAGTGTAGCTTCAATGAACACGCAAATCTACCCGGACCCTCATTTCAATTTTCAAATATTTCTGCATGGGGGGGGGGAGGTGAAACCACGCCCCTCTGTCGCAAATCTGGAGAATGATGAGACCAAGGTGCGGATCACCCGACAGCAATTTCGGATAGGATTACAATCCGACTTTTTGCGTTTTAATGAAAATCTTCAGCCATCCCTGGTCAGAAAGAGCAAAAACTGATTTCCCTGTCTTTGTAAAATGTATGATATTCATTAAAGAATTATGAAAATAAAATGTAAACAAAATTATTTTGAGATATCACACCAACAAACGTCTTGTAGGCTATCATACCAGCGTCCAAAGATTGGATCAGTTTTGGAACAAACGTTGCCCTGTTGAGCGATATAAGTTACATGCAATGTAAAATAATTATTTCGGGAAATTTAGGCTACAGCATGCATGTCTATATCTATAATTTTAAACCTGTAAACAAATAGGCCTATCACAAAACTGTAGGCTACCACATTTGGTTCCAACATCAACGTAACGGGGAAAACACAAAACAATTTGTATTGAGTACTATTTTATTTCATTTAAAAAGAAAGGAAAGCCTTTTTCACGTTATTGCACTAAAAAAATTCCGTCATTGCGTTTGTCATTTTTGCCGGTTTGTGGTCGATGACCGAGTCCTGGCACGGCATGTATAAACCAAAAAACCCGAAATGTGATCTTTATCACTATACCGTATGTACACCTTGTGATTTCATCGTGTTGTAGTACAGGTAGGCTTTCTATGGAGCTAAACATCGATCTTTTTGTGTTGTAGTACAGGGTAGGCTTTCTATGGAGCAAAATATCGATCTTTTTGGTGAGCACCGTAACACACATCCTGCAGGATTTTGTGTTACAAATCGGATTAAATCAAGGCCAAGAACAACCTTTGCATGAATTGAAAACGATCGTGAACTTGAGCATCCTCAAGTCCTCTCTGGACAGTTTGGTCCCAGTGAGAAAGGCAGTGACCCCTTACGTGCACTTCGGCCGTACATCGAACACACTGAGAGGCCCGATAGATAATATGTATTACACGTGCTATGTAGGTTGTTTGGCGCGTGGTTTATCCGGATAATATTTTTTTGAATCTCTTTTCAATCCATGGTTTTAGAAATAGCCGTACATGAAACAAAGGCATAAAAATTGGTAAGCTTAACTTGTTTTCTCCTGAAAAATGTTGACTAGGAGTACGATATAGTGTCCAGAGTGCATTTATCATTATTCTCAAATCATCACAAAATCTTCATAGGTTGAAATTTGGGAAGACCGGGAACAGTGAAGTGAGCGGTGTGCAGTATTGGACGCGAACAACAGAATAGTACCAGTAGGGAGGCCGCGCGGGAGCTGCTATTAAAAACGCCTACGTTGGAGCTACGAGCAGACAAGTGCAAACTAGCAAATAACACGGTTTATGTGTGGGATCTAATGCGGAGAAACAATCTTCTCCAGTCCCCAGAGAGCGAATAGGACCAATCGAAATTACGAGAATTTCAGCTGATTTTGTGTGTTTCACAATCAAGAAAAATGAACACTTTTATTATTGCCCGGGAAATATGTATTCAGACGGGCGAAACATCGCATAAACGTCACAACGGTCACATCGTTGCCCGTCTGAGATAACTGTTTCAAATTGCTCCCACGGCGGACGTTTAGGCAGGCGCAAGCGATCACCCAGGTTAAAACGTCAGTCTTCATATAGCCTACAGCAGAGAAGCATGTTGATTTTTAGACCGACTATTAAGTGCATGCAGAACCCATTGGTTTTCCCACACACTACCTCCCTTAGTTATTGCACGGAAGCACACAGTAGTGCTTCCGTGATTATTGATTTGTGTTTCTTGACTTCCTTTTTTCACACCTCAAAACACACAAAGCAGAACAATACAAATTCTTGCTTTGATACCTTTCCGTTACTTCCAAATCTGCAAAACCTAAGCGGATTAGTGAACAATAGTCCAAAGTTAATGAGCATGTATTTGAACGTGTTTTAAGGAAGATGAACGGTAGAACGATCATGAACGCATGGGTTGCATCTGAATGAAACGGAACTAGTTCGAACGATTATTTTGGACGTGATCCCTTACATCATAATGCATCAACCTATCAAGATTGAAATGAATCCAACTTTCCTACCATGATGCATCATGTATACAAGGATTTCTGGGTTTGACCCCGCGTGACCTGAAATGACTTTTGACCTCCACCAAAATCAATAGGGTTCTTCCTTACATCATAACGCATCTACATATCAAGTTTGAAATTAATCCAAGTTTTCTATCTTGAGATACTGTGTAAACAAAGATTTCGGTTTTTGACCCCCTGTGACCCCAGATGACCTTTGACCTCAACCAAAATATATAGGGTTCTTCCTCTCAGTAAGGGGTATCTGTGTACCAAGTTTGAAAACTGTCAGATCTTCCCTTCTCAAGATATCGTGTAAACAAGCAGTGTCACAAACACACACACACGCATACATACACACACACGCCATCATGAATGCATAGGTTTCTCTTTTCATCGAAACCAAAAACAGTGTAAAGGATGCTTTCTGACCACCCCCCCCCCTCCTCCAAAACATTGCAGGGTGTTGTAAAATGCTACAATTCACATAACAACATTACCTCAAGACAGGAATAACATGGGAATTCTAGAAATAATTTGCCTCTTTACGAATTTGACACCACGGCAGTAAAAAATGGCTTGTCACTAACACCAGGTGTAACAGATTTGACAACAAATAGGAGTGCTTTTTTAAAACTCTGTAAAATTATTGCACAACTGAAAGATACATGATCAGAAGGACTTTTACACAAAGATCACTGATTTTGGCAACACTGCTTTACTGCCATTTTAATTGGCTATTTATGAATCTTTTAAAAACAGCTACCACATTTTTTATCACTAACCACAAAAAATCATTACCATTTATGACTACGGGCACACCCAAAGTTAAAACCATGGAGTGCAAAAATAGCAATAAATACAATAATACTGTAATTTAACACTGAGTTAACTTCATTTGTTACTTTACCCAAAACAACTTTGGTAGAATTGGCTCTATTTGGTTTTCCTGTATTAGTTTTTTTCTTTCTTTTTCTTTATTTCTTCAGGAATTTTAAGTCAAGACTTCCAAATACAATCACAAAGGGCTGTTCATTTGAACCAGACTTCACATAATATGTGACCTATTCTCTGAAATTTCATTTTGGCTTTGAACATGTAAAGCGGCTACTTTTTTAAGGTTTTTAAAGTATAGGATGGAGCATGGCAGGATAGCTTCACAATGAACAGAGCAGATGTCTGAGTAGCCAGACACTACCTCTTTCTGGGAGGAGAACTCTTCAAGGGTAATTTTCTAGTGTCAACCAACTAAGTCTGTTGAGACTGGAAAAAGTAAAATTGGATTGCTTACAATATTAGTACCCCGTCCAGTTTGTCCACTGAGTATATCAGGCAATGTATCACTATATGCAGCGGATGGGATATTGATGTATGGTGCAGAGGTGGTCTTACTCATACCGGTACGACTAGTAGAATTCTCCATGGTGTGCATCAACAGGAAGTCATCATCCGTGTTTCTAGAAACACTGCATCCAAAAATTTCAAAATATCATAGTTATAAAGAATGCTTTTACTGGATCAAAATCTTATCTCTAGTGACAAACTAAAAATTTCCCATCACTTTGGGAAATTTTCTTAAAAGTCAAGAATTACTAATGTCAAAAGGCCAAAAACTGCACAAAAGTCCTTTTTCCTTCCAATTCCATAGCCTCTAAATATTCAATGACTGTGTGTTTGCACACGGTGTGGGGGGGGATGGGGGGAAGGAAGGGACCATATGAAAAATGTATACTAGACTCCCCTATATATCACTGCATGAAAACTAAAAAAGTATAGCATATTCAATCATCCCTAGCTTTTACCAACAAGTCAAGAATCTATCAGCAAGCTCTCTAATCAGCTATCTTAAGATCAACAAAGTTCAAGAACTTGCTGTTGTAAAGATATAGATGTTAGTGATTAAATTCATTACTGAACAACAGTTCTTAATAAAGGCATGGCTTAAAATCTGGGAAAAGGCTAAATTTATCAAGTGATTTTGGCCAAAATCTCATATTGAATTCAAGTGGAATGTCCATAATGATAACTATGGTAGCCAGCACAAACAGGGGACAAAAAAACCTCCTGACATGATAAAGATGACCAGTAACCAAACTCGGTGTGCTGAAATAATTCTAAAAGATGATTGTGCTTTATAACCAGGAGATAATGTCTATTGTCCTGTCTCATGATTTAGTCCTACCTCATTGGTCCCCATATCATTGGTTTACAGCTAACCCTTACCCCAATCCCGTACTAATCCTATAGCTGCAGGACTTTTCAGACAAGGACCAATGAGATTGAATAATAAATAAGGGGACTAATATAATGGGGGAATAATGAGGTGGAATAATAAAAGAGGGGGTTACAGAGTCAAGAGACTGAATAGATGGAGACTAATGAGACAAGGGACTAGTAAGACGAGGGACTAGTGAAACAAACAGAAGTCACTGGGGACCAATGAGATGGGTCTTTTGATTAGACCCATGACTTTGTGCCTGGCAAAACCTAACTTTTGCAATGCTACCAGTCTTTGTCAGAGTCTCAGTCAAATGAAATTGTACGTTACCCATCGCATAAAATATAAATAAAATTTCCCCCACCTCCTTGACATGGTGGTAGAGTCCTCTTCCTCTTCCAACCAGTAAGGTACCTCTGGTTCCAGAAGCATTGAGATGTCAAGCTCCAACAGACCGTGGTGGGTTGAAACCACAACTGTTGTTGGGGTTGACTGTGAAATAAACAAAAAAGAGTTCACAAATGTTTGTTAGTTTGCAGTAGCTTCAATTTATTATTGGCATTTAAAAAACAATCAATTGAGAGGGTTTTTCTTCATACCCCTAAAAATTCTTAACATAGCCATGAAAACAAACTTGCAACGGAAATGTTTGCCACGCTATCAACCAAAATGAATAAACTTTTTTCTCCTTTTCCTTTTGTTCCTACACAATGGTGCAATTGTTATGTTCAGGGTCAGTCAGTAAACAAACAAAATATTTGAAATCAGAAAAAGAAATAAAACACCGGCTGCATTCCCTTCAATCAAAACAAATTAACAGTGATTTGTGTCAAATTGACATCTTTTTACTAAGTTATTCTGGTGAAAACTAGGACGTGTCAGTCCTTCTACAGGTGCAGCATGCAAATGATAAGGGTGTTGTGAGTTAATTTACATAAACAATACATGCATGAACAATACTAAATACAAAACATGCTCAGATTAATGGCATTCCATCAGGCATCTTCCAGTTTTAAAATCTATTTGACATGTCAAAGATTTCAAATGGTTTTCCTTATTAAGTAGAGTATTCTGCAATGTAAACTAACACTACCCTCATGTTATTTAAAAGTAAAAAAAATATCTGTCTCTAAAGATTACAATTTTCCATCTGTTCTTCCTCAGTGTAAAACATTTTCATAGTCACACACAACCACTGGGATAAAGGAACTTTTCAAACCCATATGATACTTGTTGAAGTTTTAGAAGCCCATGTCTGCACCCATTCACAAGTGTCTCCATTCCCAGCTCCCAGCTCCCAACCCCCCTCCCATACTGAAATGTCTTTGGATAACTATCTATAGTGAGTATATAGTTGAGCTTTTGTTTTTAGGGACAAAGGCTTAACTGTGAACTTAAGCAAGTTAAACAGTTTTTAAACCACAAGCATATTTTTCTCTGATCTACAACTTGCATAATATCTATATATGACATCCTCTAAGATGATAATGCCAATACAAATAATCTGCAAACAAAAAATTCAAGAGCACAATGTGTAAACTGAAGCTCCAACCAATCGCATCTCTTGCATTTAACATCTTTGTAAACAGTTTTGAAACTTTTTTCTTACGCCCAACACGACATGTTAATATTTGTTAGAAATCAAAACATGAAACCCTTTGAAACATATTTATTGTTTATGAAAGAAAATGAGAAGTAAGCCAAAAGAATTTGCACATCCAGATTTACCTCTTTTCAACCCCCAAATTATCACCAGAAATAATTTGTAAATCTGAAAAAAGAACTCAAAGCTGACCATTAGAAGTGGCCAATTAAATCATCTTTATGGTCTGGGTCTTTCCAATGTTAATAGATATTACACCACATTATAACTGAAGTACAGCTACCATGTCACTAGCCTGTGATCCAGAGATTTGATCCACTGTGCTTGGTGTTCAGCATTAGAAATGGAGTAGGGGAAACAAGCCAGTGAGCCACAACTGGGAAAAAAGACTGTGGCTGGCATGACTTCAATCAACTGGTAACAAACTGAGCTGTAAAACCTCATCTAACTAGCTATTCTAATGCAGACTTCACCAACCTTACATGCAGTGTTAAAACCTACCATCAGATGCAAACAGAAGCCTATGGAATATTATTGAAAGGGTTAGAACGTTAGTGGTGTGGGGAGGGGTGTACAGGTTTATTAGCAAGGGGTAGGAGTCATAAAAATGTTTTTTTTTCATCTAAATTCTGCATGGACTTGTGGTCTTCATAGGGACTTGAAATATATTTTTTCAACTTGGTACAATACGTGATTGCTTACAGTTTGCTTTGGAATATAAAGCATCATATTGTGTTACACAAAGACGGTTGACTTCATAAAGAATGGCAACTCTTTCATAACCCCAAGGGTGGAATTAACCAGACACAAGGCCAGGCCTTAAATTTTGAGGCCTGCCAGGGTGATCACAAACCATCACTCACCTCAAATTAATGTGAATAATGAGAAGATCTGCATATTTGAATGAAGGACTAGAACTACAATAAATGGATCAGTTTGGTAAAACAGCACACCTACCACACTCCTTTATTTTGTTGAAGAGGGTTATTTATATCACACCCAGAACATCTAAAACCCCAGGCCAAAAGGCGCTGTTTGGTTCCTTATTTCTGCTAAACAGCACCTCAAACCCCTTAAAAGGTTACCAAGTGCCACAATTTTTACCAATAGTAGCACCTGCCATTGTTATTTTGGGCATAAACTATAAGCAAATAATTGAAAACTTATCAGTCTCCTGGTCAACACAAAGTGTCTTCTGGTAATGCCAAAAATGGAGGAACCAGGAGAGACATTTTGACAGGAAGTGGCACCTGGCTCAGGCTCCTTAATTTCACCCCCACCTACAACACTAAATTTCATGGATAAGTGATGCAAACACAGAAACATTACAAAGGACTGGAGTGCACTACCTATAATGAAGACAAACAGGAATGAATGACTCTAACCCATTTCATACCCTTCAAAAAGATGTTCGAGTAAACCTTATCAATTACAAGATCCTAAATTTAAAAGAACTGAATGCTAATGACAGACAAATTAGAAATGCCAAGCTATTCAAAAACAACACATCAGCTATGTTCTGCATTTAAAAGTAATTAAAATGAACGTTAATAAAGACTCTCACCAAAAGGGTACTGATAGTCGACAAATGAGAATTTAAAAGGCGGACAAGAGTTAATATACAAAGTAGTCCCTCATGGATAATGTAGTTAATACCAGAAAATGTTTATGAAAAAAATTCCAGATACAGCCAAGCAAAGTGATGGTATACATATTAAGCAAAGCGGAAGATATCTGTGACATTTCCCCTTTTAGGGTACCTACTCGAAATTCGCCATTCAAAGATATATTTCTCCAATCGGCCTGTGAAAAATTAGGGTCAAATGTGACACACAAAACAAAAGTATGAAAGCTTGTCGAAACAGGAAACCAACATTCCAACTTAAAACATTAGGAAAAAAACAGACAAAATAAATGAAATAAATAAGATTTTGGAGCTAAAATTTAACTTTTGAGTTGCTGAAATACTATAATACTCATGATAACATCCAGTTTCTATAAATTGTTCTGCATACTTTATCCTCATATCAAAATTTCACAAGATTGTTCCCGCAATATCCCTTAGTAAATAGAAAACTTTGTAAAAATGAGTATTCATTCAAAATTATTAATGGATTTTCAATTTTTTTTCCTTGATTTAATTAAACATAATAGGCTGTAATTTTGCCTTAATATTGTGAATTCTATTGGTTGAGACTGTTTTTGCATATGCAAAGAATAGAACACCGGCAGCACTTTATGCCTATGAGTGTCAGATTTCATCGCTCTTAAGCTATGAAGAATGTATATCTGAACTGCAATATTTACTGTTCAAGCTTAGTGCTAAGAAAGAAGGCAATTTCTATCAGCCATATTGGGTGACCTGTAGAATCCTCCCCAGGTTCATATAACCAGTGCTACGGCCGAGTGGATGAAGGCAGTGGCATTTAAGAGATGAAGCTTAGCAACCGGGAAGTCTGGAGTTTGATTCCTGGCCAGGTCAAAGAAAGGTGGGTTTTTCATCCAAGAGCAATCTAGCATTTTCCCATCAGAACTGGCATTTCAAAAAATACTAAATTTGATCCAAATTGTTCAACTGGTTGCCACCGGACGTAAAGGTGTAATTCATAAGTAAACAGCTTCTGCCACTTTCGTGGTCACTGAGCGTTGTAAAACAACTGCCTTTCAAGGCCTGATATAAAGTTTCTAGCTGCAGAACATTCACTATTAGTGCAGGGAGGATAAAATATGTTA
Source organism: Holothuria scabra (assembly GCA_037179385.1). Lineage (NCBI taxonomy): Eukaryota > Metazoa > Echinodermata > Holothuroidea > Aspidochirotida > Holothuriidae > Holothuria > Holothuria scabra. The sequence continues at coordinate 47,853,866 of CM074188.1, forward strand.
AAGAGCAAGTATTGATAGCAAAAGTGTAGAATGTTGCAGCAGTGGTGTAGATTTTATGATGTTTCTGGAACTTAATCTACCTTTTCAAATTGATACTATTGAAATGAAAATAATGATCATATTATAAATTTTTGTCGTCACCAAACTACCTGCACTCAATACTTCACAGTGGGACTATACAACCTGTTTTTTTTTTTACATGGACTCTTATGCTTCACACCTTTTGAGACCATGAAAGTTTGACCTTTTCTTTCTTCAATTTTTTGGGGCTCATACATTTTAAACATTTTCCATCAAAACTTGGAAAAATATCACAGACCAAAAAAAAAACCAAAGAAAGGCTATAAAATGAAAAAGGCAATACACAAAAAAGTGTAAACTGAGGAATTATGTCAAGAATACTGTAAATGAAGATTGATGTTTTTAAACATAGAGGAAAGATCACGATTAATTGCTTAATAACACAACATAAGATGAAACATGATGAGCTAAAATGTACATATATAATATGGGAGAACAGATCTTGCTATATAAATATATATATATATATATATAAAATTATGACTGGCGATGCAGCTGAGGGGTAAAGGCAGTATATTTGAAGCTATGAAGAAGCTTAGCAGCTGGGAAATCGACTGTTTGATTCCAGGAAGGGTAATGCAAGTTGTTCATCCAAACACGATGTGGTTTTTCAGTCTAAACCCCACCTTTCAAGGGTATCACATTTCCTTTCAAATGATACCAAATTTGATTTGAATCGTTGGGTTGGCTGGCACCTGACATTAAGTTGTACAGGATTCTCCCACCATATTTGTGGTTGCTTGCCTTACAAACAACTGGCATTAAATTGGTAAATTTTATGATACAATTCTGCCCTGGAAAGAAAAACTTAAGCTATTTTACCTGATTAAAACAGAAAGCAGCTATCCTGTCCTGTTCTTTGTGAACTATTCTGACTTTGCCTGCTGGAGGTTGCTTAAATCGTCCCTCTGAACCACTGTCAGTGTAAACTGCCGAGTCCGTCTAAGATCAATAGAAAACCAACCAGTGTCAATTTGAAGACCTTAAAATTCCCAAAACTCCCTGGTTTGGGAATCTACCAGCCTCAAGACCTACCTCCTGTTTACATTTGTAATCCCCACTTACCCACAGTAAGTCCCTGGCAAGCTTTAATAGCACAGTGACTCCAGGTGATCTCCGGAAAAGGTCACCTGGAGGGGTGAAGTAGATGGGGGATTGCAATTACTAAATACACTGTCATAATTTATAATACCCACAAAAGAAATGCTTCAACAGGCCTCACACACATTCCAAATGGCAATATTCCATACTTTTCCAGATCTTTCAAGGATCTGAACTGATATCTCACAGACTTTTGAAAACACTCAAACCACACATTTCCATATTTTTTCTAATAAAACTATGTATTTGAAAATTGAGAAAACACAACAATAAGTCCCCCTAATCAAATTCCCTCACTTTTCCGGGACCTTTTAAAAAATTCTTCATTTTCTCTAACTTTCCAGGTCTGGACATTCAAATTTCAGTTTTCCCTGACTTTCCCGGATTTCCAGGAAATGTATGAACACTGTTTAGTATGCACTTTTCAACTGGCATCCTTTACAAATAACTTAGAACAATTTTTTGGCAAGGGAATGGCGGAAAACAGTTTTAAATAGCAAAAAAAAAAAAAATAGCCAAACTTTCAAACCTCTTCTGTTTTGTTCTTTTCAAAGATGTATTTGATAAAGACATCTTGCACAGCCTCTTGCCTCACCAGGAAATTCCAGTAACGCTTAACAGATCGAACTGCTTGACTGTTCCCTCTGCGAAGAAAAGTATATCACACGGTTATGTTCCTCAGAGAGATGAAAATTCTGAAATTTTAGTTCAATGCTGTTCTCTCTATTGTGAGTTAGCTAAATAGATGAGACTTAACAACACACCAAAGCAAATGTCTTCTACAGTGTCAACTACATTAAAAGGAGGAGTTTAAATACTGTTTCAAACACGGTTTAAGTTCTTTTTCAAATACAGTTTAAATACGGTGCAAGTCCTTCCCTTTAGTTGGGGTATATTCTACACCCCCAGCCCACAGGGGGAATTGGGGTATATTCTACAACTCCCAGCCCACAGGGGGAATTGGGGTATATTCTACAACCCCCAGCCCACAGGGGGAATTGGGGTATATTCTACAACCCCCAGCCCACAGGGGGAATTGGGGTATATTCTACAACCCCCAGCCCACAGGGGAATTAGGATATATTCTACAACCCCCAGCCCACAGGGGGAATTGGGGCATATTCTACAACCCCCAGCCCACAGGGGGAATTGGGGCATATTCTACAACCCCCAGCCCACAGGGGGAATTAGGATATATTCTACAACCCCCAGCCCACAGGGGGAATTGGGGTATATTCTACAACCCCCAGCCCATGGGGAATTAGGATATATTCTACAACCCCCAGCCCACAGGGGGAATTGGGGCATATTCTACAACCCCCAGCCCACAGGGGGAATTAGGGCATATTCTACAACCCCCAGCCCAAAGGGGGAATTGGGGTATATTCTACAACCCCCAGCCCACAGGGGGAATCTCCCTAATGTAAGAGAGAAACATTCTGAAATAGGATAATTCCATGTTATAATGTTCTTATCAACATAGAATAAAAAATGAATAGCACAGCTAATTTACAGAATTGAAAATTATAACTAACGAGGTGGAATTTTGTGGTAGACAGTAGAAAGTAAAAACAGGAAGGGGGGAGGGAAAGGAGTTGAGAATGGGTGGAAGGATTCATTCTGAATTGTTAAGAAGGTAAGAAATATCTTCACTTGGTTCATTGACATCAAAACTAAACCGCAGATGGTCTACTTACGTAAAAGGTGTGTTTGACGGCTCTAAAAGACCCTTGTATCTCAAAATAGAGGGGCCAGTCATAGTTGGGTTTGCAGAGGACATGTAACACTGCTGAAGGTATTCAGCTGGTGGACCTGCGAAGAGATCTAGACGGTCCATAAGGGCTCTCTGCCATTGCTCCAACAGTTTAAGAATGGAATGAAGAATTGGAGATGCCACAGGAAGCTCTGTAATTCAAATGAAAATGGGAAAATCAGTAAGAAAAAACTTCAGACTCAAATCCTGCATACAATAAACATTACCAGCATCTTATCATAGAATTTGTACAGGAGTGCACTGTTGTTGTCATATAAAAATTCAACTTTAAGTATTCAACTTCAAAAAGATCTGAAAACCTTTTTGAAGGTTCAAAACATTTACAAAACTTTCACAACATTCCAAAATCTTTTTGGTACGTTTGAAAAAACTTTGGAACGTACAAAAAGATTTACAGCATACAAGAAGTTAGTTTCCTCTTTAAACGTGACAACAATGTGCTTCTGGATGCAAACCAAATTTGGAATCAACAAACAGTACAAAAAACTAAGCACTAACACTACCATCCTTTTGTCTTAAATAAATTTAAAATTAAGTTGGCAATACCGAATTCAGCTATACAAGAGCAGAAGTTTTCTTCCCAATTTTTCACTACAATGTAAGAAAGTAAACCATGTCTCCAGTAGATGTTATCTCAGCTTAAAAATTGGACCAGTAGGTTCCAAACCCACAGCCCCAACTTATTCCCCTATCTCCCAGTACCCCTACATATATTCTTTCCCACCACCGCATCTGACTCTCATATAGCCTTCACTTTTTTAAAGGTAGTCAATTCTCACCCCAAACTACCATGTTTATAGTAGTATACAGAAATTCTCAATTGGCACAGCTCTTTGACTGACAGGAATTCCAAACATGCAGAATAGGGTTGCTCATATTACACAGTGTGTACTGTACTATGAATGTTCTGATCACACATTGTGCATATACTAACCTTGAAGCAATAAACTGATATTGAGTTTGGATGAGGATGAGTTCTAGACAGTAAGACAGTTGTGGGAGGGGCTTAAGTAAGTAGGTGAATTGAAACTCTCTATAGGGAGAAGATTTGGCCTTCAAAATTGTCTACGAACCTTCTTAAGTATCCCTATTGTGTTTGCTTGTATATAAATTGGGTAATAAAACCCCCAGACGGTTAGTCAAGGTTAGATAGTGGTTTTACAACTGAATTTTTTGCCTTCTGGTGTAATCCGTTGGTGATCATAGACTCTTTCCAGTTGTGGACTGGGCACTGGACTGTTATTTTTTCTCCATTGCTTAGGCGGAGCATCACGCACAACAGCAGGAGATTGCATTTTTTACATCTTTGGTATGACCCAGGTTGGGAATTGAACCCCAGACCTATAGAGTGCTGGTTGGTTGCTCTATTAACTGGACCACACCCTTGGCATCTTGCCCCAAGTTGGAAACCACAGTATTAGACAATTTAAGCAATGTAGAACAAACCTGCTAGTTCAATTCCAACAGATGGCAAAAACAGCTGCAGTTTATGGAGGACCAATCGTACTGTAGTATACCTCATCAAACACCAGCTATAGGATGTTGCATCTGAAAACTCATCTGTTCCTGAAGTGACATTTTTGGCCCTGGAGTAAGATCCTCCTTTACCAGGGAAGACGTCATTGTCATCGTCATCGTCATAGTAATCCTCTAAAGAACTGTCATCACTAGCCTCAGAATCAAAGTCAATATCCCCCTGCATGGCTTCAATTAAAGGCTGGGTGAAGAGAAAGAAGTTAGTTAAATGGAGTTTTCCAGCTCAGTTTCTAAAACCTTGGTTTGGACCAGCCACAGCCTTTTTTACACTTGTGGCTCCAGCCCTAGCAAATAAGATATTGGCTATGCCAAAAAATTGCTAAGATCAAAAAGAACTGACTTCAGCAAAGTTACACTTTACCTTGGCATTATCGTTATTTGGTAACTGTCCAATGTGAACGACAGAAAAAGTCATGCAATTATATGTGTATGGCAAGTTAATGATAATTGTTTGCTACTGTACTTGAAAAATTGCAACTTTGTTTTGTTTAAAAAGGAATACTACTAAATACATTTGCTCAAATTTTGATCACGGAGGAAATTTTTATCATAAAACAACTACTCCTTAAATCAATACCCGAAGCTTACGCATAATTTTGAGCCGTGTATTGTGCAACTTTTGTACGGTTACATCCCCGTACAATGTCAGGCAATCTATCGCCTTGGCAAAATTTGTGCCGATGTTGAATCAATTTGCCTCAGCGTTTACTTCGTCATTGCTGAATGCCAAGGCTACTTTCGAGGGCTGTGGCTCACCAACTTGTTTCCCCTAGTCCATTGCTTATGCTAAGCACCAAGAACAATGAAAGTAGATTCCATTTCTAAAGTTTGTGGTATGACCCACCTAGCAGTCGCACTCCAGACCTCCCAGAAAGAAATAAGATATTTCAAACTGAAAATTTAAATTAGTGGGCCCAGGTAGATTTGCATTGCCAGCATCAGAATTAAAGTCAATATCACCCTGCACAGCTTCAATTACAGGCTGAGTGAAAAAGAATAGACAAATCCCTTCAGACAAGTATTGGTCAGTTTAAAGGGACAATGCAGTGAGAAGTCACATCAACTTAAATTAGTAAGGTATGCTATCCCATTTCATAAATGGCTCGAGGAACATGTGACAATCTTTTTCAACTTTAATTCTGAAATTTACTAGGAGTAACTACTTCTTTTAAAAAGAATCCACCCAACTTAATCCATTCAATATGAGGGCTTAGAACTGCATTTAGACAATGAAATTTAGAAGATTTAAGGTGCACGGTTCCCACAAATGGTCCACTTGACTAGGCTCTGATTCATCTATATGGGATTAAGAACATGGTTTTGTTAGTAAGATGGAGTTTTACAGCCCAGTTTCCAACCAATTGGTTCAAGTCGAGCCAGCCATCACATTTTTTCCAGCTTACAACTGGAAAAAGTGATTTTGGGCAGGTCACACAGATCCACTGCCACTCATGGCCAAGTAGTCACTCCACTACAGAATTTTCAGCCTCCTAAAAAACAAACACAATCATCATGGCTCTGTCTTCCCCAGAGACATGTGCAACTTTAAATTCATAGGCAAGTTTTTAATTGGTATGGCTGTATTGGGATAAAATTGCTATGTCCACCTTATTCCTTCAACCCTTTACCTTGCTACCATCAGTAAATCCCTTCAATTCTACTATGTAACCAAATGAGTTCTCCAATCACAGAAACTGTTTGTTCACTTCTCTGACATTTTATTTCTAATTTGCAGGTAGGAACATAATGTACCTTGACCATGAAGTAATCTATCATGCTGGTCTCAGGGGCAATAAAGACTTCTCTCTGGGCTGGCTTCTCCTCAGAAGTATAGGTAGGATTTCTTCCACTGCTTGCCTTCCCCATAAGTCTTAATGTATACTTGTTACGTTGCTGAACCACAGATGTGGCTGCTGGAGTATGTTGAACTGAAAAAAAAACATACACAGAAAACATTTTTAACTCCTGGGAGGTCACCTGGAATCTCATCGGAGAGGAAAAACTTTTCATTTTGTTTGTTTGGTTCCATTTTCCCTTCCTTTTTGTTTTGATTTTTTCTTTTCTGCTTTTATGTTGCTTTTTGGTTTGTTTGCTTTCTTGTACATAAGAACTCCACCCTTTACATGGATGATTACTTCTCTGCTATACCTTCCTCTTTCTGATCTTTGACTGCTGCCCCAAGTTTTTCAAGTTTGTTTGACATCAGCCCATGTGTTTTTTTTTCCCCCTTTTAGAATTTTTTCATTGATTGTTTGTGCAAGAATTTTACTCCTTTCTTACCATACTTACTTCTCTGTGATATCTTTCTCTCTCTGACCTTTGCCCCTCCACCAAAGACTGATGCCCAGAGTTTTTCATCAAGTTTGTGTCCCATCAACCTGTAGAGCTCATTTGTGTTGTGATTGGTCATAGCATGGACCAATAAGGTCATATAGACAGCCAGTAATGCCTCACACAATTGAATATTCATAGGTGGGAGGTCACTATCCTTCTCACTCGATAGTAAAGCTTGCAAAGTTGCCACACCTGAAAAATTAAAAATAATTTGACAACAAACTTGACCAGAAAGCCAAAAGGCTTAGTGATTCCTTGCCATCAAATACCTTACCTGCTTTCAAACTGACAGTGCTTGATAGATTTTTCTTTACATTTTAGGCACAGAATTTTCACAATTTTACCCCTGGTGACCTCAAATGACCTTTGACCTCTACCAAAAACAATAGGCTTCTTTCTCTCAACATGACAAATCTATATACCAAATATAAAAAGTATCTGTTACTCTTATCTGGAGATATCGTGTTTACAAGCCATTTTCGAAGTTTTGGCAATTTTACCGCTGGTGACCTCAAATGACCTTTAACCTCTACCAAAAGCAATAGGCTTCTTTCTCTCAACATGAAAAATCTATACACCAAGTATGAAAATTGTCCGGCAATCCTATCTGAAGATATCATGTTTACAAGCCATTTTCGGTGTTTTCACATTTTTACCACTGATGACCTCAAATGACCTTTGACCTCAGCCAAAAACAATAGACTTCTTCCTCTCAACATGAAAAACCTATATACCAAGCATGAGAAGTGTCAGTCACTCCTATCTGAAGAAATCATGTTTAAAAGCCATTTTTGGGATTTTCCCAATTTTACCGCTGGTGACCTCAAATGAACTTTGAATTCTACCTAAAGCACTAGGCTTCTTTCTCTCGACATGACAAATCTATATACCAAATATGAAGAGTATCTGTCACTCCTTTTTGAAGATATCGTGTTTACAAGCCATTTTCAGTGTTTTCGCAATTTTATCGCTGGTGACCTCAAATGACCCTTGACCTCTACCAAAAACAATAGGGTTCCTCTTCTCAACATGACGAATCTATATACCAAGTATGAAAAGTGTCGGTCACTCCTATCTGAAGATATCGTGTTTACAAGCCATTTTCGAAGTTTTCGCAATTTTACTGCTGTTGACCTCAAATGACCTTTGACCTCTACCAAAAACAATAGGCTTCTCTCTCTCAACATGAAAAATCTATATACCAAATATGAAGGGTGTTGGTCTCTCCTAACTGAAGATATCATGTTTACAAGCCATTTTCAGTGTTTTCGCAATTTTACCGCTGGTGACCTCAAATGACCTTTGACCTCTGCCAAAAACAATAGGGTTCTTCCTCTCAACATGACAAATCTATATACCAAGTATGAAAATTGTCGGGCAATCCTATCTGAAGATATCGTGTTTACAAGCCATTTTCGGCGTTTTCGCAATTTTACCGCTGGTGACCTCAAATGACCTTTGACCTCTACCAAAAACAATAGGGTTCTTCTTCTCAACATGACAAATCTATATACCAAGTATGAAAATTGTCGGGCAATCCTATCTGAAGATATCGTGTTTACAAGCTATTTTTGAAATTGTCGCAATTTTACCACTGGTGACCTCAAATGACCTTTGACCTCTACCAAAAACAATAGGGTTCTTCCTCTCAACATGATAAATCTATATACCAAATATGAAAAGTGTCGGACATTCCTATCTTAAGATATCGTGTTTACAAGCAAGTGTCACAAACACACACAAACACATACACACACACACACGCACACCCTCACACACACATACACACACACACACACACACACACAACATCACCATCGCATAGATTCCTTGCCTGCCTACGGCAAGGAATCAAAAATATGACTCAGAATGACAACGTTTTGCACTACAGTGCATCTGTTTAATACTCATTTTTAATAGGATTCCAAATAGGAAACCAAATATAAAATGTTACTCCCACACTCAAATATTTCCATTAATATTACATTGAACAAATATCTTGTTTTCTCTTTCCCTTTTTAGGGACTTTTCAAAAATGTTTTGGGAATTGGAAGCACAATTTGTAACACACTAGAGAATAGTGTTACATCACTGAAGTGGCAAACCACAAATATGAATCCCATCAGTATAAATCCATGGTATAAAATCATGGACAAAGTTGCAGTTAGTGCCCCAAAGACAGCATTGCATGTTTGGCCTTACGGTGAGAGCATCCGCCTTTCACACGGAAAGCCCGGGTTCTATTCCCAGAGTGAGTCATACCAAAGACTCTAAAAATGGAACCTACTGAAGTGTGTGTGATGCTCCTTATAAGAAATGATGTAGGGAAAGCAAGCCTGTGAGCCACAACTGGAAAAAGGGCCATGGCAGGCCCGACTTGAAGCAACAGGTTGGAAACTGGACCATAAAACTCCACCTAACAAACTAACAAATACCAAGTGCACCAAAGACATCCATGGATTTCAAATGGGATTTTTAATCATAACAACAAAAAATATATCTGGAATTTCCTAGTACTTTTCTAATTTCAAATTCATCAATGATGTGTCTTTTCACTGTGAGTACTAAAAAAAAAAGCATATCCAAGTGGTGAACAGAACTTTTCCCATAGCCGAAAAAGTGTCTCTGCGGTTTTAATGTTTTCTTCCTCTCTACCATTACCTGGATAATACTTGACAGAAAAAGTGTATTCCATATTAAATTCTACCGCATATAGCTTTATTACTGTTGATAGCTTTTCCTCCAAACATCAGTGTGAAATCAATGCAAAAGGTTTATACCATATTCAAGGACATCAAAAAACTGACAACTTACCAGGCCATTTACTAGGTGAAGATGAAACTGTCAGTGGTACATCACCACTGGGCATTCTTCTTTTCCGATTCACACTCACAAGATTTCCAACTCTGTACAAGACATTTGCACTGCCCCCTGTATACACATCCATTCCAGTAGCTTTGGACTTACTCACAGAGGAGCTGTACGTATCACTGTCACACAAGCTTTGGTACACACATGCTGAAAGAGCAGCACTTAACGACTGTAACACGGAAACGGTACAAGATTGCCTTGTTGGGCTAGGAGGCGCTGTAAAATCAAGCACAGCTAGCAGAATGCTGTGAACTAAATGGCGTAGGTGGAGTACTGGATCGGCAACAACTGTTTTAGAGCTTGCAATACTGGCCGACAGGAGAGGAAGGGTGGTCGGCAAGGGGAGGGGGGAAGACAGCTGTTGAGCCACTTTAGTTTCCTGTTGGACCTCTTGCATAAGTAGTACTAACTCCATGCAGACGGATGCTAGTCCACCCCCATTCTGTCCATAAAGCAAGCTGTAATTCACAATTGTTCTTATTAAATGATGATTGTCTTGAAGCCATCTTTTCCTTCGAATTGCTCTCTGCCTCTTGTCCTCAAAGTCTGACCTCCTAGCCTGAATAATTTCATGAAGAGTAGCAGAGTCATTTTCTAGTTTCTGGTCCTCATCATCCTCATCTTCTGGCCCTGCATCCTGCTCCTGGAATCTTGGACCATAATTGCACAAAAGTTTCAAGGTTTCCACTTGTCTCTCTAACCACACATACAACTGGTATCTGAGCTGGCCACCGTGCACCTCAAAACCAGTGGCCAAAGTTCTTAATTCCTCCATCATGACCTTTAGACAACACTTAAATTTTAACTGCTGTGCCATAATATCACAAACTCCCTCTTCCTCTTCTTCTTCATCCCCCTCACCATCCTCTCCCAGTCTGTCTCCATCCTCCCCCATTTTTATTTTCCCCATTTCTTCATTCCCCTTCCCATTTTCTGATGATGTATCCTCCTCCTCATTACTGTCATCACCCCAATCTAGCTCCAATTTTTCATCAAATCTCCCCCCTACAGGCTGACTCCAATCAAAGTCCATTGCCGAACCTCCACCATTGGTTAAATTAGTGGCTGGCCTACTCCAATCAAAATCCGCAGCATTCTCTTTGAAAGACGATCCAGTTGTACTAGAGCTCATGAAACCCTCATCTATTGTACCAGAAGAAATTAAGACTCCATTTTTCTTTTTGTCCAAAGCCAAACTGTCCTCTACATCTTGACTCTCTTTGCGAACTTTTGGAAGATGAGACAGAACCTCGAGAGCAAGCAGAGGGCAGCCAGCTGAGTCATGCATATGTGCAGTAGCAAAGAATAGTCTTCTTTCCTCTGGTGTGATCTCATCCTTCTGAGAACGACCACTTAGTACTGATGGATTGGACAAAACACTTGCAACTCCTGTCGTAGCCTCCTCCCCACTTGCTTGTCTCCTGACTATTAAAGGGTGGGTCCTCAGGTAATTGTAAAAGTTGAATACATCTGGCTTACTTCTAGGATGAGCAGCCAATTCCCCATTCTGTGCCATGTGAGAGGGTGGAATCAGAAGCGTATCTAAAGCTTTGATGTAATCTTTCAACAGCCAATGGGCCATACTCCTCAAAAAGGGATCTCGGTGAGGAAACAAGGCTTCAGACTCTGTCCCTGTCTCATCACATCCTAGTACTTGCTCAAAGATGATCTTTTTCTGCGACTGAGGCATCTCTAGATCTTCATTATACAAACGACAAATGACCATTGCAAGCTGAATATCATTAAGATTATTCAGACACACTTCAATAGCATCCTTCAAAGAGCCAGCCAACAAGAAAAAAGCTGCAGCATGTTCAAATCTTTGTCTTCCAAGAAGGGCAAAGGCATTCTTCAAAGCAGCTTTCCTCCAGCGTTCAGTTTTGAAATCATTTTTAAAAAAGTTGGTCATCTTTACATCACCAATTGACCTGTGAATAGAAAAAAAAAGGATAAACAATTCTTTCTTCTAGACGGACAATTTCAAGTCAGATTTTGAAAACATAATTGACATAGTCCTAAAACTTTAAAAAAAAAACTTCCTTTCAAAGGACTGGAGATATAACATTCCCAAAATTTCAATCAATACAATAAACACAAATGTCTCATTCTGTAGCTATCAAATTTGCAACTTGTTTTTTCATAACACCAAAAATTTCCTACATCCCGGTTTAATTTAGCAAGATTGCTATACATGCTGCAAAAGTAATGTACTAACTCTAAAGAAACAAATGCTACCATCTGAGCAAAGTGAATCTTTGACCAAAAAATATTCACATTCTGGTTTTGGTCCACTCTCACGCTGAATGTGTCTTTCCCTGAAGATTAAATGAAAAGCCCCCATAACCACCACCTATCCCTCTCCTCTACCCCCTTGTGCATTTCTTGCTGTTCCAGCATCCTCTAGAACCCCATGCAAGTGTTGATGCCCCTACCCTCCAGAAAGTCCCAGCTTAACCTTAAGGGAGGAAACCTGTTGGTTGAGTGTACTGACTTGCACACTAGAGGTCCCCAGAAAAAATCCTGATGGGGCCCTTTGAAAATTTTGTGGGGCTATATTTCATTTGCTCAGCATAGCTTTTCACAGTTATGCTGAGGGGCTCAAATTGGTGAAGTATAATTAAGGAATCTGACTGCCCATTTCAGGAAGTTATCCACTATGTTCAGTTCAATTACCCAGCAGGGGGGCAGGAGCATGGTACCCCTCCCAGCCCTTGGGAAAGTGGCCAAAAAGTGGGGACATGCCCACCTCCGTCATATGGCCAGGAGCAGAATTGGAAGATGTGTACATGCTTGTCCCATTAGCATCTGGACACTAGTTGAAATGGGAGTGAACGTGAATCTTGCCAGTATTCAAACAGGCTCCCTCTGTTACAAGGTCCTCAATGAGCAAAATAGGATTCCTGATCCTTAAAACATTGAACCTAAAGCAAATTTTATGGCTAATACAAGACTTTGATAAAAGTAAATCTTACCTGAAAAGGCCCCACAGAAGGGTCTTTTTCTTCATTGCTAGATAATAAAGGGCAGCATCTAAAGGATTTTTCTCTGCTTGGAACTGAGACTTGGCCACCTAAAAAGACAAAAACTAGAGTTTCATTTAAAAAGTTCTCTCGTATTCAATTATATCAATGAGGAAAAGAAAAGAAAATTTCTTTGGGATGAAACCTTTGCTAATATCCTAGACCATAGAGCATCACAATGATAAACATAATTAACATGTTATCTTCAAAAAAATTTCAACAATTTTCTTCTCCGTAATCTCATGCTTTGTTATGATAGACAACTGTCTTGAGAGCTAGACAAAATCAACATTTTGTACAGTTGAACTCCTACTCCTATACATTACACAGTCAAAACAATAATGTGAATACCTAAGGAGACACCACACTGCTCATTAATGTGTTGTCATGATATGACCCCACTGTGCTTTAATTTGACTCTGCCAATCTGCCTAATAAATACCTTCTAAGCCCCAAAGGGTAAAGTAAGCAAAAATTTCACCAGAATGATTACTTTTGATAAGCCCCATTTCTTATGAATGATACTCAATATTAAACATATACATACATACTTACACTCTTACACACATATATAACTAACTAAACATATGCCAAACAAATGACTCACTTTTTCCATACATCTCCGCAGCGTGGTATTATTGCGGACCCACCACCCTACCCCCATGGCTCTGAGTTCAGCCCAGGAAGGTTCTCCTTTTTGCATGCTGGGTAAAAGTGAAAGCAACTCCTCTTCCGCTTCTGAGTGAAAGGCCCAAATGAAGTGAGAGGACACCAGACCTTGGCGTTTCAGTTGTTCCTTGAAACAAAGGACGTAAAAACACTTTGTTAGCATTGTAATTACAAAGCAAGTATGTTGTTTCACACTTCAAAAGCCCTCATACCCCTCCCCAACCCCTATCCCACCACTCAAATGCAATCATCATTTGCTGTTGAAAATATAAGCAAGCCCTTCAGGAAAGATAGATAATATTTCTCCCACATATCACAATCAAAATGCTCACAGCTCACAGGATCATTTTCACAATTATTTACAAGGAGGGCAAGAGTGGCATACACATGGAACCTACTTTTGCCACAACATTTTTACCCCCCTCCCCCTTCTGAAGCCTCTGCTTTTGCTTAACCAATCATAATACTGGTTTGACCATTTTTTTATAAATACAATACAACTACCCTTTTTCAATTTCAAACAATCCAGTGAGCCTGACTGAAAAATATTTCCCCCAAAACAGTGAAGATAAATAATCCCTTCCCCTTACCTGTTGTGGTAATGGTAAAGACTTTAGAAGGCCCATGTAGAACTTCATAGCAAGCAGAAATCTCAGACCACATTCATCAAGTGTTTCACCTGTACAAGAAAGAAATGATTTACCTAGCACAATCAATAAATATTCTTCCTTATAAATATTTATATATTTATAGGATACCACACAGCGAATAGCTCAATAGAACACGGCTATGTTGTGACATCTAGTGACATTGTTTGAATGAAACAAATGAATTCAATTGTTCAATTACCTGGAAAGATCATTTTAAATTCTTTAACAATGTCCATCTATCCATAGGATTCTACAAAGTATGTGTTGCATAACATATAATTGTGAAAAGTTGCAAATGCATCAACTATATTCTTATATCTTGTGTTTGCATAACATTTCAGAACATTAATGCTCAATAACCAGGAATAGTTATTAAACCTGCCTCACACCAGGGGAAATTAGCTCAGCCAAATGCCTTTGCATGTCACATGTGCACAAAGGTTTTGATGTGACTTTTGTCTCTTGAGGCAAATTACTACAATATCAAATGTGTTTGATTCTTTTTGACACAAGTGCCACTTTTCTCACCTTGTACACTGAAACAGAGCACTTGACTCATGGTCATCCACTATTACACCTACACAGCCATTCTGCAATGATGTGATCAACTTCAGAAGATGCCTGATTAATAGTGTAAAGTCATGAGCCAAGTGCAGAGGTCCCGCACACACAGTGAGGTAAGTGTCAACAAGAATCAAACGCATTTCATATTTGAATTATTTGCCTTGAGAGGCACACTTCTCGCCAAGATCCTCCCCTCACATGGGAGAAATAAGCTGAGGAAAGTGACACAATAGGCATTTTCATGAGCTGACTTTCCTCTTGTGTGGCAGGCTTTATATTCAGTTTTACATAACTAGTAGTTGTAAAAATGTCACATTGTAAGGTAAAGATGTACATGAACTCACACACTCATTTGCAATAATGGTGAAGGGGCAATAAGCAGGCAACCATCTTGGGTTTCTTTCATGTTGAATTATTGTTCAGCTCAATAAAACTGACCAATCACTACTCTACTTAATTTGTTTCTTAAGTTACCTAATCTTTCCAAAGATTCCTTCCCCCTCCCTTCTTCCCCAAGGGCACCCAACACCCACTTTCTCTTCCCCATTCCCACATCTAAGTTACCTGCATGAGAATTGTGAAGATTATCCACATCAGCATAGCCAGCACCCTCTCTTCCAATAGCTGTACCAGCTGTTCCAGTGCCATGAGCAGTTATTTCTGTTTTCGTAGTAGCTAAAGTATCTGCTAATGCCAGAAGGTGCATTTGGTCCTGGCCTGACAAGCCTGGCAAGTGCATACGAGTAAGATAATTTGCTAGGAGTTTTGCCTGACCAGGTCCAAAGTACACTGGATTATTCATTTTTCTACGTATTGAATCACTGCTGTGACTTTCTTTTGGTATTTCAAACATGTCTGGAGAAAGATGGGGTGATTCTAATCCACTGGCAAATAACTTTGAATAATCTTGGGTATTAAGACCAGATGGTTCCTCATAGCCAGCGGAGATGCTACTGGTACGATCCCTTTTGACCTCTTCCAGCAATGATGAATTGTCAGCAGCAAGGAGGGCATAAAGGGGCAGAGGAGGGACAGAGAGCAGCTCGATGTAATCCACACTGTGAACCTCCTTTGGTTGAGATTCCACTGGACTCGTTGAAAGAGACAATGACCTTGAGAATGCTTTAAGGTCATCTTCCTCTAGATCCAGTGAACTCTGTTGACTGGCGGTATCACCATGTGAGATGGCTTTTTGGACAGTATCGTCGCCTGCTATACAGCGTACCAAGTGAGATAGTATGGCATTGACTCGATTTATCTTACCGCAGTTCATCAACCCCATCAGCTGGGTTGGGTGGTACTGGGGCAAGATGGGGCAAGTTTTATAGGACACTTCAAACAGCCCCTCATCGACATTGTCTGCATTAATACTAGGGACAGGATTACCAGAATCTGGAGCATCTTTGGCTAGTTGTGGGATGTCGTTGTATGACTGCTCTCGTTCAGACCTTGACATTGGGAGTGACTGCAGGTTGACAGAAATAAAAGAATCATTTCTTGAGATTTCCAGATTTGAAACAACCTCTTCTTTCCTGGTTTTGTTCCCAACAGGTACTGCTAGGGCCTGCTGTTGAAGAGTACCCCACTGGGAGTAAACATGCATCTCATTTTCCAAACCAATGACCAGAATGCCAGCTCTGACCCATGACAACATCTTGCTAAATGGGGTAACTCCATCTACACTACTCAGTTTCACCCTGGCCAGAGGTTCCCACTGGGGTCTGGACTCATCATCATCTCGCAGAGTTGGGGAGAATATTATCACCTTTGACCCCAAGCCTACTGTTAGCAGGTGGGAACCATCTTCTTTGGAAGCCCATGCCAGTTGAACTGGCAATTTGCTAGCACTTAGATCCTCACACCTCCCTATATCTGCTTCATTCACCTCCTTGCCAGACCCCTCCCCTGATGCATGGCCTTCTGGTAAGCTGAGGAAATCTTCAACTTTGGAGCTTCGTTTCATGAGCTTGTAACCTAGCTCAGCAGTTGGTGTCGGACTGCAGTTCTCAGGACTTATGTCCATCTTTTCTACGTTAAGTCTACCAAGAGTAATCGTGTCCTCTAAAATCCACTCAGAGCCTCCAGTTGATTCACACTCATGAATTGAAACTTTAATTGGGATTTTATTACTGACTGAAGACTTTGCGGAGTCTGTCCTATAGGCGCATGCAATCCTCCCATTGTATGCACAACTAACAGTCATGGGTTGACCTCTGACATTCAAAGCACTGTTTGTATCCTCCCTAACCATCAACTTCCATTCTTCCCACTTATAAGAAGCTTTTGCAAGATCATCATCAATGTGTTCCCCTTCTCTATCCTCTGTTTGCTTCAAGTCTTTCTTCCTCTCAAAGCTGGATGTCATATCTTCCCCGCCATCATCCATCCTGCAAGTCCAAAACCGTAATTTCCCATCAGAGCAAGCAGTACTGAGCAAATAGGGGGCAGCACAGGCAGGATAGATGCAAGAGGAGCTGAGATGTCCAGCAGCTGGACTAGCACTCAGAACTTCAACACCTTCGGGGAGGTCCAGGACTTGGGAGCAGACCTTTCGTGAAGTGTTCTTTAACCTGGTGGTAAGCTGTGAGACACTGATAGAGTTGTCTAGCCGCCCTGAATTGACCACATCATCAGATCCTGATGAAGAATCCTCCAAAACATCAACTGAATTCTCCTCTTCATCAGTATCATCACTGCTGTCAGCTACATCTTTCTGGACTGTGGAGATATATAATAAACATTTGTATTAGAAAATGCTTCCAAAGGTTCAAACACTTGTGAAAAGTAAAATCCATGTCTTTATAGAATCATTTGAGGCAAAAATAAGCATTTTCACTATTCGAGGTGCAGCATCAGTTTTTTTAGTACAACATTAAGCATTTGTTTCAGAAGTATATTCTTGCATTCTTATAAAGGGGAGTTACCACCTTGCAACAAAACTTTGTATAGGCTTATAATGGTAGAAACAAAGCATGCTCTAAAAAAGACATTTACACACATTAAAGTGCCCTAACATATTTTGGTTGGGGAGGGGGGAGGGGGAAACTGGGGGGGGGGGAGAGTCAGGGGAACCTGTTGAATGGAGGACCCTTTTTTCTACACTATGCCAATTTAAGGATTATTCATGTTTCAACGATATGAAAAATGTTAAAAGTAGCAGCTATAGTAAGCCCTTGAAGACAGAATATCTTTTCTTTGCCCCAAAGGTTGACATGTATAGACCTTATACATTGATGATACACGACATAATTCTTGCAGACAAACAAGGAAGCATGCTGTTTAGTGTTTATGTGGTAGGCTTCCTAGCTCTCAAAGTAGACTTACTCACATATCCTACCTTCAAAGAAATTTGATGTAAGCATTTGTGTTGTGTAAGTTGTAAAGCTACAACCCTACCTCAATATAAGCATGCTTATCTGTTTTGTATCTTCATATCCATAAAGTTTATATCATATATACGACAGTTCCATACATGCAGACTAAATAGGTCCCACAGACGAATCCGATGAGTGCTTGTGTTTAGTGACTGTAGGTAGCCATTAGTGGGGTCAATATGCCTCAAATCTTCTTCACTTATTTTCTATAAGTAATTTCAAACTATTTAGTGAAATTGAGGGGATCAAGAGGCATTCCAGTGTATAACCATCCATGGCACAGTTAAGCAAGGAAATTGAAACTCTGAAAGGTGATAGACTCCAGTTATGGCTGACTGAAATCAAACTATCACTCTGTGTCCGAATTCGTCTATATACAGTTCCATACATGCAGACTCAAAACACAAAAGAACAAGACATTATGTTACCATTAACGAATTTACTCAAAACTTTACCTTTAGATTTCAAAATTTCGGTCTTTAGTCGAATGTACCACATATGGATTACAGATTGACCTTTAACCTTCCTGTCAATCACCACAAGGTAAAAACA
This sequence comes from Holothuria scabra, assembly GCA_037179385.1. Taxonomy (NCBI): domain Eukaryota; kingdom Metazoa; phylum Echinodermata; class Holothuroidea; order Aspidochirotida; family Holothuriidae; genus Holothuria; species Holothuria scabra. The sequence continues at coordinate 47,872,392 of CM074188.1, forward strand.
CTCATCAAACTGGTTGGCATGAAGTGATGGGAATGAGGCAATGTCAGGGTCTGTCTGCTGTGAGGGTGCTGTTTGGTTTGTGGAACATGGGGAGGTGAAACCCGAGATGAACTGTTGATGAAAGATGTGCATAAGCTGCACATTTTGCCAGTTCTGAGAAAGAAAAATCAGAGAGGAAAAATTCTTTCTCATTACATACCACTTGCGTAGATTACCTTTTCTATTTTATAGAAATTGTGTGCAGCCAATTTCATAGGAGGATATTAAACACATGGTTTTGCTGTGAAAACAAAATTTACCATTGTCATATACCTATGGTTTCTTCACAAACCATTGTACTACTTGTGTCCTGGAACATCTCCTAATAAACCTAGGGTGGGGTGAACCTGTTTTTGAAATGGAGTAGACTTGAAGGAGATATTTCTAAATATGCGCAGTGTTTACAGCCTACGTAATATAATATATAGCTCAAAAGGGGGCCTTCAGTAGTAAAAAGGGTTAAACAGTATGAGAACAACCCCACTCAAACTGACCCCACCCCCACCCCTCAATGAAAGTAGGAGAAATTCTTCTCATGAAATGTTCATCCTTTCAAAATAGTGTACTGTACTTAATTCCATTAAGCAGTTTGAAATTTGCCACCTACTCTTAAGTTGGATGAATATTTCTGTGAAACGTGAAATTCATTCATTTCAGTCCGTCAGTTTTTTCGCCACTACTTTTTCAGAGGGCAGGCATTAAATATAAAGTCTCAACCCACTCCCATGGACTGCCCCTGTTTCAGGGACCTACCTGACCCAAGCCCCACAAATGATAAGATGCTATCATTGATGAGTTTTCAAACCATTGCTCTTGACTATACATCCTGAGCTAGCCAAATCTTGACACTAAAATGCAATTTTTGTTCTAATCGTAAAATGAATTGACATCATTTCATGCACCAATGCCCTTTGCCCCTTTATTTATCCCTAAATTTTAAAATATATACAACTATGGCAGCCAAGTGACGGTGAGAAATTGCAGGGCTCCGTCAGCAGCAATGTTAGAAATAATTTTGGTTGCCAATAACCACAGATGGCTGCAAACAACCTCAAACCGCATAATAAGAAGATTTAAGTTCAGGTTTTGAATCAAATGCAACTATTCGTAGTACAGGTAGATGCAAGAAATGATAAAATGAACCCACAAACTGGCTGACAAATCTCAGGATTACTTGGTTACTCGTGTATACCTGTTTAGCATCACACAGCTTGTCTAGTTCAATGATACATCCAGGTCTAGATGTAGATTGCAAACTGATAACTCTGGGTAAGTTGTCATCAACTGGACTGTCATCATCTTCAGATTCTTGGCGTAATAGATATGGTGTGATGGGTGAGCTGCTGCTTAAGTAACCCTGTCACAGAAAAGGCAAATGCAAAATATATAAATAGGATTAAATTTTAGGGATTGAATGAATAAGTTAGTAAGACACGAGTTTTACGGCCCAGTTCCAAGCAATTGGTTCAAGTCCAGCAGGCCACCGCCTTTTTCCAGTTGTGGCTCACTGGTTTGTTTTCCTTACTCCATTGCTTATGCTAAGCCCCAAGCACAATTGCAGTAGTTTCCGTTTTTACAGTCTTCAGTATGACCCCGCCAGGACTCAAACTCCCAACCTCCCAGCTGAAAGTTGAATGCTCTAACCACTTGACCATGCAGTTGGTCGGGATTGAATGAAAAAGACAAACTTAAACAAAATGTACTGCTGAAGGTTGCATACTTCTCCAGAAGAAGAAGAAAATTTTTGTGAGAGCATAAAGGAATTATCTCACTGCAAGTGGTCTGTATGCACTTGGGTAACTACTTACAGTTATAACCTGAACAAGCACAACTTACACAACTTATAAACTTTCTGCTTTATATATAACAGAGCCCACAGACTTTTGTCTGTTTGTGGGTCAATGAACTGATTTTCATACCCCACTGCTTATGTGGAGAATCATGCACATGGGCAATAGGTTCCATCTTTTAAATCTTTGGTATGGCTCCAACTCAGAATTTAACCCAGAGAATCCCCGCATTAGCTGCTGATGCTCTAAGACAAGATCAAGCACCTGGTCTGACAATGAAAAATGTTTTAGCATTCATTTCTCTAAAAAAAGTTTGTTACAAAGTGTGGTTAGCATACAACACAAAACACAAACCGTAAAAACTAAATAACTCTTAAGTTAGTTTTCTCACCTCATACTGGTTGGTAGTTGAAGAAATCTCATTCAAAAGTGATCTGGCATCAATGACTGCTTGAAATAATCTTAAACTGTATCCGTCAGATGCAACGAAACATGCACTGGGTGAGTTGGACTGCAAGGGAAGGCAAGTACTGGGCAAAAGACTAGGCAACCACGCTACATGGGAAAATGACGATATGAATGGGGAATTGATTCTAGCAAGTTCCACCAGGCCACCAAGTTTGTTCAAAGGGCCGACATGAAAGACTTTCCATAGAATAAGTTCACTACAGAGACCCGTTGGGGCACTCATATCTGGCCAGTTCATCTCAGAGTTTAATTTTTCCATGATTTCATCGGGTACAATAACTTCATCTTTCTCTGGCAAGTCTTTGGCTGTGTCATCCAGACTGGCTTGGTACAACTTTGATAACCTTAAATGTTCAGTTTGAGAAAGGAAGTTTTTCCCAAATAAACTGATGGAACCAGACGGCTCTTTGATGCTACCCCTTGAAGCAGCTAGAGATACTCTTCGCGCCGCCAGAGAGGACTTGCGAGTTCTGCTGGTTGCAATGTCAGGGTCCACCTCAACTCTAGGAATATTATGATGTGATGCAGTCAATAACAAAGGCAGGATAGGATGACAAGCCAGGTCATTGACCTGGAAACGGTGACCAGCACTACGATTCACATGACTGACATTCAGAACAGTTTGAAACTTTGAACCTTCAGCAAAACTAATCTCCCATTGGTTAAGAGTTCCATTGGAATGTTTAGACAACATGGAAACTTTTGGAGTGTAGGCAAAAATGTCCACACCCTCTGGTACTTGGCTCAGTTTTTGTACAAAGCTGTAACTTGGTGTCATAGTTTTCAAGTCCATAGGCGATTCTACACCTCTGCCACGTTCAAGGACTCTATGATCCAAGGTTAGATTGCTGCGATACAGAATCAGGTCACTGCAGAGGCTGGTAGCGTCAAATTGTGGGAAGGCCTGTGGAATCCGACATGAGAAACTTACAAGGGGCTGTCGATGAACCCCTGGGATATGTTCATCCACCCACTCAACCAACCAGAGAAGGAAAGACCCATCAATGGGATGAATACTGTACAACATGTCTGCTGAGGATTGCCACTCGCGCAAAAGTGCATCAAAGCCTGCTTGAACAGCTGATGAAAAGATTTCTCTATCCTCCACTGGAGTGCCACTTCTAGGCAAATAAGGAGAGGTGTCCAATGTGGCAGGTCTCTGGATTGATTTTGGAGATTGTGTAGGTACATTTATAACAATGCCTCCACCTGGAAGAAGTAAAGAGAATTTTAAAGAGACTTATGGACTTACAGTATTTAACTTTTAGTAGTTCAAATCAACAGATTTTGCATGAAACTCGAAATATTGCAAGGCAAGGTCAAAATCAGTACACACATAGTTAAAATATGATATTGCTTCCCATTGGAGTTTAGCTTTTGTTTGAAACATTACAGAGTTGTTGTCAAATCATGCAAATTGTAGCTTCATGGCTGTCATCTTGGTACTCCTTTTTCGCCCTAGTCATTGAAGACAAATTACGCATACTATGCATTACATGCTCTGTCTGTTACATGCTCTTTTTTTTCTGTGATCAAATTCAACTCAATTGCCCTGAACTAGTTAATTTGAAGTTGGGGCAACTTTCATTCTTACAACTGACCAAAGCACACAGCCTGAATGATAGGTCCATTTTGAAGTGGTAGCACTGTGACATAGGATACCCACATTTGCTCTTCATGTAAAACTGCTGGTACCTTATTGGTCAAATTAGCCAAGCCTTACAACTATTACACAATTCAGTCTGGATAAACCAGCATGTTCGATTTTCTTAAAACTGGTTGTTAAACTGTCAGTGGCAGTTGTAGACCCATGCATACTATACAACTGTTGGTCACATGACAGTCAAGTCATGGTGGGTTGCAGAAAGCAGTGTAGTATGAGGATAGTTTAACAAGCAATCTAGGTAATAAGAAAATCTCATTGTACAATTATGCACACTGTGTCAAAGGTCAACTTACCATCTGTGCTATGACCATCAGCAGAATCCCTAGAGGGGTCAGTGTCATCTGAAATAAGACAAGATTGAAATTTAATTGAAAGACATCTTTTAACTGCAGTGAAAATGTCACATGTGTATCTAGGATTACCATATAGCTGCCTCCTATAGTACTGTATGTTTAAGTTTACACTTGCTCTGGTAGGTCACTATGTAAAGATTTTGCGAGAAACTTTTATTATTTTCAAAAGAGCATAAGTTTAAATCAAATCTAGGAAACAGAATGAAGTACTGTGATATTGTTATTCCATTCATGTTTATAAAATTTCTGAAATGTTGCAGATTCATGGTCAAATCACCCAAATGACACAAGCCCGCTGACCATCTTGGAAGGCTTAAAATTTTTTGACTGGTGGCGACTATGTTGGTTACATGATCCTTGGTCCACTAATACTAGAGGTCTGTGGTTCCCACAACCATTGACATATTACTCAAAGTAAAGTATCTAGAAACAAGATGGTGCATACTGTGTATCTTTGCTTTTGCTGCAGAAAACAAACTTCTCATGATAGTTAATTCACATGTGGATCTCCAACAACCTTGCATCTAACCATATCTTCACAAATCAAACAATTCTCACTATATGGTTTTTAAGAAGTAGATGGGTTTTGTGGAGGTGTTAGAGATGATTACAAGCACAACATACTTGTGTTGAAGATTCCCCTCAAACTCCCTAGTTTGTAAATCTATGTCTCCTAACACCTATCTCTTATTGAACTTTGTCATTCCCTCTTTCATGCATTGTAACCCTGGTACACTAAAATCACAGTGAAGTGAGGGGCCCTCAACCCATGTACCAAGGTTGGCCTCCATAGTCCTCTTCGAATTACCACCTGGCTATATAAATGCAACTTTGGACTTGGTTTATTCCTTTCAAATTCTTTTGTCTCTAAGAGTGCTGGACTATTGGTACATATGATTTTAGTTAGTTGAGTTACAGCTCAGTTTCTAACCAATTTTAAGGGAAATACTTGGTTTGTTTTTGCAAGAAACATTCATCCTTTTAAAACTAATATTTATTGACACAGGTTGATAGACTATCAAAAAAAGGGCAGTATGGTAGCCTTCTTTTCAAGAAATAAGTTTCCCACCGATAGGAATTTCATTGTTTGTTGCTCAAGAATAAATTGTTCACCCAAACTTTCAACATTTCAAATGATGCAACGTCCATGGCTCTTCTTGCGCACAGTATTTTGAAGAGATGTGGCTACTGCTGGGGTTTCTGCTGAAGACTGAATTGTTGGATAGTATCTGAGCCATTTTCTTTGTACTCTTTTTTGGAACATTTTAAACACAATATTTCCCTTTAAGGTAGACAAGAGGCAAGGAAGGAACATTGCAGATTACTTAAATCAGTTGCACGAACTTGTCAATAACAAAGCAAAACAGCATTAAACTACATTTAAGATCATACCATCATGTTCAGAGTATGACTCCTGCGATCCCACATCATGACTTGTGGCATCAGTCCCACTGGTCCTGGTGTCTAATAGCCTTGAGTCTTTGCTAGGTTGTAAGAGCATTTCTGCTGCTAACGTGTACTGGAGTTCTTTGTTGTTCAGCCAATTAACCACAAAATTAGGGGCAACACCTTTAGACATCGTCCCAATGGCCGGAAGAAGAGGAATATCTGAAATTTACACAAAAGTGTTACCATTATAAAACAACTTCTACCTGATAGGGCAGAACATTACATTTCACAAATAAACAACCAAAGGTAACCCAAAATAAATTATGACCTTATTGCAAATGGTAATAGCATTGGAGAAATCAAACAACTTATACCTTTACTGAAATCTTATTTTATGCAAAATAAATTTTACAAAAATATAACAAGGTACAGCTATCAAATACTAAGCTAATTTCTTCAAAAATAGACATTGCTTTTCTACAGAGCTCTTGGTTTAATAAATATTTGTAACTGATTCTTTTTAAAAGACAATGCATTAAAAAAATCCATTAAGGATTAAAAGCCATTGAAAAAAGCAACACTCCAGCTGAAAAAGTAATTTGTTTTATCCCATTTTAATTAAAATACACTGTCCAAGACTCTTAGCATGATATCAGTCACATTTTCACCTTACCCTGCCTACAGCAAGGTCAAACCACAGCAAACCTGTATAAAGATTTACAGGACTAATCCTTTCACCCCAAACTTCAATTCTTGTAGTAGTCCACAGAAATTCTCAATTGGCACAGCTATTTGATTGACAGCAAGTTTAAAAAATGCACAGTGCCAAATTACCTCATAGTAAACACCATGTACTGTACTGAGAGTGTTTTGAATATATACATTGGGGTCTTGTATTCTCAACCTGAAGCAATAAACTGAGACTGTGTCTGTACGAGGCAGGTTCTAAACAGTTGTGGAAGTCTGAAGGGGATCAATTAAGTAATTTAGGAGGACTGGAACTATTTGGGATGAGAGGATTCGGCTTTTCAAGTATTTAAAATCATGTGTACCTGTGTTTGGATTAATTGTTGCAGCAATGTGGAAATGAACTTGAAGTGGAATACCGAGGTACCCATTTGGGTGATTCTTGTTGCCATGGTAATACCTATGGACATCATGCTCCTGTTTGACGCTACTCAATGGCACAGTAGGAGCGCCTGCTTTCCTCTTCTTTCTGTTGTAGAAATTGGAAAAGACAAGATAGGCTATTAACCTTGTTCTTTACATACTTAGTGTTGCAGCCTGTAGTACATAGACATTTCTAGACAATTCTGGCAAGCTAATCCTGAAATTGTCTACCTATTTAAATTTCAAAATAGTTTCCATGCTAAGAAAATGAAACCCAATTTCTTACCATTATCAACTTGTTTACATCCAAATTAATCCCATTCTTTGGAAAAAATTTAAAAAAAAACTTTAAAAATCTTGTTATTTTCCATGGTTATCAAAAGACATATTGAAAGACCTCTTCAAAACCTCATTACACTCCTCCATCAGTACAAGGTTTCCTTGTATGAAATATTGCTTCAAAACATGAGTGCTTCAAATCTGAAATAAAATACATTGTTGATCTGAAAATATTGTTCATGATGGATTTTTGTTTGTTAAAAGATCTTGGAATCAAGGCCACTATATCATCGCTTGGATTATGCCATTTAAATTTAGGGGAGTTACAAACTTTTATTTCACATTTTTAAAGAAATTCATGTAGTGCCATTCTTAAAATAATTTTTTGAGACAACTGTTTAAACATATTACTCCCAACAGCATTTTGAGACCTACAGCCTTAGTAAGCATAACTTTTGCAAAAAAGGGGGGGTTTAAAAGAACTGTTTAATGTCACATCAAGTTTTGATATGTTAGAAGAATACTTATTCTGAGCATTTTGGTGAAACTTGCAATCCTATGTTGTCACCTTTCCAACAAAAAGTGAACTTGAAGCAAGCACATGTGACATCATATCCTCACAATTATAGACAGTCTTTTGTTTTTCTTTAAACTTTAGAACTAATAATCTCTACCACTGTGCCAGAATATGATTGCATAAGAGGCACAAGGCCTTTATAAAACTTGGCATTCCCTACAGGGAGGTCCTGTTCCTATTAACTTCAAGGTCAACACAACACCATAAAAAACAAAGGGAAGCAAAGCATTCCTGCGAGGAAGTGTTATCACTTCTGCTGCCCTCAAGTTGACTTTTCAACACAAATCTGATGACTTCATTTACTAATGTCTCAAGACATACATGTCCACAATAAATATAAAATATGACCACTCTATGTTGATTTGATACCTCTTTAACATATGAAAACTAATTTTTTGCTAAAACATCCTCCTTAAACTTCAATTTCCCTAGGATCAGACTGTTCAAATTTGATGAAGAAATTAATCCAAATGATACCTAAATGAAGACTACTGGGTATAGATAAAGAAAAAGTGTGGACAAAATGACTTTAAAAATAACACCACAATAAGAAGAAAATTTGACAAAACATACGTTTGTTCTTCTCTTTAAGAAGACAACTTTTGGTTCCAGTTTCAACTGTTTCTTTTGAAAGCTGAAATTCAGCTTCCCCAAGTACATTCTTGACCAGCGATTTTTTCCTCTTTTTTTTTTTTTGGTCCTCTTTCCTACCTTTTTCTATCACATTCTTTTTGTGATTGAGAAATGCTTTCATCATTTTCACTTACAAACCATACATTGAAAGTTAGTATCAAAGGATTATGCCATTGTATTTAGAACTCCTATCAAGAAGTCTGTTCAAGAGCAATGATGACAATTTCATGGAAAATAACTATACACTACAGTAATTCAGCTTCCATAAATACAAAATGTCCAACAACTGATACAGTTCCTTTTCTATCTTCAGTTCTCTTCTCTTGCCACTGAAGAAAGTCACCGAGTCCACTTCAATTACATTTGCATTCAAACAATTTCATTAGAAAAAAATTTACAGTGAAAGCTAGTGCCAGAGGGTTTAGCCACTCGATTTGTAAGTCCACTTAAGTCCTTTCAAAAGAAATGATCTTTGACTTGAAGTGAATTCCCTCTTCACAAAAACTGAAATGACAAACAAGATGGCTTCTGAATATATCACACTGCAATCACAATTTGTCAATCTATATCCCTCCATCCATCAAATTACAAATTTATGTTGTGATCTTGAAAACACAGAGGCCTTGAAAACAAATTTTCACAAATTTTGGCAAATATCCCATTGATTGATCATTTCAATTTGTTTTCACACAAATGGTGACATCTGAAGGGCACAGTTTGCTGGTATAGCAGTGTGTCATAACACGATCTACATCACGTAGCCTGGTTAAGTGCCATTAAAGTATCGTTGTCTCAACTGACCGTGTTTATTCTGACTTACCCAATAGGCCTGATTGTAACTGTGAACTCCCAAACTCCCTGGTTTGGGCCATCTACAAACCCCAATACTTACCTCCTATTTACATAAAGAAACCTTACTTGCCTGATGTAACCTTTGGCAAGTCAACAGCATGCATATGATACGACACCTCATTCCTTACTTGCCATGAAAAAGTTTCATACACGATTTTCTTTGGCTACCAAAGTTAAGATAACCTTTTGTAAATAGGAGGTAAGGAGGGGTAACATAGATTTACATGTTGCAAAGCTCTGCTTCCCATAAACAAGGAATACATTCTATACAAATAGAGATGCAGCTTTGAATTCAAACAATGGGAAGTAATTACATTTCTTTACCTCTACCTTTTTTTTTTTTCATTTTTTCATCTATTCAAGGAAATTTATTTCAAACCCAGAATGTGAAATGCACTGCAGTTTTGATATACAATTTTTCAAAATAATGCCAGGACCAATATTCCATTTCATTTTTTCAGTTACTGATCAAATGTACTACCTAAAGATGTTGGAAAAATACAAGTTATAAAATGTTATTGATGACAGGAATAGGTGGGATACATAGGGTGATAGGAAGTAGGCAAAGACTGATATAAGACAAATTTACTTTGGTGTACCACCTGAACTGAAATGTTGCCTTTTGCATAAATTCTAGAGCAAAAGCCTGTCCTGCTTGAATCCAGGTGAGATGGAGATAGGAAGAGGATACCTCTACAGTGGAGAGGGCACTCCAGAGCTAGAAGGTCTTATTCCAAATGAACCTGCAGGAAAGTTGGGGAATTATACATGTAAATGAGAGGTGAGGAGGAGCGGGAATTATACAGGTAAATGAGAGGTGAGGAGGAGCGGGAATTATACAGGTAAATGAGAGGTGAGGAGGAGCGGGAATTATACAGGTAAATGAGAGGTGAGGAGGAGCGGGAATTATACAGGTAAATGAGAGGTGAGGAGGAGCGAGAATTATACAGGTAAATGAGAGGTGAGGAGGAGCGAGAATTATACAGGTAAATGAGAGGTGAGGAGGAGCGAGATTAGTCTAAATTACCTTGGTTTGAGACCTAAACTGAAATGTTGCCTTTTGTACAAATTCTGGACTTCAGCCTTCTCTTCGTTGGTTGGTAACTTGGAAGAGGTGGAGATGACATTGATATCTGGGAGGAGTGTCTCCCTCCATACACGACAAATATTATCACGACATGATGTCACCAGGCAATTGGCAACTGTCTCTCTATTAAAACAAAAAGAACAAGAGATACTTCTAGAGTTGTACTGTAACCAACTTTTCCAACAGACCAGTTTGAAGTTTATTCAAGGAGCAATATTGCCCAACAGGTCAAAGGGCAACAGGTAACATTTTAAGGTCTGTTTACAGCCAATGACAGGATGAAAATACATATAAAAACAGCGTGCTATATGCAGCCAGTGCAGCACTCAGATGTTTTGTTACCAGTTGATCTAAACAGAAAGGTAACGCATGAACGGGCAGATATAAACTTCAAACTCATCTATTGGGTACGAATGTCTCAGTACTAGGAGGCAGTTCCCTCTTCCCTCTCAAAACTCTGCTACAGATATAATTTTGTTTGAACAGTAGGGCCTATTAAGATGAGTAATTTTGAAAAAGCATTGGCAATGTGATGAACAGCTGTGTTGTGAAAGGAACAAATTGCCTAGCATTTTGAAACAAACTGTAATATCTCAACTGAAGCATTTTCGAAATGGCCGAATTTGTGCTTTTCAACTTCTTAACATGCAATAGGAAATTAAACAAGACTATCCATACATCAAAAATGATGAGGTGTAATCAAATTTATCAGCAAGTATTTTTTTGTCCATTCAGATGCAAATTAAAAAAGAGGTACCACAAAAGCATGAACACGATATAACAACAGGGGTATCTAACACAGCTAGCAACATTACCTTTGTTACTGCCCCTTTTTGATTTTAAGAGCAGCTATATTCATCCTCCCAAACAGTTGGGGTTCTCCCAACCTACTAAACTCCTCCCACAGCTGTGTCAATCTCATCCTTATCCAGACAGGTTTTCCCCAAGTGACAGGGCCTCAGGTATAATCAAAACACTCTCAGTGCATATTGAGTAATATATGCTATTCTGCAATTTTTTTAATTTGATGTCAACCAAAGAACTGTTCTAATTGAGATATTTGGTAGGCTACCAGGAACATTGTACTTTGGTGTGACCTTCAACTAAATTTAAAATGCATTTATCTCAAAATAGTTGAACAAATGGGCATTTATTTTTCATAATGTGCTCATACATCAAAATAACATTGCCAAGAGGTACAGATATGAGTTTCTACTTAAATGGCTATGTCAATATCAATGTCATATTTCACAAGGCAAGCTTGCATATTTGTCAACTTCAAAATAAAAAAATCTCTATAAAACATACTTTAAAGGGTGAGAGCAGGCACACCAATTTTATTTTTAAACAACAGTTAAATCTAACAATTTTCTTCCTAATTCAATCCAAAGTATCTTTCATAAAATTTAAGAACTTTTGTGTGGTATATTTAAGATAAGATAAACCAAGTAGTTAATCAACAAATTTTACATCTGAGGAGAAAAAAATATTGTCACACGACTCTCAATAGCCAGCCATGAAACAGGACAGTATACTGCACTTGTTCAAGTTGGGGTATGCATGAATCCATTTCCCCACTAAGCCTACAACTGAAAGAATTTATTTCATGTTGGAAAATGAACCTTTTCCTTTTTCTTACATTTGTGTTAGTGACAAAAGGTATAAGCAAATCACTAGTTGAAATCATAATAAATCTCATTAGAAACAACAATAAGATTAAGATTACACTATTCCCATGACCTCAGAATTTGAGTTCATGCATGACGCATCTATAGGGACTTGTTAAGAAGCTGGGGACTTACATTTAAATGTCATACAAATCGATTAAAATATATATTACCTTGGCAAGTACTTGCTTGTCTTCCTCCATGAGAAACCTGTTACTGCTCTAGGGTGTGCTAAATAGATGAAGCTATAATTTTCCCCCTTGGTTTCAATCACACCATTTACTTTACCTACAGACACTTGTGGAGATTGTACCCTGTACCAGATTTTCACCAATCTATCACTCTGAAAAGAAAATCATTCAAAATATTTGAGTCACCATACTGTACAATATTTTGACTAAGCAATCAGGCCTTAAAGGGCAGCTATTTAACCACACTATACAAAACTGAAGGAGAAGCCTGTGGCTTATGAATTACAACTTCATTTCAGAAGGCAAAGCAACTGAGCAATTCAGATCAAAAGGTTGGTTCAAATGGGAAAACCATTGACTGCTCTTGGATGAAAAACCCACCTTACCAGGAATCAAACTCCCAACCTCCAACTTGCTTTAAAACTTCATCATTTCATATGGTACTGCCTTTACCCACTAAGCCATAGCACCAGTTTCCAATCACTCCAATGGGTTATTGACACAGACTTATATACATGGACAGAGCATGGACAGAGCATGGACAGAGCGTGTACGTCCTATTCGTACATGGTTGCCACTGACTGGGACAAATTAGGCGCACCAAGATGGCCGCTGTGAAGGTTTAAATTGTCTGATTTGACGCTGAATCTGTAATATTTTAAGCAAAAGTTTAACTTGAATGGGGGAAAATATCATATCTCTGCATTACATGAAGGGATTTTGACCTTACCTTTTCATATTTCAATAAAATTTCAACTTTCTTGCAAAATCTTGTGATATACTAGAGCAAGTCAAAACTTTCACACAAACCAATAGCAGACGGCCATCTTGGTGCGCTTTTTTTCATACATATGGTAGCGACAATATACCATTAGTATGCTCTGTCCATGTATAGGAAGTCTGTGGTTATTGAAAAGGGAACTTTGTTTTGGCTATTTCACTTCAATTATTTGTTTTTTCTTCTCATCCTGACTAAATTAATTATTTCTATTCAAAGAACAAACTTGCTACTTGTCTTTTCATTTCATAGTTGTCTAACATACATATTTTTCAATTTTAATGAGTTTTCAACATCTTTTCAAAAGGCACAGGAATATTATCTGATGGTGAAAATTTTCTGAAATGATGACTTACTTGTTACAGCAATGTTCAATTACCATTAACATGTCCTTGCTCGATATAGTTATTTTTTAATATGTTTCTACCATGAACACAGGAAAACAATGACTACTGCAGTAGAATAACATGAAACAATGGTGAAAGGATTGTTATATTCTATTTTCCCCTACCCGTGCCTCCCAACGTCCTACTCAGTAGGGACTAAGATTCTTCAGCCATTGCCATCATACTGCAATTTTGTTTGAATGTAAGCCATTCTAGAATCACTTGAAAATTGTGTCCCCATATCTTTCCCCTACCCTACCCCACCTCCCACCCCACTCCCCCCTCCCTCAAAAAAAGGAACAAAAAGGAACAATGAGGGAGAGAGTAAAGTCTACAAAGAGAAGTCAGTATGTCTAAGTAATTTCCCAAACAAAATGGACCCAAACTTCTCCATCTTCAAAAATGCATTACAGTGTTCAATTTAATGCTTCCTCCCAATTATGGTCCATGACACAGAAACTTAAAGATAAAATCCTTTCACACCAGACAGTTTTAATCCTCCATTAAAACTGTCTGGTCCCTCCCACAGTTGTCTTGATCCCCCTTCTTAGGGAGACACATCTCTATGTTATTATGTAACCAAAACATTCTTGTGCATAATGTATATTATGAGAATCTTTGCATGTTTTAAATTTAATGTCAATCACACAGCTGAATCACTGAAAAATTGAGAAATGTCTGCTTCAAAACCCCAAATAAGGTGCAGTAACACCAAGTCTCCCCAAAACAAGTTTTCCAGCAAAACTTTACTAATAGACATGCATCTAATGTACCTAAAAGGGGTCACCTGCATTAATACAAGAATTGGTAAGTTTAACTAATAAACAGGCTACATAGTTTGCCACTGCGCTGACAAATACCAACAACTCTGCAGTATGAAGTAACTTTAAATCAAGTACAGAATTAATCAAGGTCTTTTTTACAAAATGTATATGAAAGTTTGGTTCAGCATACATTGGTTGTGGAATATGAAAAGTATACTGTAGCTAATACAGTTTGGCTAAGATACCAACATGAAATGAGTTATAAACTAATTATATCTTGGTCTGCCTCAGACTTCTGTGCTTCAGTTTTCTTTTACTAACGTGTGCAGATTCTAACACCTGCATAACATGACAGAACTCATTAAGCTTCGCTCCACTCACAGGCTTAATTTAAAGTTATTTCTGGCATATTGATTGGTTGTGATAATGTATTCATTTTGGGAAGGTAGAGCTCATAAGTGTTGCTTTATTGTTCTACCATCAGATTTCAACGAGACAAATTAATTGGTACCACGTAACACTAAGTACACAATGTAGCTAGTGAAATTTTCAACTGCTACAAAGAAAGGGTATATAGACCCTACATTACATAATATTAATGTAGATCAAAATTAGGAAATGCACTACTACAGGGAATACTCACTGAAGCGTCAGACTTGCAGTCAGGAGGATGGGACTTCCAAGGCATGGCCAGGTTATACCAAAGACTTTAAAAACAGAACCTGCTGCCATTGTGCTTGGTGCTCAGCATAAGCAGTAAAGTAGGAAAACCAAGCCAGTGAGCCACAACTGGAAAAAAGGCCATGGATGGCTTGATTTGAACCAATTGGTTGGAAACTGAGCCTTAAAACTCCATCTTTACCTTGCCTTATCCAAATTACTCATTGAAGCAATTTTCTTTTCTGAGTAAGATATTACTCATTTATGCTTTTTCATAATTGCCAACACTGTCATCTCGGAAAACAGAACGTAAGTAGCAGATGATCCACCGTGCATGACAGGCACAAAAGCAATTACTTCAGTAAGTGGGATTTTGGCAGCAAAACTCCTCTCTTCCTCTCTAAAATGTTCACATTATATGTGGAAAACACTCAGGTGTATGCAAGGAAAAACTTTATTTTGCCAAGCTTTTGCTTTGCACAATTTCTGATCACCTTCAGTATTAGTATATCTTTTACACTTCTAAGTCAGAAAAATGGAACATTCTGATTTTTAAGGGGTTTAAAGCTAATAAAACAGAACATTCCACTTAAATGGGAAAGGTTGGCAAGTATGCTTTCTTATTGAAAATTTTAAATGGCATCAAGAACAACTAGATTTTTTAACATTCCCATAGTCAAAATTTACAAGGGTTGCTTCCATTTTTTTTGTTGCCACTTATCATCAATATTCACAATACACAGTGAATATAATTTCAGTTTTATAATTTTGCTCTGAGTCCCCTTGGCAATCTTTTGTCAAGCTACATTAATGCTGCATGTGGTAAAAGGAAAGGTTGCGGCAGCTCAACATGGTAAACATACACAGTTCCAGAATAAAAGTGCGAAGGTATACAATTAAAAACTTACAGTAGAAATTTGTGCATGTTCATTATTGTGATCAGAAGAATAGCTCTGGCAAAGTTCATGCTTTGTAAAGAATAGTGTACTCAAATTCAGTAGCTGGGCCTTATGGGCTCGACACTCCAGTATGGAAAATAATTCAAACCGGAGAATTCCATTCTTTTTGCATGTTATGGTTTTACATCCTACAAGCAAATAAACAAGTTTTCCCATGCCAATCCACATACTGCATGAATATTATTATAGCTTTAAACATGTTTCCCTAATACTAATGGCTCCTTTCACTGCCTATAAATATTTGGACAAGCCTCATTATCTACTAAATGACATTTCAACCAGGCCAACTCCTACCAGCCAGTCTTTTGTTTTCAATTGTACAAAAAAAAAATTTAATGTCAAATATAAGTTACAACTGTATGGTCATTCAGCCATAAAACATGACGACTCAACACTGCCTCCACCATATGTTTCTAGGCACTGCATAATTGATACAGCTGGAACTTCAAAAATAGATGCAATCAAGTATATCCAAGTCATATTTCCAACAACTCTTCACAAGCTACATATTTCTATCAGCTTAACACCAAACATAAAATGAATACTTCACGAAGAACACAAATTTAAAATATGCACGAGTGCATATTTACCGTCTATAAATTTCAAATGAAATGATAGGAAGACAAGACTTTTATTTCCTCAAATATTGAGACACAGAAAACATTGCCTTTTAATAATCAGCTGCATTTTTAATCAAAAATTTCAAGCACCCTACAAAATTACCCATCAATCAACAGGTCACAATAGTATTGCATTGCTACTGACAGCTAGAGAAAGTAGCCTACACAAGTTCAGTGAATGAAAAATAAACGAAGCGCAAAAAAGTTACTGTAAATTGCTTTGATGCACAGTCCAGATGAACAGCAAACAACCCAGCACTGACATAACTCCATAGAATGTTAGCATTTTATTATCCAATTATCTTGCAAAAAAAGAAGAAGTTTTAAGCAGTTCTATGTGAGGATCAAGCTTTGTAACAGAATAAACCCTACCAATTATTCTTTTGGTACATACAAATAAGCAAATAAAAAAGTAATTATTTTTCAATTACTATACTTGTGTCAATGCAAACAGTACAAGTCTTCACCAAAGTTCTTTCATACTATGTGGTTTTAGAAATAACAGACTTACACAAAGAAAGGATATAACTATCTACCCACACAGCAGAATTTAAAGGTCCAATTCTCTCACCGAAACAGTATCAATTCTCCTAACCTTTCACTTAGCCCCTCCCACAATTGTCTGAAATTCATCCTCAACCGGATACAATCTCAGTTTATTCCTTCAGGGTGAGTATAGAAAAACTCAATGTGTATAATCAAAACATTCTCAGTACAGTCCATCCTGTGTAATATAAGCTCTGGTACCCTGCATTGTTTGAATTAACTGCCAATGAAAGAGCTAAGCCAATTGAGAATTTTGGTAAACCCCTACCAAAATTGTAGTTTTGGGGGAGAGGATTGGCCCTTAAAGCAGATCGATGGCAAGGTTCTTTCTGTCAAAGTGGTTGGGGAACACTGTTTTGTGTTGATAACCAGTATTGACCAGGGGCCCATTCCACAAAGACTTACGTACAATCTTAAGTTTGATTCCCCAGACTTAAGTCAACAGGAAATCATACTTAAGATTGTGCGTAACTCTTTGTGGAAGGGGCCCCTTGACATCACCACAAAGAAATGGCCTGCTTGGATCAAGATCAGCTATACCTACTGTAGCTACCTTGTAATATCTGAATGCACAAGTTTATCTCAGGTGCTGTTAGCAACTCGGAGAAGTTCTTACATGACAAACTACATCCACCATCGTCACGTTGGCTAATTGTTTGTCTAATTCTCTTCCCAATATACGTATTTCATGTAGCATTACCAAGTACTGACATTGTGTCCCAAAATTTAAGGTGCTGCTAGTCTTTTGATTTCAATTGTAAAAATTTCACTAAAATTTAAGGCATCTCCCCCCTTTACCCTAAATTATTTATGCTGGATTGGGGTTTAAAGGACCTGTTCTCTCACCCCAAACAGTACCAATTTCCTAACCTTCTTATTTAAGCCCCTCCCACAATTGTCTGAAATTCTTCCTCATAATCTCAGTTTATTGCTTCTAGGTGAATATAGAAAAACTCAATTTTTATAATCAAAACACTCTCAGTATCATTCATGCTGTGTAATATAAGCTTTGGTACTCTGCACTGTTTGAATTAGCTGTCCATCAAAGAGCTGATCCAATTGAGAATTTCGGTACAGGGGTTCCAAAATTGCAGTTTGGGGTGAGAGGTTTGGTCCTTTAAAGGGGAGAATCAGAATAAGATTCAACAAAACAAGTAAAACTTTTCTTCAATGATTTTGCAATACAAGCAGATGTGAGATATTCATACATGCAATTTTAATTCAAACACTTCATTTCCTCCTAATCAGCTAATGATACTACAACTTTTGCAGATATATAATTGGAATTCGAATTCCAGTTGACCAATTCAGATGAATTTGCCCATATTCCATAATAGATCAACGGGATTCTTAAATGGTTTTCAACTTAGGTTCGAACTAGAATCCAACTGGATCCAGTTGGGCCCAGTTTAACTAGGTTCAACTGGAATTTGAATTTTGAACCAGGGTAACACAATACTCCAAACAGAGAGTTTAATACACAAGACTTAAGCACTCAATAAATACTACTTTTGCCTCTAAGGAAAATTGCATTGGATAGGTTTTTGTCTGTGCGTGTGTATGTTGGTAGTGTGGCTGTGTGCCCCCATAGACTGGATAGGAAAACAAGGCATGTCATATGCTCCAACGCAAAGTCTGTTGTCTTGTCGTTTACTTTTACTGGGAAGTTCTAAAAGAGACACTCCTGCTAAAGCTAAAGGAATAAACCAAACGATCCCTACAAAAAATATGTGTACTCTGCTGATTATTATGACATAATGACTTAACAAACCAATATGCACCTGTAAATAAATGAAAGTAACTAAAGGTAACATTTTCACAAGATTAAGCTGTAGATTAAATGTTTGGGTATTGATGTTTTCACTTATTTTATTTGATTTCATATTTCAAATTTCAAAATAGTGTAAAAATGCTCATAATTGGAAATACAGCTTCCCTTCAAAAAAACAAAAAGCTAGAGGACACAAACATAATAGACAAAACAAAGAAGTCCTCGGTTAGTGTGTAATATTGAATTATGTGTGTGCATGTGCGTGTGTGTTTTGGGTTTTTTTTGGGGGGGGGGTTCACATTGTAATTTCTTCCTCACTTTTTATCGTTTTCTTCTGGAAAAAATCTAGCAGTAAACAGTGATTTTTTTTTTTTACTGCTAATGGCAAAGATTACTTGTCCTTTTTGAAAAAAACAAAACAATAGAGTACTGAGTACTGCCAACTTTCACTTTTGATATTGTAGCATCTCTTTCATACTTTCAAGCTTAGCAACAAGTTTAAAGGAAAACAAAGGCATGTGACTTCCTACACAAATGAACAATTTCACTGCGACACAGAATAGTGGCCATGGAAAAGTTTGAGGCTTTGGAGCAAAGATATTTATGGAAACAATGCATTCCCAAAAGTAAGAAGGAAAAGATTACTACAAATGACACACTCGACAAAACACAAACAGTCCAAGCTTTGATCCTTTCAACTTGTGATATTATATTGAACAATTAAAATAAAGATAGGTCAAAAAATTGAAACTGAAAATGTCAGTGACCGGGTACTGTACATGATTCATGAGGTGAAGTCAGAGGAAAGGTTTCTCTTTCTACAAATTGCCACATTTTTTTTTTTATATTATAAACATCTGCTGCTTTCGTAAGCAAATTTGCTAATCTTATTGATGTAAAAATTTGCATTGTAATCTGCCATAAAGAAGGAAGGAGACCCCTATTTTCGTTTGAGTTGGCTAGACACTTAGATAGTGTTGTACGCATGTACTGACAAAAACAAAGGGAAGGCCATACACTATGTGCTAAGCTCTGTTTGTATATACCATGCTGGGCCCACAATTCCAAGCTGCAATGAATTAACAACTTGCTCATTCATATGTTAGTGTTGACTTTTGTTTTTCTCTTCCTCTCCCTTCAGGATACTAGGTGGGGTTTTTAGTGCTATAGTGTACAGCAGTGTCAGACAGGATACTAGGTGGGGTTTTTAGTGCTATAGTGTACAGCAGTGTCAGACATTTAGCGAAATTAGTGCAAAGCTTTCAAGAGCAATCATAGTGAAGTTTATACCAACTACAGTGTATTGTTTTAGCGATTTAGTGTATGAACTTTGAACTTTCTCATTCCAAATACTGAGTCAGCTCCCTGAACCTATTTTATCCTGCTATAGTGAATCAACCAAGGACTTAACAGGTAAGCTTTCTTTAGAGGCTTTTATCATGGTAGCAGAGCTAGGTTGCTAAATCCCATCCTCCCTATACAGAGTCATGGCAAGTTACAAAACCCCACCAGTATTTAGTGAAGCGAAGCCGTACGCCAGATGGATCGAAGAGGTTAAAGCCTGGCAGGTAGTGACAGACTTAAAGAAAGAGAAACATGGCTTGGCCATAGCCTTAACCCTTCCTGAGGTGGGAGCCAAATCTATAAGGGATAAGGTATTCAGTGAAGTGGATATAGAGGAACTTAAGAAAGATACAGGTGTTGAAACCCTCATAAAGTTTATGGACAATGTTTTCAAGAAGGACGAATTATCTGCTGCCTATGAGGCTTACACTAAATTTGATCGTTACAGAAGGAAAACAGAGACGACCATGGAGGAATATGTTGTGGAATTCGAGAAGCTGTATAACAAAACCAAAAAGTATAAGATGGAGCTCCCTCAACCAGTCCTGGCCTTCAAACTTTTGGAGAGTGCTCAATTAGAGCATAAAGAAAGGCAACTAGTACTTACAGCTGTGAATTACAAGGAACCAGACGGCATGTTTTCTCAAATGCAGATTTCTCTTAAGAAGTTCTTCGGAGAACAGTCGATGTCATCAATGGAAACCAAAGATGGACTGGCCATCAAGGCTGAACCAACATTTATTGGTTCTGACGAAACTGCATTTGTCACTGGAAGAGGAGGTTTCAGAGGTAATGGTCGTGGAAGGTACAGTAATGCTCAGTATGATCGTGCTAAGAATTTTAACAGAGGTCGTGGCAACAGAGGAGGAAGGCAAAATTCTCAGAGTATAACCAAGCGACTGAATCCGCTTGGACCTGATGGTTACCCTTTGAAATGTAGCAGTTGTGAATCAATCCGACATCTTCTGAAAGACTGCCCAGATTCATATGAGAACCTGCAAAGGAGTGTATTGCAAACACGTAGTAAAGAAGAGGAAGCTGTGTTGTTCACTGGGAACAAACAGTCAGAGACAGAAGTTTTATTGACAGAGGCTTTGGGTTCTGCTGTCTTGGATAGTGCGTGTAGCTCAACGGTTGCTGGAGAAGCCTGGATGGCTCATTATATTGATATGCTTGAAGAAGAAAAGAAGGCTCATGTAATGAGGAGCAAAAGTGACACAGTTTTCAAGTTTGGGGGTGGAAAGCGCTTGAAGTCTAAGGAGAAAGTTACCATCCCATGTGATATTGCTGGTGTGAAATGCCAAGTGACTACTGATGTGGTGGAAAGTGATATTCCTCTGCTTTTGGGAAAGCCGGCAATGAAGAAGGCAAAAGTGAAACTTGACTTAGAAAATGACTGCGCAACCATTTTCGGGAAGACAGTTGACCTTCAGTGTACCTCTTCTGGTCACTACTGCATCCCTATTGTTGAAACAACAATTCCTGTCAGTGACACAGTAGAGGCCTTGGTGTCAGAAGAAGAGAGTTCTAAAGAAAAACGAAAGAGAATTGAGAAGCTGCACAGGCAATTTGCCCATCCAACTGCACAGAAGCTGAAATACCTGCTGAAAGATGCCAATATTTCTGATCAGGAAACAATGGATTTAGTTGAAGAAATTGTATCAAAGTGTGATGTTTGTAAGAGATACAAGAAAACACCTTCAAGGCCTGTAGTTGGATTGCCTCTGGCTAGAGAATTCAATGAAGTTGTGTCCTTGGATCTCAAAGAATGGAAAAGTGGCGTATATTTTTTACACATTATTGATGTTGCTACACGTTTTAGCATGGCTGGTGTTATCTACAGAAAAACCCCCAAGGTGATCATTGATACAGTGATGAAGTTGTGGATTGGCAGTGGTTTGGGAGCACCAAAAAATTTCTTTCTGATAATGGTGGAGAATTTTCCAATGAGGATTTCAGAGATATGGCTGAAAATCTTAACATTGAGGTATGGAACACAGCGGGCAGGAGTCCCTGGCAAAATGGTCTGTGTGAGAGAAACCATGCAGTTGTTGATAATTGTGTTCAGAAGATTTTGGAGGATTACCCCAACATGGATATCGAGCTAGCTCTAGTGTGGGCAGTGAATGCCAAAAATTCATTGCAGATGGTGTATGGATATAGCCCTTACCAGCTTGTGTTCGGTAGGAATCCAAACCTGCCATCAGTGCTCTCTGACCAAGCTCCAGCCCTTCATGGAACCACAGTAAGTGAAATATTTGCTAAACATTTGAACGCCTTACATGCTAGTCGTAAAGCGTTTGTTCAAGCTGAAGCATCAGAGAAGATAAGGAGAGCCCTCCGACACAAGATTAGAAGTTCTGATGATTTTTTTCAGCCTGGTGACAAGGTGTATTACAAGCGTGATGAGAGTAACAAATGGAGAGGTCCGGGCAAAGTTCTTGGGCAAGATGGTAAAGTGGTTTTCGTCCGTCATGGTAGTGTGTATGTGAGAGTGCATCCCTGTCGACTGCTAAGAATTGATACAGAGTTTGATAAACCACCTGTGAGGGACCCCAAACTTCAAATACTTGGGAAGAGGGGTCATGGTAGTTCCCAAACAAGTGGCAAGGCAGATGGCTTACCTGAACCACAGGAAGAGGAAGATGATTATAGTGATAATCCTCAGGCAGTGACTGATGACATAGAAGAAGGAGAATCCAGCCAAGATCATAACCAGTCTGACCAAAGAACAGAAATACGATCTGCCCAGGCATTGCCCAAAGTGAAACAGAACATCACATACTTACCAACTGGTGGAAGCTCATGGATTGAATGCGAAGTTGTACAAAGGTCTGGAAAGGCCACTGGAAAATACCGTAATTGGTTTTATGTAAAGGAGAAAAGTGACTCATCACTTAAAGAGCTGGATTTTGGAAATGATGTTCAAGATTGGAAGATTGTGGAAAACAATTCAAATGAAAGGGATGAATCTGGTACCAGTGAAGAGGCCAATGCTGTCTTTATTCCCTTACACAGACATGATGAGCCAGAAGTTAGACTAGCCAAAGATGAAGAACTTGCCAATTGGAAGAAGTTTCAAGTATATGAAGAGATGGTAGATTGTGGCCAGCAAGCTATATCTACCAGATGGGTGATAACAGAGAAGTCAGCTGATGGTAAGAGAACTGTCAAAGCCAGACTTGTGGCTCGTGGGTTTGAAGAACAGAATTGTGTTCAAGCTGACTCTCCTACAGTTTCTAAAGAGACAATGAAGGTTTTTCTGGCTCTGGCATCTACTCTCTCCTGGAAATGTCACTCCATAGATATTAAAGCTGCATTTTTGCAAGGAAATGAGATCAACCGTGAGATGTTTCTGAGGCCACCTAAAGAGGCTGATGTTACTGGCAAAGTGTGGAAATTAAAAAAGTGTGTGTATGGTTTGAATGATGCCTCAAGAAATTTCAGTGTCAGGGATGAACTCCTTAAACATGGATGCTCACGCTCAGAAGTAGACCTGGCATTATTTTTCTGGCACAATGAAGGGAAACTGAAAGGCATTTTCATTTTGCATGTTGATGATTTCCTGTGGGCTGGTACAGACAACTTCCAAAGAATGGTGGTAGACAGGGTAAGATCAGCTTTCAAAATTGGGAAGGAGGCAGAAGGTGCTTTCAGATATATTGGACTTGAAATTGCTCAAGGAAAAGATGGCATCATGCTCACACAGGATAATTACGTAGATTCCCTTTCAGAGATCCCTGTTCCAGCAAAAAGAGTGGCTCAAAAGGAGTTTTTACTCAAACAAAGTGAAGTAACAGAGTTGAGAGGAGCCATTGGTCAAGTGCAGTGGGCATCTAACCAAACAAGACCTGATGCCAGTTATGATGCCTTGGAGCTTAGTACTGCAACCAGAGAACCTAGAGTAAAAGATTTGATCCAAGCCAATAAGGTGATCAAGAAGTTAAAATCAAAAAGGAGTAACATCCTCTTTCCTAACCTGGGGGAGATAGAGCAGTTGAGTTTGACAGTATTTTGTGATGCCTCCTATGCAAATTTAACTGATGGAGTTTCCAGTGCTGGTGGTCACATTGTGTTTTTGACTGGTGAGGACAACAAGTCTTGTCCCCTAACTTGGCGATCTGGAAAAATTCGAAGAGTGGTACGGAGTACTTTAGCAGCAGAAGCTCTCTCTATGGCTGATAGCCTTGACTCAGCTTATTGCCTTGGATATTTGCTGTCAGAAATGGTTTTCAACAAGCCTAAGGAAAATAGAGTGCCTATCAGAGTGTGTACTGATAACAAATCCCTATTTGAGAACATTCACTCTACCAAAGCAGTTAGTGAGAAGCGTCTTAGAGTGGAGATAGGAAGCATCAAGGAGATGCTCCATAAAGGAGAACTTTCTAGTGTCAAGTGGATTGAGAGTGGTGCCCAAATTTCAAATTGCCTGACAAAACGTGGGGCATCTTGTAAGGAACTAATGGACATCCTACAAGTAGGGAACTTACAGAACTATGGTGTTTCCCATCAGTATCCTACCAGAAGTTGAGTTGTTTCCAGAAAAAGAAAAAAGGGGGAGATTTGTTAGTGTTGACTTTTGTTTTTCTCTTCCTCTCCCTTCAGGATACTAGGTGGGGTTTTTAGTGCTATAGTGAACAGCAGCGTCAGACATTTAGCGAAATTAGTGCAAAGCTTTCAAGAGCAATCATAGTGAAGTTTATACCAACTACAGTGTATTGTTTTAGCGATTTAGTGTATGAACTTTGAACTTTCTCATTCCAAATACTGAGTCAGCTCCCTGAACCTATTTTATCCTGCTATAGTGAATCAACCAAGGACTTAACAGGTAAGCTTTCTTTAGCGGCTTTTATCATCATAGTTTGTAATATTAAATCCTAAAAGTGGGCATGACATAGTAAGTTTCTCGGTAAATGTTCTTTGGTTGCACCTTGACATAAAGTGAAAGTTTTCCTTACTAAATTATGTCCAAAAATACCGAAATACGACGTTTTGAATTCCCAATTACAGGCCAGGCTCAGGCCACTTGAAATCCGAAAGTGAAAAAATGTATGTGAGTGCATATTAAGATGGTGACATCATTGGAGGTATGATTAGCAACACTGTACCAGGGAGCTCACAATCATTGAATCGTGTGCATGGTAACGCGTGTTAGCGAGTACATAATTTCAAACACCCATGCTACGATAGCAGCGAGTGTGGCCAAGTGCTGACTATATTGTGAATTGTGCACTGCTTAGTATTCGCAATAGCACCTACACCTAACAGCTCATAAAGTAAAGATGCTCTCTTAGTGGGAACGCAGTTCTTGTGGACTGTCCACACAAGTTCATAGCTGTTCTGTATAGCACCCAAACCGCACCTTTCTTGCACAAAAACAGAACTGTTTTTTCACACACGCGCATATGCATGCGAACATATTGGACAATGATGTGCTCCGAATTCCCACCATGGTCAGCAACTTTCGCTCTGAATGTTGGACAAGTATTGTGATGCAATTGTTTGCATGAAGTTGCCAAGATAAGAAAACTTTACCAAGCATCACATTAGTTCCACATCTAGATGCGCGTTCTTAAATAGGGCGGGGTTTGTGCTGCCAATTGCGTCATTAAGTCTGGTGACCTGTTGCGGCATTTTTCTAAATTGGATTTTGAACGTTTTCCTTCAAATATCTTTTATGCCGAATTGTGCAGGTTTTAAATGGGGTGTGAGATGATATTTGTAAAATACTGTATCGACTCTTGCAATACACGAAAGTTTTTGTGTCCGTGTCATGCCCACTTTAACTTCTTTTCGTTCACTATGATCTAGTGACTGTGGGTTATACTGCGATCTCTTGGTAATGACTACTATTTCCATCTTGGGCCATTCCATTTTACTCTTTGTTATGCTATTTTAATGTGGTTACTAACAAATACAGTATTACTTGTTTACTTTCTGTTTCAATCAAAATTTTGTTGTGTATGAATGCAGAAGGTTGAACAATGTTAGACCAATGCATAGAATAATGCACTCTTAGGGGTTAATACGACAGCTGGATGCACTTAGGCAGAGTCCTTGTGTATTGCTAACCAGTAAATCCATAATGTAGACATGACTTCCAGATATCACAATAAAGGATATCTTTCACAATGACCATTTTCCATGTGCACATACTCAGACTGTAAAACCACATATTACAATATATAATTATGTTGTAAAAACTTCAAAGCTAAGACCTCCAGTGCTATACCATGTCCTTGTTAATCTAACATAAAATGTTATACACTGCTACAAATTTCTTCCATTTAACAAATTAGCAACACATTTCTTCTTTCCAACACTTCTTATATTTACATCTAGACTTTCAAAAAATCTTCTCTCCAGAGTAAACTTTGAAATAAAGTAAATCAATACTCTTTGGAAAATGTAAAACCTTTTAGATACACATACTGTATTTGTGACCTTTATACATGGATTCTCTGTTTAGTTAGAAATACACAATGGTTCATAGAGAACATACTATTCCAAACATTACATTATTCTCTGGTGTATTTAACATCTGAATGCAACAAAATTATGAGTGAATGTTCTATACAAAATATGAAGAGAGAAAGGTACAAAGGTGAAGTATGAAAACTTGTCAACCCTCCTAGTTTTACTGGAAGGTTTTATTCAAATCTCCCAGCCTCCCAGTCTACAGTACCCTCCCACTTTTTCATTTTCATTTGTGACATATGTGACAATTCTGGAAATAGCCACTTGAGCTTGAAAGAGGCTTATTTGAGCAATGGGCTACACTGTAACTAAACATACAACTGACACATTACACTTTAGTTCTTTCAAAGAATCTAGGAAGTTTTGTATTTCACATGCTATTCACAACTGTATATGTATGCAGTACAGTGTACTTGTACCATATGAATGTACACACAGGCATAGAGTATGGCATACATGTAGTTGCAATGTACAGTACACTCCATGGAAATACATGAGCGAGGGCACCTCCCACTGAGCATAATATGCAGTAAACTCAAAAGTCATTAACATCAATTGACTGGATAATTTTCTCACCATATTGTACAAGAACTTGAAGACTACTTGTTTAATAACACTTACAATGTTCTGGTTGAACATTACTTTTTGGGGGCTTCAATAAATTTAAATCTCCCCAAGTTGGGTTAGAAAAGTTGACAAACCTGTCTGAGAAAAGACTTGAATTACTCACTCTCCTTAGAGTGCAAGTCTTCTTTAATCTAAAAGCTATCTTCCTAGCCCCTGCACCTCTCCCCTTACCTCCCCTTCCTCATCATCCTCTTAATAAAAAAGCAAACATGCAGGGCAGTCTAAAAACTGTACCTATTCCACCTTGTAACTTTGTCCTGAAATGATTAAAAATCTTGCATACTGTGATAACTTTTGGTATTAATAGTAACAAAAGATTTTCTAGCTACGTGACTTTGTACTGTCATTGCTCTCAACTTCTATTGGTCCAGTGCAGTCAGGTGACCCACCCGTCATCCCAAGATGAAACTCACAACAACGCGCATAAATGTGGTCATCTTAGGTGATTCCATTTCAATCAAGTTGTGCTCTTTTTAATGTATTTATTTACAAATGAGGTTTTCATTCCTTTACATTTGTCTTTTTAATAATGATGTTTATCAACCAACACGGTTACACAACTCTGGACCTCTGAAATGGGACAGGATAATCACTTCCTAGGGCTGTGAACCTGTAGCAGTTAATCATAAAACGATTGCACCTGGAATACACATTTAGTACATAGCTACAAGGGATTAATAGCAAAACCTGTTTTTGACAGGACAGTTTTTTAAACATTTGTATAATCTGACCATCCCTGGTTTTTGTTAAATGGAACATTCTGGGCATATTTGAACCTTCTACAGTAGGCTTCAAAGTTTCAGAATAATGTGATTTTACCATGCAAGATAACAACTATTATTATTTCTGCATTACATTCAGTATCAATTACTGCAAACTGAAATTATTTTTTTTTTGTTATAAGGTTATCATGATCAATCGCTAACCGATAGCAAATTTTTGAGGTTAAACATGTAGTTATTTTGCTTAACATTCACAGCCCTAATGCTCTCTAGGGTTAAACATATGGCTCCTTGGCTATACCATCATGAACTGCTGGCATTAACATGTGACAAAGCTTTATACCCTCTGCTACTGTATGGTCTAAGGTCATTTCACTTTTTAATTAATCAAATGTGATCAGAGTAAAAGGCAACAATATTAGTTTTATATCACTAGTGTTCGACCGATTATGCTATAATCGGTAATACCCGATTACCGATTATTTAATTTCACAATCGGCCCGATGCAGGCCTCGATTTTCAGAAAAATTTGTGGTTGTCCTTCGGGCAACCAATTCCATATATTTAGTTGTCCTAAGGAAAATTTGGTTGTCCGAAACATTTTTTGAACATTCACAGTACAAAATAATAAACTGTGTTTACATATAATTGGTCTGGAAGAATGAAAAGATGATTTTTGCAAGACAAAAACACTTGACGTCTGAAACTATGATGAAAATCTTGCACGAGTTGATCAGTCAGCATATATAGCCTACTTCTTTAATCAGGTAAAAGCAAGCTCCTGGAATAAAATTCATTGTGAGAGAAAAATGGTTGTCCATCGGACAACCAACTTCCAACTTTTGGTTGTCCGTATGGAATTTTAGTTGTCCCGGACAATCGGACAACCACGAAAATCGAGCCCTGCAATGCCGATTACCGATCACCGATTATTAGAAAGAGGGAAGTCACATGTTTGTCACATTAGTACGTGCCCCTTGTTGCGTGCATATCATATAACCATAACCAGTTCAGGATGGAAAATTCTGGGAATAGTTCTGTTCGTTTCACGAACGGGATATCATTTTCGTAGGCGAAATATTTTCACTTCAAAAGTGGAGATACAAATCAACCCTTAATTCTGTACAATTGTTTGCAGTCGATGTCACATGCCCTTTGATAATTTAGTTCTAAGGCCAACATCATGCTCTGTCTAGTTTTCATCCCCAATCATGTCGGAACATTCCTTTCTTTTACTTTACTGGGTTGTAGTTGCGTTAATGTACTGTAGCTACTCTCCCGCTTTCACGAACCCCATGTAAAGCAATCATCATAATCTTAGCAGTTCTGGGCAACTGTATAACGCATCTTATGGTTCCTTTTCGATATAAATATCCCCGTATATTTATAGCAGTTCTCGTCCAAAACTTCCGTCTTTTTTAAAAAGAATCTGCAACTGAAATGCACGTAAGTCCGATCCCTGAAAATCCACGTACGCAGAGATTTGTGATGCCGTTTCTAGGCGAATTTAGCACGGGGCTCGCCCGGCTTCGCTAGCCGGCATTACAAGCGCGATGGTCGTAACACAAACTCAATGGGAAAATTTGTCTCGAGACCGAGTATTTTCACACACTAAATCCCATAGGCGAAGGCGCATGTTTTGATTGGCTGCCCAGAATCAACGCAATTGAACCAATCACGAAGCAGGGGTCGATTTAAATTTTGCAATGGACATTTTGCACATGATGTCACCAAGCAAAATATGGTGCCTTGTTTGGCGGTAAAAACGGACACGCACGCAAGTCTAGTGCATGCGTGGGCCAAAAAGTTTGCTGCAAGAGACCACGTGCATTACTGTTTTCATTTGCAATGACGTCATATGACAACACTGCTGAAGTCCTACCGTAAATAACATTACGGAAGGAATGATGGGAATGACTTAATTTATGCAAGGTAATAACCACCGAACTTCACAAGATTCTAAGTACTACGTGTACAAAACGTGCACAGATATGTGTGCAAAGCTTGGGGATTTGAAAGAACGGCGAAACACTGCAGCTAGATAGTATGTACTATGTGTTTTGTGCAGAACAGTTTGTACAGCAACTTATGCAGCGCTTTCTGCGAGACAGCAAGAATACACCTTGAATGCACTTCTAAACTGAATTCCAAGTAACACTACCGGGTTATAGCGGAAAACATCAAACGATCATTCCCATGGCAGGGGTAAAATGTATACGTTTGTGATTATCAGTGCATCCCGTTTTGGCAGGAAGTTAAAGGATTGAGTGTTTAGGGGAATTTTAACGAAATTAAGAGCAAGTTTCAAGAACATTTAGCCCCTTTTTCCAGTTTGCAAATAATCGGTGGTAGTGATCGGTTGCATGGCAGAATTTTACCGATGCCGATTATTTACCGATAACACAATAATCGGCCAGATGCCGATTACCAAACAGATGATCGGTCGAACACTATATATCACTCTTAGCATTACATTTTGTTGCCTGTTTCTTGTACAATCTGGCATACTATGATTAGGAACTATGATAAGAACAAGCTCTTCAGACAAAAATATTTTCAATTGCCCTTGGCAAAGGTAATAGTGATTATATACACTACCTGTAATATGGAGAGCTGTATTCCAACCAAATCATCTGGCCTATCACTTTTGTTGATTTTATTTAGTATGATCAGCTAAAAATATTTTGCTTTATTGTAATCACTTCGACAAACTGATAAAAAATTCACAGCGTAATTTCCTGTTTCAGGAAAGAAATGGTACTGTTGGCAGAACATGTGACAGATGCGAGATAATTTCAAGACTGCAAACTCCACTTAATTTATGACCAACTTCTTCTGCTAGTTATTACTCTGCTATAGGGGTTCCAATTTGCTACTGATTAATTATGTACAAAGTGAATCTGCTTTCCAGGTAACTGTTAAGTAAGTAGGTGTTCAGGTATTCATTGAGGTTAACTTTAATCAGCTCAACATCTCTATCACCCTCTCAAGTCCAACAAAGATCTATGAATTAAAAAACATCATTCCCTGCGGAACCCATCTCCTTACACACAAAATAACCAGAAGGAAAACAGCTGAAATCAGCTTTATTATAAAATATGACAAATATTTTTCCCCAAATTGATATTGTTTTTGAAAAGAAGGTGCCCGCTTCTAGCTCCAAGCCTTATAAACTTATACTATCAGGCATCAACAAAGGTGAGTGTGGGTATTCCAAGTGTCACATACATTCCCAGTGATATTCATTGATTGAGTACAATATCTTGTAGCTGTATTATGTTATTCATAGAATTATCACTCTTCCTGAGGAAAACATCAAAATGAGATATTGATTTGTTGTCCAGAAAACCGATCACAAATTTTTGAGGGAGAAAATATTCAAGACATTCTTTGTTGAAATCTTCAAGAGTACTTTGTTTTTTAAATTTGTAGGATGGACAGCTCAACATCAGTTTCGTAGAGTGAGACTATATGACAACATTAAATATGGCAGTAACGAGCAATGATACAGCCCTTTGAGGCACCCACTCAATATTTTAAAGAATTCCATTTACTAAGGCAGAGATTCTCATAGTTTTTGTCAAGGGACCCAAATTGAATGATTTAGCATTCTTCAGCTGGCTAACCCAGGAGGTACAACATTCAATAACCTGCATTACTTGCGGTCCAGGGAAATAAACATTTTGAAAAGGAAGTTTGCTGACATGCAAAATGATGCTCTATGTTGCCATTTGCCATGAAACAGCAATTTGAGTTCAAATGAAAACAGGGAGGATCATACATATTTAGCAGATTCTCCAATATTGCACTGAATATGCATTGGCCCCACCAACACTGAGAGTGTCACTAGGTGACGAATAATTTTGCATACTTCCCTATTTGCGTGTTCGATTACTCACCCGAGTCAACTCGGGTCTGGTGCCACTCCATTCGATTAGTTCGTGACGTCAGCATTCGCGCTTACTTGCGCCAGGCCTAAGTGAGCAACCCCTTGAGTCAGTTAGTTGGGGAAGTATCCCAACATCCTTAGCAACAACATGGTTGTGAGCGCGATTATGACAGTGACGGGAATAAGTTTAAGAGACGGAAGAGTGGTGAAAGTAGATTGACCAAACAAACAAGTTTGGAGCGTGTAAAACTGACAACTGTCGGGCTTCATTTTCTGAAGTAGCCTAGCTGGCTGCTGTAACTTCTACGTGTAACATTAGGCCTACACCTGCTGGCCGGCCACACAGCGTTGTGGGAATTTGTGTTGTGAACTGAGTAGTCTGCGGCTATTGGCTAATGGCACAGGGTCTCCCTTAGAAGAGTTCTTTTACTTCCCCCAACTGCGCATGTCCCCCAACCAGAAGGTGGAAGCACGAGTAAGCAAGGGGGAGCAAATCGAACACGCTATACGAATGGAAGACATACCTGCCATGCGGGTTCATGCATTGCCATGTAGTTTTTATGAATGCAACTTGCAAATGCAAGGCTCCAAAACCCTCACAAACCCAAAAAGGACATAGAAACCATTAGAGCCTTATTTATTGTGACCCAGTTTGGGGTCCAAATCCACTTTTTGAGAATCAAGAAATCCCAATATTATAAGGTGACATTTCAATCCATTTGTAAGAAGAAAATTTGCATACCTTTAAAATGATTCATGTAGAATAAAAGGCAATCAAAATTTAGTGGTTGCATAACTTCATTTTCCTTGCAGTTATAATAATTTTTCTTTGCCAAACATTTCAAATTTCCTTATCATTCAGCAAATTATGACTCCTTTAATGACATATATTTTGAGGAAGACAAGCTATTAAATATCAGAAACTATTGGTGACACTGAATGGTTTTAATAATGATCTGTTCCATATCATGTTGATGAAATGTAAACACATCCCAGTTTCCCCTTTATTATCCTTCTAGCACTTTGTCTATTGCCCCCATATAAATGCAGCCTGCCTAATTATGTACATGTGACAATTTGTCATGATACATTTTACCTAAGTTACAAATAAATGCATATTGCATTTTGAGAAAATTTGCTTGTTGTTTTTCCATCTTCCAGGTATGTCAGATTTGGTTGACAGTACATGTGAAGCCAGGGATGTGGACAGTAAGTGTCCCATCTACGGCCTGGATTGGATTTATTTTGTTGGCATTTTGACTGGGTGTTTGGTCTAATGGTAGAGCATCCACCTCTCATGCGAAGGTCTGGGTTTGATTCCCAAGTTGAGTCATACCAAAGACTCTAAAAATGGAACCTACTGTCATTGTGCGTGATGTTCCGCATAAGCAATGGGGTGGGGAAAACAAGCCAGTGAGCCACAACTGTAAAAAAAGGCCGTGGCCGGCTCGACTTGAACCAATAGGTTGGAAACTGGGCTGCAAAACTCCATCCAACTAACTAAATTGTTGGCCTTTTACTTAACAAATTCAACTTCTAAACTTTTGATTAATCTTGGGATGCCCACAGCCTTTTCTTCCAAATTGTGGAGCACTAGATTGTTCCCAGACTCCATAGCTTATGCAGAACATCCCAAACAATGACAGTAACTTCTATTTTTAAAACCTCTGGTATGACTTGGTCTGAAAATTGAACCCACTATTGTTATTATTGGCTGTGCACTCTTTCAAGTTTATTTCAAGCAGTGGAGTACCCTTCATATACTTTGTTTTCCTTTTTTGAATTTCCCTAAAACTTTATCAATTTGTCCAAACCATTAAACATTATCAAGCTTTTCTATTATTTTAATGAATACTTGTTTGCCTTAATTTTATTTTATGCTGCATTTTATTGTAAAGATGTTGATAGAAACTATGTTCCTGAAACTGACCACCATCACAACGCAAAAATTACAAATACAATGGCAAAAATTTTTAAAGAGAATAAAATATTTTGTTACACAAGTTTTTATTAGTAAAGTAGGGTAAGTTTTTTCCTCTTTTCTCAAAGTGCAGCTTGACCTAGACAAGCTAAGCTTTTGTGAGGTCTAATCCACAACTTTCTGTTTCGATCATATCATTTCTTGCTACTACCTTAATTGTCTTTTGATAATCTTTTGATTTATTTTGTTGTAATAACAATAAATGAGTTGTTTTGAGTGTCAAATCAAAATCAAATCAATTGAAATTAATCACTTCATCTCCAAATATACAACTTACCTTTCAATTGCTATTTCCACAGCAATGATTGAACATTCAATATCATATACATGGATTACCCATCCCTGCCGCTTTTAACAGGATAAGCTAAGTTTAAAAAAATATTCAAACATCGTCCCTCAACACAACCTTTTACTTACACAGCTTTTGCACTCTTCTTATTACTTTTGACATGAATTGTGCTTGAGAAGTCAATAACACCTGTATGAGCAAGTAATATCAAACCTATTCACCACATGATTAAAATTTCAGAATAATCTCAACCAAACACTGATCCATCACTGAATCTAAAACATTACTTTTCCACCTGTGTTTACGGCATGTTACACAAATCTCCTCAATCATGAAACCTGCCAAGTTTGGAAATAATTACTTCCACATACTTTTTCAACAATACTAATATCTGAAACAAAATCAAAATGTTCACCTCAACTAATAAGTTACATTTTTAAGTTACTTACCTTTCCTGCTGATGCAAAGAATTGCCCATCTGATGAAAATTTGAGATTGTAAACTGGAGTTGCAGTCCTGTAGACAAAGACAATAATGTGTTAATAAACAGGCCTCATATTTAATGAAGGTTACATAACCATTTCCACCTTACATTCCATATCTGTTGCAAGGCCATTAAAAATATATAAAAGTGAGACCAAAGTTGCCCCAATTGCCTCTGTGCCTTACTGCACACCTTGGACCTACCAAATCCTTTAAATGTAAATAACCCATATACATGAACACAAGTTACATAGTACAGTGAGCACACCCATTTCTTGTGTTTTTTTTGTTGTTGTTGTAATCTCTTGATAATAAACTTAATAGAAAATCTTTGTTTATTTCTTTCCTTAATTTTCAAGATTTGTTTCTTTTCTCCCCTTGCAAGTAGTCATTATGACTACATTCTGAGATAATAAGGGTATTAATACCCTTACTGGGTATTAATACCCTTACTAATGAAAAAGGAAAGGCATGTTTCTTTTAGAAAACCCTCTGGTGAAGATCGAAGAGCAAAATCAAACATTTATCCACATAGGAGTTCTTGAGAGATTATTGAAGCTCTGAGGCAAGCTCTTCCTCAACAATTGAATTTAATGTACAAGTTTAAGTAGCAATTATTGGATCAAAGACCCCTACCTTTGCCAAGTCCACTCCATTCTCAAAGAGTTAACATATTAATGACAGAATGCCTGAGACTGGGCTATCTTGTGTAATTCCCTTTTTCCTAGCAGACTCTCCCAATTCCTACTATCTATACCCACATAATATCACAAAGCGAATGAAACATTTAACTTTCCCCACACAGATGTAACATAAATCCCACATGTCATTTTCAACACTCCTTTTTCCTCAACAAATTGAGTACCAAACACAATTGCAGTAGGTTCCATTTTTAAGTCATAAGCAATGGAGTAGGGAAATGTCAGTGAGCTACTAATAGAAAAAATGCTGGGGCCAGGTCGATTTGAACCAATTGGTTGGAAACTGGTGAGTAAAACTACATACAACTAACTCAACAAATTGAGAGATGTCTCACTTTCTCATCTATCTCATCTAAAATATTTAAACTTCTCCACCCACCTATCCGGCCCATTACCACCCACCCACTACCCTCCTGGATGTACAATCCTTGTTCTTCTTTGAGAAACTTTATAACATCTTAACTTCATTCCACAGCAACCAGATTCCAATTTTTAATTCCATTTTCCCAGCCACCTTACTCTAGCATAAATATTCTCTCTCCCCTTCTCCCTTTCTTCCCCTTCCTATAAACTTACTTTGTTTGCCATATACTCTCCCAGATACAGTCTCCTTTTTGTTGACTTTCTGTCTCTGTTACCTCCTGCTCTTCAGCATCAGAATCCAACATAGGACATGACCAGATCTGGATGGAGTCACTGCCAGTCAGTAGTCTACTTCCTGTAAAAGTAAACAAAAATCTACATATTGCACTGGAGTAACATATTTTCTGTGTTATCAAAGGTCAAACTCCACATTCGTACCATATTTTAATTTCATGATCTAAAACGGTCAAGAAGCCTTTTTTTTTTTTATCAAATTCCATCAAGATATTTCTTTGCATTGGAGTAGTACATTGTTCAAATGAAAGCAACTCAGTGGTTGGCTATATCACACAAGAAGTGCCTGTATCTCTAAGAATTTTTTTCTTTCTGTTTTAATAATCCCCCTTTTTTTGCTTAGTCTAGTCCAAGGCATAACTTACTTTTTACCTTGTTCCCTTTACACACAATACAGCTGTTAACTGAACTTTACGAGGTTGCATGCAACAGGTAGGTTACAGCCAAAACTAAGTTCTGTTACTTCTGAACATAACTTTTGAGTTGCAAACACAGTTGACTAAATCCTTTCTTTTTATGACACCAGTGAGGTCTGCGGTAATATGCCCATGGTATTCCCCACCTGTGGAAGGAGGCAACTGAAGGGTAAGGCCTGAAATGAATCTGAACCCTATTTGAAATCGAACTTTCTAGTAGGAAATGTCTTTTGAACTTTTCTTTCATCTATGACATTAAATGACACATTCCTGTTGGTGTGTGATTACGTCCCATCTGAGTTACTTTCTATGAACAAAAACTACTGTTGTTAGATATTACTTAAGGTCACTACTACACCTTTTGCTCTGTAATCTTGTCTCTTTCAACTTTTTTTCCCCCTTACTCCTTTCCACTGTTGTCCTCCATTTTTGCAATTACATAAAAAAATAATTACTCTCATTTCAACAGAATGGCACATATCAGTACTTTTGCAATTTTGTGACAACCAAAGCTTGAAACAGTGCCACTGTTTTTCACAATCTTATTTATATTTTAGCATTGAACTCATTTTGGTTAACTAGCTGTGAAAGAATTTCAAAACAAGAAACATATAGGTCATGCCTTATAATTGTGAAATTTCAATGAATATTTAATTTCAACTGCATCAGCAAAAGTAAAACAAACCAATTCCCTTTCTAATGTCACATCCTCTATTTGGTTCTCAGACCCATTTTATCACAGCACAGTCCCTCACAAATCCTTTCCAAAACCTTCAATCCCATTTTTCCTTTTGGCCAAAATTCATCAAATGCCTCTCATTCAATTTTACCTGCTAATTACATCTCTTGTCTGTGAGGCCTACATTACCACTCAACACAGTTGCGATCCCTTCATGTTTGTTGGGAACAATGCAGAAATTAAAGGGCAAATTTGTTGTAGAATACCTCAGTATCCAATAGACCCATTCCGTGTTTACAAACAAATGTCATCATGGTTGGGCAACAAAACACTAGGTAAGGGTGCTGTACACTGTCACCACACTGAAAGATAGATTCCAATTTGTGTAACAAAATTTGATGCACTTGTTGCCAAATTTTAAACTTTATGGAAAACTCCTCTTTACTTACCTAAAATATGCAACACTTAGGAACAGTATGTACTGAAACCTCCTGGGATATAAACCGTATCAAAAAACATTTAAGGAATTATTTGCAAAATTTTCAGCTCATATTTTATATCAAGGCTGGATTGATTGAATGCATACTCCCTTTAAATCAGGACATGCCCTTCTTCTGTCTATCAACAGGGGCAAGTTTTTGCAGCCTACAGGTATATATATCAAAATGAAAATGAACTGTTCAGAGCTCATCAGAGCAGATGCAACTCTCAAAGTGTGGTACATCCCCATTAATATTAAATAAATCTCAGAATTAAAAAAAAAGTAATTACATCTAATAGGAAACTATGGTTCAACCAAACTTAAAGACTGACAGCAAAACTGCATTGTAACTATACACCATGCTTCAAACAAGTTAACAACTTAACATACACAAAGTTTTCACCAAAAACTATTAATTATTCAACTTTGCCCTCTCAGTCAAGTTCTATATAAATATTTTGATCTTATTTTTACTGTTCTTTCAGCTTTTCATCACCACAAAGGTTTCAAAGAATGTCAGATAATGCTGTTTCAGTTAAGTCTTACACTATTGTTATGTAATTTAATTTTAGGGTCAGGCAGCCATTTGGTTTATTGAGGACCCTATTCCATACATGTGATAGAATCTCCTTCAACTTTTCACTGGGGTCTCATAAGAATGACAAAAATATTTCAGACCATGTCATTCAATCACTGTCACAATATCCTTTCCTTACTCAAGGTATCTTACTTTGAAGGGCAACAGCATTCCCCTTCCTCCTCCCTTCCTCCCTCCTTCTCCTCCCCCCCCCCCCCCCCCCCAAGAAAAAACATCTTATTCCTAAGCAGCAGCTATTAATTTCACAATTTCCTTCTTATTTCTCTTCAAAGTATCATTGTAGTTTGGGGTGAGAACTGACTTCCTTTGAAGTCAGTTAGTTAGTTAGATGGGGTTCATGAATGTGGTGTCAGCTAGAAAAAAAAGGTTAGGGAGAAGTCATCTAAATAACTTTGGGCAAAATTCTACTAAAAAGTCTTGACAAAAGCAAAGCAAATGCAGGAGTCATGACATTATTTCCTGTAACGGTTGCTCTCTTTAAGAAAGTCCAAAACAAGAGGAGGATTTGTGTGCCCAAACAATGTCTTCAGGTTTGATACAGTGTAATACTTCTGACTTCCTTTTTATACAAAAACTTTACCATAAATTAGCTTTGCCACATGCAGCATCTACCTGTACTCTAATGGAATTCAGACAATATGAAAAGATGCATGTCTCAATTTCCTGATCATGTGATTATTTCTGTAGTTGGGAACCTGTTCCAAGTCGTATTGCAGCAAGCATAACCTAAAATTCAAGATTTTTTCACTTTAAAAATATCAGTCCATTAGTGAAGCATGGAATACAGAATGAACAGATAGGAAGGAAATTTAATCTGTGTACGTCAAAAACAGCCTGCATTAAAGTGACAGATTGGATGAATTATGAAACTTTTCTCCACTGTAGGATACTAGACAATAGACACTGCGAGTTCATAGTTTGTCCATACAGATGTAGTTGAGGATTTAATGAATAGAACATAATGACAATAATGACACTCCTACCCTTCAGAGAGAATTATTTCTTATCAATGCTGTCTACGAGGTGCAAGAGTGCAGGATTCCTGCAAGACTGTGGTCTCACTCACCCGAGCTCAAGTAACATGACAACCCAGGTTAATTTTGGGACAGTGTTCAAACTTTGATTCAACTTAAATCTCAGGGTTCTGCAGTTTAAACACTGTGTTTGTTTAAGTCTTGAAAGCGAAGGTCACCAATATTTATGAGTGTGGGTGACAGGTATTTTCTAACTTTTTTATGGGTAGGTGAAATATTTGACTTTGTTCCTATGGTAGCACTAACCAATCAACCAAATTCTAGGTACATGAGAACACAGACTGGAAAACAGAGAGTTAGCCTATTGTTTTGCCTTATTGTAAACACGAGGTAATACCAAGTGTCACAGGGTATGTGAGACCAAGCCTCAAAGGAGTTGAAGTAAAATGACAGAAGCAAAACCACAAGGGGGTTTATCTCCAATATGGAGAATTCCCCATTGCCTTCCAGTCTAGTTGAATCAATATGCTTCTATAATGTTGTAATCCCACTTTTTTTTTTTTTTGGGGGGGGGGGGGGGGGAGGAATCTTTGACTTACTATTGGTAACCAAACTTTCTGATTGAAAACTTCCAGCTTCTAGACCCTGGGACCCAAAACTTTCCACTTCTTATAACAAGAACACCAGTGACGCCAAAGCTCAACTATCATTTCTCTGACACATACAATAGGTTAAAGCTTTGTAGTACTTAAGCATTGAAGGATCAGATACACCTGACCCTTAGAGTGCTTTCACACTTGATCTCAAGCAGGGGATCAGATCCGGATCTGATCCACCCCTCGAGATCAACTTTGTAGTGTAAAAGCTCTCGCACTCAGGATCAGATCCGGAGATTTTGATCCACCCACCGGGGCAGATCAGATCTCACGCGGGGGATCAAAAAACCGTGTGTGAAAGCTCGGAGGATCAAGGTGACCCGAGATCAACATGACCTATATACGTACAGTGTATGTACTCGACGTTGTTTACACTTTCAGACAAACATGAGGATAAGGCAGGTTCATTGCGACACTTCCTGTTTGTTGATCGCTTGATCGGGGCTTGATTCACAGCGGGGGATCAAGTGTGAAAACAAAACCTTTGATCTCGAGGGGAGGATCTGATCTGGATCTGATCCCCCCCCCTTGAGATCAGCTCTCAAGTGTGAAAGCAGTCTTATTTTGTGACACCAAATGACATTTCAGCTTAATGAGCCCAATGCATCATCACCAAATAACCTAAGAAATTTGGACATAACCACAAGGAGTTGAAGGCTTTTGTAGCTTTTTACACTTTGACCTCTCGCAACCCCATATGACCTTTGATTTACTTGCTGCACAATACCACCTTTGACAAGAATTGGTTAAAGAACATGTGGATAGCAGCCTTTTTTCCAATGTTTACAGATGGATGGACAGACAGGCAGACAGTGGTATTCCCATGACAACAACTCAAATTGGGTTTTTATCTAGCTTTTGCTTCACAAAAATAGTTTTACCAGTGGTCAGCAGTAATATCATGTGTGCTAGAACCAAGCTCTCCTGTAGGCTGCCAACAGCTATAGTTTTATTTTAGTGCCAGCAGGTAACCATTGAACAGGTAACCATTGAACTCCCGAGTGATGGGAGCAATATGCAATAAGGCATTTTGAACAAGGACACACTGTAATGAATCTGGCAGGACTTGAACCAGCAACGCTTGGATCAGAAGTCCGCGCAACACCAATAGCCAATAGTTCACCAGGCTCTAGCTGGACTAAACACTTACCATCTTGATTCCATGAGAGATTGCTCACTAAGGATTCCACCTTAAAACTGCCACTCAAGTTCCATTGGTAATCTAATTTCTGTAAAGTAAGAAAAACAAAACTGTTTACCATGACACCAATGAAAATATCACACTGCAATACCTAAGCATTGACATTGCATTCAGCATGCAAGTCACTATGACTGTAATACTGCATGTAGCTCAGAGACAATATTATTTATTGAAATGATATCCTTATTCACTGTGCAAGACTTAGGATCCATTTATCCTGTAGGTAGATTTGCAGGGACAGTAGAGATGGGCAGTGTAGGACCCTCACTTTTTCTGATGTAGGCATTTTGGGCCGCCTCAACACATTGCTATTAAAATTGTTGAACATACTACTGAGGCTGCTTTGGTGGTTAGTCCCCTGAATTCAAAATCTGCTCTGAGGTCGCTGTTTGGACTCCTTACCTCAGAGATGTCAACTTTATGATAATAAAAATCAGACTTACTCTCTTGAAAAATCAGATTTTTATCTGAAAAGTCAAGACTTTTGGTTTCAGTGGCTCCCCCCCCCCCCCACACCCTCGAAAACTTGAATTCTAGATTCCCTTGGAAGCAATTTCTCAACAGCCTGGAAAGCATATTTCCCATCTATTTGCCCATAAAAAAATCATTGGTCATCAAAAAGTGGGGGCATGCGGCTGCATACACCCCTGCCTTGATCGGCACCTGTAGAGCCCCACACATCCCATGTAGTGCATACCTTCCACTATGAATCACATGCTTTGCACGGGCAGCTACCTGCTTTGAACAAGAGGTTACCTTAGGCTTTATCAAAAGAAAAAGAAAAAGGATGTAATTGCAGGGTAAGAGATTGAAAATAGTCATATGGGTGTGTGCCATCCTGGGGGTGGGGTATAAATGTATAACATTTTAAACAATGAAAAATAGTTTAACACTTCCTAATGAAACTTTGCTCGTAACTAAATATATGGCAACTGAAACTTGCAAAATTATTTCACATTTTAATTTTAGGGTATTTTCCACATGTCACTGACAAGTGGTGGGGATTTTTGACCAAGTTGGGGTATTTTGAATCCTTGAGTGTAAACGATCTATATGCTCAGGGTAGACACATACAGTACACACTATATGAAAACACTGTAGGCCTAGCTGTGTTTGCGGTCACAAGACTTAGGGATCTAAAATCATTCTTCTTTGAGAGTTGAAGGTTTGCCCACATGGCCACAGATACAAAAAAAATCTCCTTTTTAGAATGCAAATGGCTACTTTTTCATGCTTTTTTTAAATGAATGTGTTAATGTTTGCGCCAAGATTCATAGATTCGCACTTAGTCTTACCTTAACATTGTGGCATATACTGAGCTGCACGTGAATGACACATACATGCACTAGATATTAAAATTACCATACATAATCCTGGCATGGTACAATACACGTATCAAGCCCATCATTCTGAAGTTTGTTCACTACACATCAGACTTATGATGTGGCTTCACATTCCAAACTAGAGCCATGCACACTGCCATCTATAATATGCACATCAATGGTTTTAAGTCAAAATTCATTACACAAAATGAGAAGATAACAGGGGATTATCTAATTGCATTTTTGGCCAGGAATATTGTACTGTCGTATTTTACTGTTTTTATCATACTAAATATGATAAAATCGTACTGATAGGCATCTCTGTTACCTACATTTAAAATACCAAAGCCACCTTCCAGGCCATTTTATTTTATCTGCAAAATATTTTCTCATCATAACACTGTCCATACTGTACCAGAACAAACAAAGGTACACCATCATGTAATCCTATTTTGAATAATTTTTGGCAAAGAAAATTTTTGCTTATTGTTTAATGCAGGGATCTTGCCAAAGAGCACTCCAGTATCACCATTGTGACTCCTGAATCCAGGACAACTGTAATGCATTTGAATACATTGCTGTAGGTATCACCAGTGTACATAACTAGTTTGGCCTCCTGAAGGTCATAACTTGGGTATTGCCCTGGATAAATGGCACATACAGTAAAGAAA
The DNA here is from genome assembly GCA_037179385.1 of Holothuria scabra. NCBI lineage: Eukaryota > Metazoa > Echinodermata > Holothuroidea > Aspidochirotida > Holothuriidae > Holothuria > Holothuria scabra. The sequence continues at coordinate 47,915,145 of CM074188.1, forward strand.
AACAGTGTGGAATACAAGTACATCATTTAGACCAAGTCCCAACAAGGAATGAAAAATCATTCACTGCTGGTTGGTGTAGGTGGAGAAGGGTAAAACTGACTCCCAATATAAGCTACAAAGCTGTTTTACATTATAATATTTGGCCACATTAATTTTAAATGAGCAACCAGGATAGGCAGATATACTAACTGATTCCATTTCTACCTATTTCTCAACTCAAATTCATTCAAAAGCAAGCTTGGACTTAAAAATGATCACAACAGTAACTAGGTAATTTAGCGTTTTTTTTTTTTTTTGCTTTAATTTGTCTTTTTCTTTTTTCATCTTCATTTGGAAATCATTTTTTTCTTTGGAAAGGGATCTCCAAGTCTGGGATCAACCTGTGTTGCAATATAATAGGAGCACTTTTACATGAAGGAAAAAGAGCTGCCCCTCTAATCCTGCATACAGACTGCACTGATTTGAAATAATGCCTAGCTTTACACTAAAGGGCCAGTCCTCTAACCCCAACTACTCTTGATGTAGGGGTTAATTCTCAATAATTAGCTCAACTCTTTGATGACAGCTAATTCAAACAATGCAGAGTACTGTACCAAAACTTATCTTACACAGCATAAACTGTACTGAGAGTGTTTTGATTATACACATTGAGCTTTTCTATGTACAGTATGCTCACCCTAAAGCAATAAACTGAGATTGTGTCTGGATGAGGATGAACTTCGGACAATTGTGGGAGTTGCTTAATTAAGAAGGTTAGGAGAATTGGTACTGTTTGGGGTGAGAGAACTAAGTCTTTAAACTGTTGTTTTCTTGCAATTTGCTACTGCACAGCCTACTGTGCTATACCAACAAGTTCAATGCCAACTAATGGAGTAAAAACATCTCATAGCTACATGCCTAGCTTCCTTCTCCCCAAATTGAACATTATTTTAATTTAATACAGCAAAACACTGTCAATTTGTCTACCTTCAATACCTGATCCAATTATCAATTTATCAAAGCAGTTTCTCATTCCCTCACCATGCACAAGGCTAATTTAATATCAGCACCAGATTATTTTAAATATCTACTGTAAATGCACACATGCTATTAGGTCATCAGACAGAATTCAGACTAGACTAAATCTTTCTGAAGTATTTTTTCAAGTTTCTAAAATTAGCGCCTCTCATTCCACATGATTTATCACCCTGGGATATCCAATTAGACATGAGTGCAAGTCTGGGGTTAAAGAGAAAAGAAAAGCTGAAATTTACCAGTGAAACAGACTCTTTCACAACCAAAGGAGGTAAAGGAAAGAAGAAATGGACCCTTCAGAGTCCTTCAAAAGGTTAATTTCATATAAATCTCTGGCAAAGCAAGGATGAATTTCATTCCCAATGGAATGGCCGCAACTTTTATAGCTATATTTCCAGCTTTAGGGTTTTATAAACTTTGCTTTATCACAGCTGTGATTGGATGAACACTAGAGGCAGCCAAATTCAGAAAAAAACTTACCAAATGAGATTTCTTCCCAGGTTGGTAAACCGGCTCATAAATGTAAACCTGGTTTGCATAGGATGCGGCAATCTGCAGATAGACAAACATATCAATCAATTCTGATAAGGACGTGTAATTAAAATATACGTATCCTATTTCAACTATCATACTTCACATCAGATATGAAATGTACTTTGTTTGCAAAGTACACTGTATATTGAAACATGGGGCTGTTACTTGGGGGTTAAACATCGCAAAAGTTTTTTATGAGTATTTTCTAAAACACTCCAAATCCCCAGGAGACTACAGTATGATCTGCTTGGGATATTAAAGCCTCTTTCTTTGGTTAAAGGGGATTACTTTTGTTAATTTGTTGCTTCCATAGACCTATTTCAAAAAAACAATTACAATGAATTGTGGGATATAGTTTTGGGTGCACGTCAATTTTTACCACAGTAAAATGCCGTTGACAAAATGACAAACACCAAAACTCTATCCCACAATCCTTTGCAATTGCTATTTGGAAATAGGTCTATGTGATATCAATAAACCACCATAGGAGGTTATCTCACAGGGTCAGGGAGGACATGCCCCCTCCCCCAACATTTGAAAAATCACCCACAGACTGGATTTTTCACATAGCAATTTTTTGAAAAATGATGACTGTAAATGACAATTCTCTACCCCTGGATGACACCACTGTAATAGGTAGATGCTACAAAACTGAATTCCTGACTGAACAATTGAAATAAAGGTTGAGATCTGATGCTGATTTTATACAAAAGTGTGACATGCAGAGAAAAAACTGAAAATCATAAAAACACTTTTGAATACCATTTTATTCCCACATGAGGTCTTCATTTGAGTAGCTGAAGAATGAAAATTATCAGGAAGTGTGACATGTAGAGTTAAAATAGACTTCATGAGTGAAAACAGTCTGTTAACTTGTGTCCTACTGTACTTTATGAATTCAGGATTCTTGCTTAATCTTAACTGAGCAGAGGATATCAATTTAATTTTTCCATAAAAAAGCCACTGTTTAAGATACTGCATATGTTCATTCTAGACCATTTTTACTAAGAAACGCATTAGGAACGGTTGGGATGGTTTCTAAGGAGGACACAATTTCATTAACAACTTTTCATTAACAACTAAGTCACAAATAATGATAACACACTGTATCTCTTGAACAAGAAAGGGATTGTTTAAGACTGCAGTTGCACACTTTGTAATAATATTGTTAGCAAAGGACTTCCACTTCAGCAAAAATCAGCATTCCTGCCTATTTCTCTGAAACAATCTCCATTTTTTAACATGTGGAGCAAAGTCATTCTTATGTATGTAAACATATCCCTCAAGAAAAAAATTTTCATTCTACAGGTAGTTTACTTGTAAAGAATTACCAACATGTCCCCTGGATGAAACATGTCAGTAGAATCAAGATAGGCAAGTTTTCCTAGAAGTTTCCAGTGATTCACTCAGTAGTGGTTAAGGTATAACAGAGTCTAACAGTGGGCAACATGCATTGATTGCTGACCATTTCATGAGATTTTGGAGATGTATCATAAATCCTCATAGTTTACCATCACTACCAACTGGGTCCTGACCTGGTACTGTAAAACCATTATTTCACGCCACTGAAGGGTGACAGATTTGTCATCAGCAATCAATGTTTAAAAGGCTAATCCTCTCACCTCAGTACAACGTGCAAGGGTGCCCTCTTCCCTGTGCTATAAGTTTACCAGGGTTAGTTGCATGCATGTGGGGATTACATAGGTAAACAGGAGGAAGGAGAGGGGCCATGTAGATTTCATTTTTTTGTAATGGTCCACAGAAATTCTCAATTGGAACAGCTCTTTGACTGAGAAGCTAGTAAAAAAATGCAGAGTACTGAAGCTCATATTACACAGCATGTACTGTATTAGTGTACTGAGAGTATTTTGATATGCATTGGTGTCTTGTACTTTACAGAATACTAACCCTGAAACAATATTTATCTGCAATTGTTCCTACTGTAGATGAGGATGAATTTTAGATAGGCAGGGGAGCGGCTTAAATCCTCTCACCCCAAACTACAATTTTGTTACCTGTGTACCAAAATTCTCAGTTGGCTCAGCTTTTTGATTGACAGCTAATTCAAACCATGCAGAGTACCAAAGCTTACACAACTAAGCATGAACTGTACTGAGAGTGTTTTGATTATATACATTGAGTTTTTCTATACTCACCTTGAAGCAATAAACTGAAATTGTATCTGGATGAGGATGAATTTCAGACAATTGTGGGAGGGGCTTAAGTAAGAAGGTTAGGAAAATTGGAACTGTTTCGGGTGAGAGAACTGGACCTTTAAGTAAGTAGGTTAGGAGAATTGGAACTGTCTCGGGTGAGAGGATCAGGCCTTAATCACTGAGTGCATGCCAAACAGAAAATACTTAGGGGCATACAGTTCACGCTCTTTTGGCTTGAGCAAGCTCATAAATTATCATGATCAACTATTGGGTTAAAATGCTCACAGAACACCAGAATTCTGCTTAATAGTAATAGAGGTCACAATAAAATTCACCCTTTTAACCTCTGTTACTTTGGAATACCAGCAGGAGTGAAGTAGTGGCTTAGTAGATGAGCTATATGGAAAAGGATCTTTTTGTGAGAATAGCACCAAATGTTTACGTTCTGAACCTACGGTACTGTAGGAACTGTTTGATTATTTTCGACAAGAAAAAATAGCCTCCAGATAGAAGTGGCTAAAGGATGGTTCAGAGCTATCTTTGTAAATGCTTCAGAGGTTGCAAACAAACTTTTTTTTTTTTATTACTATAGGATAATTCATACGGCATTCAGACTGTGTTCATAAAGTGCAGTATAACCTGTGCACTTAATAATTTACAATGGACTATTGAAACTGTCTTGCCTTGAACCAATGAGTTTGCCATTCTGGATGGAAACTCCTTGCTTAAGCATTGGCTTGCAAATGCTTAGAATATAAAGTGGCCATTATAATACTAACACACTGCAGTACAATATGAGAATCCCAAAACACAGAACAGTACAAGTGAAATGAAATCATTCCAATATAGACAAATAGTCCACTATAAAACACTTTTCAGAGTAAATTGTCTTAAATGTCATCCTGACATTTTAAAATGAACCATATCAAAAGCCTTATATTTGCACTCGTAATCTACCGTCTTGATTAAATATGTGAATTCAATGAATTTCAGTAGGATTATTAAATGCATCCCGGCTACAACCTGTAGGTGATTCATCTACCTGAGGGATACCAGTCAGGGCAATATTATCAATTGATGCCTTCAACTGAAAAGTTTATGGAGTACAAAGCGATCCATTTCACAAGGAGCAACATGTGATGATAAAGAAACAGGAGTCATCACCGTGACGATGTCGTCACCACTGAGTAATGAAAGTGACACAAGAAGTGAAGGCCAAAGAGTCAATTCAGACTACATCTTTATCAGACAGTCAAATGCCATAAAGTACAGCACAAAAAGATTGGAGACTTGAAGATGCTTTCAGTTTAGCTAATGATCTTGTAAAAGTTTATAGCAAGCAAAAGAACACCATGATAAGGCTTCAAAGAGATGGATGTTGTCAAAAGACATCACAAACAAAACCCATGCATACATATGGCTTCAAAAGTCATGTTTACTGTTTGACAAACCACAACAAAGTTGTACTGTACTAAAACCTTAAATTGCTCTCAATTAACAAATAGCTTTATGTATGTTCTACAAGGATGACTACTAGCATCCATACGATACTTACAGTACAGTAGTACTGTATGCCATCGCTACTTTCCAACTGCAGTTTATCCTGATAAATTTACAGTATGAGAAACGTTTGGAGTGGAAAGGGGCTTTTCTGCTGTCATTCATTTCTACTCTACAGTATTTGCAATAAATAAAATTGACTTTCAGCTCAGGGTTGACAAACTGTTCAAGTAGAGTAATGTGGAAAAAGGAACATATTTTATTGTGAGCAATGTTTACATGAAGTGAATAGCTATTTTGTATGATGTACATGTGTATGCGACCAAACAATATCACTTCAAACATGAGATTTATGTACTGGCTACAGGTGCTATAACTGCAGTACTGCATGCACAATTTACTGGGCTCAAACTCAGCAAGTGAGGTTTCATTTTTTTTTTTCTCACAAGACATCAGACTAAGAAACTTCCTTTCGCAGCAAGCTGATTAAAGCTTTCTGATGATTTTAATTTCACACTGTCTGTTTTGCCCTACAAATTAGTTTGAAAGTGGTGATTTCAAAATTTATGTCAGTATTGTAACCATTTATTAGAAATAAAGTAAAAGAAAAGCATATCACATGACTGTTTATGACAAAAGCAGACTAGTCAATGAAGATCTTGTGTTACAAGGGAGGAAATTTGGAGGGGCAAGTTGTAAATTGAAAGAACAGAGTGAGTGACCTATCCTTTTCTCTGGAAATATATGAAAACTTATTTTGACAGCACTGCATATAGCAGACCATCGTGAAATATTCAGTATATACTGTAGATTTTGTGCCACTGTCTGTAGTAAAATGGAGTTTTACGGCCCAGTTTCCAACCTACCGGCTCAGGTCGAGCCAGCCATGGCCTTTTTCCAGTAGTGGCTAACTAGAGCGGAGCATCCTGCACAATGGCAGTAGGTTCCATTTTTAGAGTTTTTGGTATGACTCAACCTGGGAATTGAACCTAGGCCTTCCTCATGAGAGGCAGATGCTTTACTTCTAGACCAAAAGCGAAGCCTGGCACTGTTTGTAATCTTGAAGAACTGTAAGATAGTATGGTAGTTTATACTGAGTCTTTTTTGTGTACAGTGCATCCAAAATTATGATTTATGTTATTTATTTTCACATCCTACTCCCAAGCTAAAAACTGTGAAACCTTCTGATATTGAAACAAAAAACACAGTATGGTTTAATACAAGCAAGTGAAGGACTTGGGTTTTCCTTCATGATGCAACTATGTATGTTCTGGAAAAGGACCAGACACCCTGTTTTTGTGAGGAGACACACAACAATGTTAGATTTAGCAGATTGTTCCACAAGAATTTAGGTTTTATACTCTTTAATCCTACTTTTAAGGAATGGGTTTTACCATGGGTGGAAAAAGTTGAAAAGCTTAGAGTCTCCTTCCCAGGAAATTTAAGTATCTACAGTAGAGGAAATTCAAGTCATTGGAAAGAAATTTCACTTTAAAAACACAAAACGAACTGTGGATAATATTAATTCCTTCCAGTCCTAAGGCACCACTGTACATTGATTGGTATTACAATATCTTCTTTTACATTGGTGTTACAGTATTCTATTGAGCTCTTTTCAATTCATGAATGCAGTACAGTTTCATTCACAATATATATTATAACTAGGTCATTTACCTCCAGAAATGATTTTCTGAGAGGATCTTTTAGAACCATCAAAAAAATATTTTTAAACCAAATGTGTTTTAGACACAAGCAGGCTTGAAGGCTACTATAAAATGTCCTTCATGATAAAAACTGCCACCTGCCTTTTAGTATGTGGTGAGTACAAAGCTTCAAATTTTAATCAATGGAATAGCACTCTAGTTGCCATACTGTAGGATGACCAAACTCTCTGCAATGTGACAAGAATTCATTTCAGTACTGGTGTAATTACACAGCCATGCATTCGAGATGTGTTTCCCACATCGTGGGAAGCTCCCATCCCATTGACTGAAGCAGACGAATATTATTGACTTAGATGAGCAATCTACATACAGCCAGGTGTAAGAAGCGAGAGATGATAGCTTTATTTCCCTGTTGCTAGCATTCATTAACATTTAGTACTATGCAATGAGTAGTGATACATAATGAGTAAATAAAGGGAATCTTAACTTCCACTTCATGGAGTACAAAAAAAGCACTTACCTGTAAAGCAGCTCATTGAGTTGGTTGATGAAACTCAACAAATTTTTCCCAAACCTTTCAAGTTTTTTTCAAAAACCAACGAAAAATGGTCAAATTTAAACAATCTCCATACCCCACAGAGGCCTACACTTTACTGCTCTATTGAGTAATGGATGGTTCAAATTCAAATTATGCACAAAACCAACAAGTGGGTACACCACAAAATTCAACATTTTAACTTTTCCCATAACTGTTGGATATGAAACTTAACTAATTAATTTTGAGCATTGCCATGTGATAGTGCCCTCTACTATTGCAGTCTGAAGTTACTGATACTGTATCAGCTCAATGAGCCCCTTAAAGATGTCCAAATACAGTCCAGTGTGAGCACAATTAGACCTTGAACATCATCTACTGTATTTGTAAAATACTGTGCTGTGCTGTGCTGTGCTGTGCTGTACTGTGTTGTGACCTCTACTGTATCCATCTCTCCAAATCCAGTTGCACTTTTACTGTAATTCACATTAAAGGTAAGGAGCAGTTCTTCAAACTTGTTTGGAAGAAAAAGATAAATAACACAGTTTTTGTCTTATTTCTCTGCAAAGTATCTTCCATCACTCCAGGACTTTACAATTGCATACAGGTAAACCAAGCAGTCTTTTCATTTAAATTTCACATTTAAATAGGAAAAATGTGGTCACATGAATCCCAATGGCCAATCATGAAACTCGACAGTCTACTACACTACTTCAATTAGGGATGACTGCCCTTGCCCTTTAGAGTATTTCACTAGAGATCTTGTTATGGTGTTTTGGGGTTTAGCGATTACGTTCCCATATTTTTACCGGACAAAGCATATGCCCATATTTATTACAAAAAATCTGTACAAAATATGGGAAAACCATACTGGTTGGCATCTCTGCTAATATATGCAGCATGGTTGCATCATTATTTACAGGAAACCTGACTAAAAGAAATGAAATCTTGGGTCAATTGTTTTAATGTAGGAGTGCCTCAATGCAAACACATTTGATGCTGAACCAATATTGACAGACTTCTCCCAAGGGTTTGATGGTGCATCTTACAACTGCTAAGTGCATAATAGTACTGTTTCTATTGGTTGTGAATTATGTGTGCTAACAGTATTTACTTGAAAGTGAGAATGTGGGAACTTCAAAAAGAGTTAAATGAAAATTAATCACCATTGCTCAGATTACAGGGTTTTCCAGAGACTAAATTAATTCATGAATGTACAGTGATGTGAAAAAATTTTTGTCCTAAAGGAGGTGACAAGTAGCATAGCATTACGGAGATACTAATTTTCAATTATGTAATTTTGTTTGAGATATAATGCATTATGGGACATTTGTGATGTCATTGTGTCACATTGATTTGACATTGCATGCAGTTAATTTATAATTTTGATGTCACTGCATGGAATTTTAAGCACAATTATTTGCTATACCTTTCAGGATGTAGGGTACAGGCCTACAAGGTAATACTTGATCTACAGAAAATGATATTCAAACATTGCAACAGTATCAAATTTCAAGAACAAACAGGAGATTCAATTTTAATGGAAAAAGAAAAGGAATCTGAAGCAATGTGTCCATATTACATAACTACTATCCTGTGGCTTGGTTGTAAAGCAGGGATGTTTTCAAAAAACATAACTTACTGTATCTCTGAAGAGTGATAGTGGATCTCAAATAAGGGAAAGGGTACATAGAACAGGAGTTAGAGGACATGGTCTGAGATATTTTGTCTTTCTTACATGTCCCCAGCCACAAGGATTCAAAATGCTATTTATGATGACAGTACTTCGTCCCTTCTACATTTTCCATACAAAAAATTTAACAAACCTCTGATTTTTAAAAAACAGCTACATAGGTATTACAAACAATATACACTGTCACTAATTAAACAAGAGCCCAAGCTCACTATGGTTCCTTGCATTTAAGATGATATTGTATTAAGGTAGTTGCAAAGTAAGGCATAATTTGCACCTTAACCCAAATGACTTTTGGCCATTACCCAAAAACATAGGGGCACATTAAATTTCAAAATCATACAAACACTTGCAGTTTGAGAGAAATGGAACATTTAACTTTTCAAATTATCACACTGCACACAGCCCACTTCCAATGGACAAATCCACACAATCATCACATTTCACTAAAATGTCATTTACTTGAGTTTGGGGTAGTATAGGAGGGAAGTTAATGTCAATCTCAACCATTCAAATCCAGACCTTACAAGAAGACACAAGTCAAATATAGTCAAAGTAGATCAAACCTGATTTGAAATAAACAAAACTGTCCCTTTTGCACCAAAAGAAATTAAAAGTCATCTGGTCATTGCTGACCACCAAAATTTATGATGGATGACTAGAAACTATGTCATGGCTGTCCTTCAGACTACCTAATGTGTTTGCCTCGAAAGCAAAAATAAGGAAAAGCCTACAAGTCTGCTACTAAAGGCACAATTTGGCTAGAAGACTAAGAAACAAACATAGAGCTGTAAAATCTAATAAATGACTTTCAACTTGACCTTTTAACCTAAAGAGGGTGTTGTACTGTCCATGACGTCATGGACAGTACCTTAGGCATGCTTCTCATTTTCGATGGACAGTTCTTTCGTTCAGTGTTTCTTGGTTCTCAGTAAGTGGTTTGCTCTATAATCGAGCTCATTATGTAGAGTGAGTCATATAGACGGAAACAACTTCATGGTCACCCTTGGTTATGATCTGGCCTAAAATGAGCGTGTTTTATTCTGACATTTATTCATTTTATTGTTTTGTAAAAGAATACTTGAGTAAGTCAAATTTGTGTACAGTCTCATCACAAAGGCTGCATTGTACCTTAAGTATATCGCCTACACCTACAGTACAGAGTCGCCAAACGCTAACAAGCTAAAGAGCATTGTATACATGTGGCACACACTCTGCTGTTGGAACTCCGAAGTGCTTGGAGTGCGCCGCGGGAGAACAGCCATGGAATTTATGTACCCATCTACTGTAGGCCTGGGTTTAATCATAGAATTTGATGTTAGCTTTCTTGTTAAATTTCTCTTTTGGAAGCAGTTACGTTAGGCTTAACTTAGGCTTCAAAAACGCTAGGTGTATCTTGTAATGAAAACTCATCCTTCTCTATGCATGAAACCATAGCAGGCAGCCATCTCGCTATAATAACATGTACGGTAGCAACAATCTACGCAAAGGACGTTTGGGCATAGGGCAGTCTGCTTTGGCAATGGATACAGGAAGTCAGAGTTATACATAGCAGTTCCCTGGTCTAGCAGTCGATGACATCTTGCCAGTCTTTTTGGTTCAAACGGTGGCGACCAATTTTCCCGAGCTTGTGTATATTATTTTCTGAGAATGATGGTCATTCTCAGATACAGTACTTTCCAACTTCCGGTTAATCACTACCCTTACATCGGGATTGCATGAAAGGCCATATAGGCCCATAGCCCGGATCCAGACATTTCCAAAAGGGGAGGCTGAACTTAAAGAAAGAGGGTAATGGGAACGTATCAGTGGCGTTCGCAGGATTTTTCTGAAGGGGGTGCATGCAGTGCATTCAGCGATCGACAGCCTGGGGGAGGGGTCTAAGGGAGAAGGCGATGGGTTCCCCTTCCCTTAGAAAATTTTTGGTGTTTCCAAGGGACCTAGATGCAAAATGGTGCAATATTTTCAACTTTGACGGTAATATTGTTAAAGCTGAATTGTGGTGGTTCATGAGGATAACACTGGAACTTCAGTGTCTTCTTTACATATAGTCTTATTCCATTTACGCTACCTCTTTAAGTAATACTTATCATTTAATTTGCGTACTTTTAGGATTAAAAAGAGTATCGATCGGAATAGGTAAATGGGAGTAAAAAAAAATTAAATTTTGAAAAAAAATAAAAACACTTTCTACTATAAGCAGAGCGGTACCATAAATTACTAGTGAAGTGCGGAACGAAGAGAAAATTTTGAAAATGATCAATACCCCTCAGATTGCCGAAAACTGCGTTTTCATGCTTATAAAAGAATATAAACATGCAATCTATAAGTTTTTTAAGCTTTTGTTTGCAATAAGAAAATCAGGAACATGCTAAGTGATCAGAAAATTACTACCACTATTATATTAAATGGTCTTGATTATTTGAAAAAAACTTAACAAAGGACTTGAAAATATGCTAATGCTTCTCTGTTGTGACTCTTGGCTAAATTAAAGATCCGCTGAATAGATGAAATTGTCTGTGACTACATGAACTCATGTCTGTTAATTATTTTCCCCCTAAGTCTCTTACATCTCTTGCGTGATAAATGGCAAACTATTTCTCACCACAACTGAACCGTCCGTTCCCTCCCTGTCTCGTACGTCTATGCCGACCGGGAAAGGAGCCTAAGGGATGGGCCCCTCCCTTTTGATTACTCACCAGGACTTAAAGGGCCAAACCTCTCACCCCAAACTACAATTTTGGTACCCAGGTACCGAAATTCTCAACTCAACTCTTTGATTGACAGCTAATTCAAACAATGCCGAGGACAAAGCTTATATTACATGGCATGAACGGTACTGCGGAGTGTTTTGATTATATAAATTGAGTTTTTCTATATACTCACCCTAAAGCAATAAAATGAGATTGTGTCTGGATGAGGATGAATATCAGACAATTGTGGGAGGGGCTTCAGTAAGAAGGTTAGGAGAATTGGTACTTTTTGGGAAGAGAGAACTGGGCTTTCAATATCATACGAGGTTCATGTATTTGGATTTGTTTTGTGGGGGAAAGGTCGAGCCTGAAATAGCCCCCTTGAACATTACTTTTTGACCTTTTGACCCGTTCCAATGATTTTGGTTAAATTACCAACATTTTCACCTCCTACCAATCTAACTTATCCTAAAATTATGTCACTGTTTGAACAACAGATATTGAGTTACAGCTACTAACAGAATTTCACATTTTGGTCCTTGGTGATCACCAGTGACCTTTTACCTCCACCAAAAATGATAGGACACATCTACTCAACAACATCTACATACATACCACGTTAAAAAAAAATCGATCTGTTGGTTATTGAGTTATCGCACCACATACCTCGCATTCCAATTCGTCACATACACACACACACACACACACACACACACACACACACACATACATATGCCAAGATGAATGCATAGGTTCCTTTGTTATACAAGGAACCAAAATTACATGCAGTGACAGCTTAAATCACACAGAAAAGCCAAATCTAAAATTTTATCCAATATGTACTTATTGAAGTAAAATTTGTTAGTTTCTACTTTCATTGATACCAGCATTTTTGGCCAAATTCTGCCACGAAACAGATCCGAGGGTCTTCTGGTGCAACCAGCAATTACACCGCATATCCACTGAGAATCACATGAAGCAATTGTTACATTAATAAAACTTCTATCAGCTACATTCAACACGTGGTCTGGTATTGGAAAATGAAAGCAAAGCAGCTGAAACAATCACGCCTACAGTCGGCACTAAGCATAGCACATTTATTGCCAGGTGGCAGTTGTTACACAAAGCCGTCCTTGGGATGGGTGCTAAGAGGAGAGGCTTCCACCATTGGAAAAAATTTTTTACCTTTTAGGGGGAATGGGATTCAAAAACCTTTTGGAATTCTTGTCATCTGCATAAATTCATTCACCCTTATGTATTGCACCAGAGAAACCAGAAAAATTAAAGGACCAATCCTCTCATCCCTAACTACAATTCTTCAAGCAGTTTACCAAATTTCTCAATTAGCTCAGCCCTTTGGTTGACAGCTACAGTAATTCAAACCATGCAGAGTACCAAAGCTTATATTACACACACAGCATGAAATGTACTGAGAGTATTTTGATTATACACATGGAGCTTTTTCATACTAAACCTCAAGCAATAAATTGAGATTTAGCCTGGATGGAGATGAATTTCAGACAATTGTGAGAGGGGTTTAATAAATAAGGTTAAGAGAAATTGGTAATGTCTGGGGTAAAAAAATCAGGTCTTCAAGTCCCATGTATGACTTGGGAAAGTGTCATCATGTAGCTTTGTACTGATTCATTTTACCTCTCAAACTTCACTCCAAACTACATTGATTATACCTAATGACAACAAAAATGTTACAATACTTCACTCATGCAAGACTGTAGGATTGCAACAAACTGCATGAATGTTACAGATATGTTTGGTTAAAGTTGTGAACAAAAAATAATACATACACCACTGCCAGCAAATTTTATGTTTGGTAGGCAGAAAAGAGAAAGGTGTAATATAATCAGGTCTTGAATGGCAATTGTTTTACAACTATGTGTCCATGAATGAAAATTTCATGTGGCAAGTTGGCAACCAACTCAACAATTTGGTATTCTCCGAATGCCAGTTCAAATGGGAAAACTGTAGCGTGTAGATTGCTCTCGGATGAGAAACTCTCCTAATGTGGCCTTCTTCGAACCAAATTACAGACAGGTCTCCCAGCTCTATTAAACTTCATTGCTTCATGTGACACCACCTTTGTCCATCTTTGTCCACTTGGCCACAGCAAGGGTTATTGATTATGTATGCTTGTTGGATGTGAACTACTGTACACGTACAGTAAAAACAACTAAATACCTGTTCCATTCTTTTGTCATTTCTACTTCATGATGCATAACACAAAAACTTGGTCATTTTGCTCAACTCTCTCAAGATTCAATAGAATGACTCCTGGCAGGGGGCATAGTGTTAGCAAGACTATCTAAGCTTAGTGCCACCAATGGTTGGGGTGGACACATGGACGAATAGTCTAACTCTTTTCCTGACCACGTTTCAAACTCAAATGACAAATACCATTTTATGTATCCTTTAATCACTCATGCACCACTATACTGTGAAAGAAAATTGCACTTCACTACAGAAACTCAAGAACTAAAACTATAGTTCGAACTGTCTTCTGCTTTATAATCATTGCTGTCAATGTTGTGACTATTTTTAAGCACATTACTACTGTAGCTGCAAGGGTCATAAAGAAGATCTACAACAAGCTTGTCCAGAATGTTATTGGGAAGTACCACAGCTACAACCCTTCAATGTTCTTTGATCCATGTTGTATAGAAGATGGTGTCTATTGTACATACTGTAGTTTGAAATACAAACAGATCAAAGGAACACTGTATCAGGTATCTGTTGTTGCAAAGCAAGATGTATTGATAGGAAGGCATAATAAACAGTCAGATGAAAATACAGCCAACTATAGCACTCAAAAGGATTCTTTTCTTAACAATAAACTCAGGACAATCTAGGAATGCTAGATACACTGACTGATTGATTGTAGTGCATTCTTATTATATTCTGGGTCAAAATCTCAATGACCATTTTTAGTGGGTGGGTGTTACCTACAAAAAAGACAGGTTTTATGACAAGATGCTTACACACAGACATGGACCTGCAAACAAACAAAAAAAACAATAACATATATGAAAGTGGGCCAGGGTTATTAATACCCAATTAGGAAAAACTAAATTCCAGGACTACTATCTGGCATTGTATGAAAACTTGGAAGTTGATACGTGTACCCTATGCCTTGATTTGGCATGCAGCAATTTAAAGGGCATAATGGCAGTTTATACCCAAATATATTTTGAAGTTATCTATTTGCTGAAAATCTCGCATCCTGCTCTTTTTATCCCTTTCAAGCATCCTCTATATTCTCCTACTCTAATTTATTCTACACATTCAATAAAAACCAAGGAACATTCCTGATAAATTAACACTTCAGTAAGAAAAATAATTGTCACATGATTCTCAAGAGCCAATTCATGAAATAGGGTATGCAACTTCACGAATTCAAATTGGGATAATTGCATATTTTCAATTGTTACACACTGCTCAATAGAGCAGTGATGCATCTACTGTAGAATGCAGGGCTGTACAAGACTTACAGGCATGTTACTCATGGGTGGAAAAAGTTGAAAGCTGGAAGCCTCCTTCCTGGGAAATTTGGGTACATCTCATAATCTGGAGGGAAATTTTGGCAATTGGAAGAAAATTCCCAATGTTTGTACATAGAATTATGGGGAAAATGAGAGAAAATTTCACCTACCTTCCCTCGGAATAAACATTTTTGAGTTACTGTTTGTATTATCTATCTAGGCACAATCACATGCTTTTCATTGGTTTATTAAAGTGTGAGATATTCAGGAAATCGTTTGACCAACCAAAACTCAACTTTCATGTTAATTTGTGTGAGCATTAAACATTGCTTGTGGTAAGTATGCATATCATGTTACAAAGAGCTTATTCTGTGTGTCTGTGGCATGTTATTACAGTGAATATACCATACAGCACATGTACACAAACACAAACATTGTGTACACAACATTGCAGTCTTTCTGTGTGTCTGACTCTATTGTTCAGTAATTGGTTAGTTTATTTTACAGTAAAATGTAGGGGAAGTTTTTGCGATTGTCCTTCATTATCCCGAAGGTTTGTTATTCCAAATAGAGAATAACAGTAGTTATTCCGAAGGGTTGTTATCCCGAAGGTTTGTTATTCCGAATAGAGAATAAGGGTCATTTTTCCGAAGGTTCGTTATTCCGAAAAGAGAATAAGGGTCTTTATTCCGAAGGTTATTCCCAATAGTGTGGTACTCTGCATTGTTTGAATTAGCTGCCACTCAAAGATCTAAGCCAATTGAGAATTTCATTATATCCCTACCAGAACTGTAGACTGGGATGAGGAGACTGGCCCCTTAAAATGGCTGTAAATCTGCCCCTACCCTCAAAATTGTACAATCAACTGTCAATCCGAAATGAGCTTATGTGCGCATAGGGAGATTTTCTCACCAGTGACTCTTGTTATTTGGATATATTGGGTTGCTGTCATTGTTTGGCCATTAGACCTGCATCTTTCTAGCGACTACAATATTTAATTTCTTTTCATCTATTGGTATTTCACACCATGATCATAAATGTAAGCAAACATATTCATATACATTAATTTACGTCAATAAACGTAGTCGTTAATGGTGTGGAGGAACAAGAAAAGTTGATGACATCCTCTGTTCGGAATAATGCAACCCTATGCTGTATTCAGAATAGCGACCCTTGTTCTCTATTCGGAATAACAACCCTTCGGAATAACGACCCTTATTCTTTATTCGGAATAACGAACCTTCGGAATAACGACCGCTGTTCTCTATTCGGAATAACGAACCTTCGGAATAACGAACCTTAGCAATAACGACCCTTCGGAATAATGATCAGACTCCGTTTTTGCAAGGTTCTAGGGACCTAGGAATACTACAGGGTGCAGATAACTTTTGATGCGGTTCTGTTTAATATGGCCATTATTACAGTTTACAGTCTCAGGTCTCTATCAAAGAATAATTCCCCTGAAGATGAGTGTAAGTGACAGTATTATTGAACATCAAACCATGGGAGGTAGTGTAACAACATTTCTTTAATCAGTCCACTGAATACATTAAAGTACTGTAGCACATAATACAACTGTACTGCACAGTGCTTTAACCGCTGCACACTTACTATAACATGCAAAAGAATGGCAGCTTGCTGATACAGTCACACTTTTAAGGGAAATATTGCGTTTGATTTGCAAGAAAAATTCATCCATTTAAAACTAATGATTATTGACACAGGTTGATAGATTATCAAAAATAAGGCAGTATATAATAGCCTTCATAAGAAAAAATACTGTAAGTTTCTCACAGATAGAAATTCAGCTGTTTGTTGCTCAAGAATAATTTGTCCACCCAAACTCTCAACATTTCAAATGATTTAATGTCCATGGCTTTTCTTGGGCATAGTATTTTGAAGAGATGTACTGTAGCCATGGCTGGGGTTTATGATGAAGACTGCAATGTTGGATGTATACTGTCTGAGCCATCTTCTTTGTACTCTTTTTATGAGCATTTTAAACACAATATTTCCCTTTAACAACAGTGTGAACAAGGTGGTTCAAGTTTTGGGGGACAAAACTCTCTTTCATTTTGGAGCATCAGCCCTCTGGTAAAAATGTGTAACTTACACAGACAAAATAATTCTTGAGTAAACCAGGTCATACAAAGAAAACAAGTTTGGTATCCTGTCTTTCAAGTCTCAAAGTAAATAAACCTGATCAGGAGTAATATACTCTTTGCTCAATGTCTGTACTGTAATTTGTAGCTTGTGCAATTACATGTGTGTTCACATTATAACTTCTATATTTTACTATTTATTTTATCAATTTATCAATATCTTTTCTCACAACAAAGAAATTTAGGCCACTAAGGAGTATAACCCAGTTTATCCCTGTATGCTACAAGCAGTTGAGTAGCCTATCATTTAGAATGACGAATGCTTGATTCTCCAAATAATGTTGTCAGATTTAATTTAAATCTACACTGAGAGGAATCTTGACTTCTTTACTTGCAACATTTTGGCCACAAACAAACTCCAAAGACAGAACAGTTGTCCCTGCCTACATTTCTGACTAACAACAATGCTCCACACACACACAAAATGATGCCAGTACACTGTTCTCATTGTTAAATATTTTGCACAGGTTAAGAACACCCAACAAGCTGCAACACTATTTAATTTCACATGATCCGAGTCACCAAATTGTGAGTGCTGTTTTAGTATAGTCAAAAGTTATAAAAATTTGACGGTTCTGTCTGAATGGAACCTGAAAAGATACCTATCAGTGGCAAAGCCCTTAACGCTTAAAAAACTGGTTCATGACATCCACAAATTTTAACAATAACTTGAGGATATTACATACCCCCACATTTGAAACTAAGGGTGCTTCTACACTTGATCCCGATCTGATCGCCCGATGTTATCAGCGTATCGAATAATGTGTATGGCTTGATCCTGGTGCATTTACACTTGTCTCGTACTCTGATCCTCCTCTATGCTTAAGTGGAAGTCGCAAAGTGTAAACAAAAAATAGACCCTGTACGTGTACCATGCATACCCTATCTTGCCTCACTGTTGATCCGGCCAGCATTTACACTACAGATTTGATCGCCTGCACGGGGTCTGATCCTCCCCCCTTACTAGGATCAAAATCGGGCGATCAGATCCGGATCTGATCTGCGTTTACACTACAAATTTGATCTCAGGCAGTGGATCAGACCTCGCGCAGGTGATCAGATCCGGATCAAGTGTAAACGCACCTTAAGTCCATCAATGAGAAGTGATTGGCAGGAAATTTCCATCTAGCAAGTAGGAGTACTTACTGTGAGCAGCATCACAACAGATAATTTGCACTTTTCTCTACTCCCGAATTAAAAAAAAAAATTTATGGTCATTGTTTAAAAGACTGGCATAATATTCAGTGCTACATACAGTGGTTATTAGCAGCTTCTAGAATTTTTCATTCAGAATAACAAGTACTGGAAATGATACTTAATACAATCTAGTCAACAACTGATGGAACTTCAATTTGGGGGCATAGAATCAAACTTCAGCCTATTTTATTTTCATTTTGACTTGTCCATCAGGCTGGTTTTACATAGATCCACTTGTCTGCATTTATACTATATGTTCTTGTCCACTTCTAATCATCCACAGTACTTTATCAGCTGATGAAATCCTATCGAAATGAAATCCCACACCTAGTATATAACATATAAATTTCACTTCTGCTTCCTTCACAAAAACTCTCAAAGCAATTGATGGTTTCTGGCTAAATGAACATTTAACAAACTCTAAAAAAGTAACCATACAATCAGTCTTAAAAGGGATAAAAAAATAACCTAATTATTGCAAATGATCTTGTGAACCTGTCTGTATGGGCCTAAAGTTGTAAACTGTAAAGTACTGTAAAGACATACTACTGGAATAGCAACATACCCACAATACATGTCCATCATATTGAAATTACAGTAGTAATCCCCTTTCTCACTGCCAATCTCCTCCCCCCCCCCTTCCTCCTTAAAAAAAAATGTATGGATGGAGCCAGGGGATATTATATCCCCCAGATTCAATTCATAAATGTTTTTCACTGCTACTTTTCCTCTCTAAATATTAAATTTCTCTTAAGGGAACTTGCAAGTGGAGGAGAATTCCCAGTTTTTTCACATATTTTGTACAGGTACATGTCCTATACATGAATGAAAACTTTAAGGAGGGAAATGCTTCAAAGTATACAACAATGAAGAGTTTCACTGTAACACAAGCACAGAATATATATACCGTATATTCTGTAATAAACGCCCCCTCTCTAATAAACGCCCCCCCCCCCTCAAAAATTTTTAACATCTGCGTAGGCCAAGGCCTCCCGCACTATACAGGCCCAAACCACAGATTACGCTAGTGTTTGACCGGTTATGCACGATCAGTATTTAATTTAACAAACGGCCCGATGCCAATTACCGATTTTCAGAAAGAGGGAAGACACGTGTTTGTCCCTAAAGTACGCGCCCCTTGCTTTGTGCCTATCGTTCAAGTTGGAAAATATTGGGAATAGTTCTGTTTGCTTCCCGAATGAAATATCACTTTTGGAGACCTAATATTTTCTTTTCAAATGTGGAGATATAAACCAATCATTAATACAGTAGGATTGTTTTCAGTCGATGTCACATACCCTTTGATAATTTAGTTCTTACGCAAACATCATGCTCTGTTTAGTTTTCATCCCCCAATCATGTCGGAACATTTGCAGTATTTTACTGTACTGGGTTGTAGTTGCGTTAATGTACTGTAGAATCCCGCTTTAATGAGGCCATGTAGAAATATGCAATCATAATAATCTTAGCGGTTCTGCCAGGGGCAGCAAAACAATTGCACCCGATTAACATATCCTATGGTTCCTTTCGGATATTAATATCCCCGTAAATTTTTAGCAGTTCTTGTCCAAAACTTCCGTCTTGTTTGAAAATAATCTGCAATTGAAATGAACGCAAGTGAGATCCCCGAAAAATCCACGTTCGCAGAGATTTGTGATGTCGTTTCTTGGTGAATTTAGCACGGGGCTCGCCCGGCTGCGCTAGCCGGTTATATCAGCATAGGAAATGGGATCGTCGTAACACATAAAACTCAATAGAAAAATTCGTCTCGAGGCCTAGTATTTTTTCACACACTAAATCACATAGGCGATGGCGCGAGTTGTGATTGGCTGGCTAGAGTCATCGCATTTGAACCAATCACGATGCAGGGGCAATTTAAATTTTGCAAAGGATCGTATTCATATGATGTCACCGAGCAAAACATGATGCCTTGTTTTGGCGGTAAAAACGGACACGCACGTAAGTCTACTGCATGCGTGGGCGAAGAAGTCGGCTGCATGAGACCACGTGCATCACTGTTTTCGTTCGCAATGACTTTCACATTTCGTAAGTCCTTCTGTAAATAATATTACGGGAGGAATGCGAGAAATGGCTTAATTTATGCAGGATAATAACCACCGAACTTCGAAAGATTCTAGGTGCTACGTGTACAAAACGTGCACAGATATACATGGTAAGCTTGGGGACTTGAAAATACGGTCAAACACTGCAGCTCGATAGTCTGTACTTGTGTTTTTGTACAGAACAAATTGTACAGCAACTTACGCAGCACTTTTTTGCAGACTGCAAGGAATACAATTCCAGGTTATACTGGCTACATTGCTATGGGGAAAATAACCAACGATCGTGTCCATGATATGGCAGCGGTATAATTTATACGTTTGTGCTTATCAGTGCATTCCGTTTTCCGTTACAGGAATTTTAACGAAATTAAGAGCAAGTTTCAAGTATATTTTTTTAAGTTTACAAATAATCGGTGGTAATGATGGGTTGAATGGCAGAATTTTACCGATGCCGATTAATTAATTTTTTATTAAAATATACCCTCAAATAAACGCCCCCCTTTTCAAAAATGTAACGCCCCCGGGGGCGTTTATTACAGAATATACGGTAGTCACAAGGCAAAATTTTTAGTACAAAAAAAAAAACCCATGGCTAAGCTTTCATTTTCAAAATGTACAAAATATTTTTGTACTGACAGTTTGCTACTGCACCACTGTAGTACAGCTAGAGTGTACAGTAGTTGTCTGTACTGTACAGTACATGCTGTGTACTATTTACTGTAATGTAGCTATAGAGAAGGTACTTACTGGCTTTAGTCTAACCACCCTATACATTGTACAAAATTAAAGAAACTATCAGAAAAATATGAAATTCCAGAACTGAGGTCAATTTCAGGTCAACACTAGCTGATACAATTTTATACTCTGCAGTATATACTGAACCAGTTCCAGCTCCCGAAGAATTACACTGTATAATGACTGCTGAATGGAAACAACTTCAATATCACAAAAAGACAATCTGTGCAGTCTAGAAGTTTTTTTTTTTTTTTTCATTTTTTCAGACAGCAAATTCCAGTTCTACACAGAGTGAACTGTGTGGTGCTTAGCTGCTGTCAGTCCAAAATTAAATTATCTCTGGATGACTAATAGTAACAGCAGTATTTGAGTGTCTAAACAAAATTAACCAGAATGCTTTTTCAAGCATCAAAACACACAATAATTATACACAAATATATAACACATGCAGTTCTGCAAGTACTGTAGCATAAAATTAGAAGTTTGAAGTCATAAAAACTGCAATTTCGAAGATGGAACTTAAAATTTCAAGAGTTCCTAGATTCAAAACTTGTAGTGAAAATATGGGGAGGGGTCCAAGAAAAATATGGGGAGGAGTCCAAGGAAAATATGGCTTGGTTGGTTAGTTAGATGGGGTTTTACGAAACACCAACACGTATGTGTTATATAGTGTCACCAAGTTGGACAGTTACTGTACATTGTTGGGGTAAAGCTACCTAAAAAAAGTAAAAGTAAAAATGTAATATGGGGGGCTCAAATTCTACTAAAAACCAGGAAAATATGGGGGGATTTGGCTTGGCAATAGAATTGAATTATTGAGGGTATGGTTTAAAAAACTTCACCACTTCCCTGGGTACCGTAACAAATCATGATGTATCTGGCTAATACATGAAGATCCATGTGTCTGAGAAATAAATTACATTGAACGGGGTTCAACACAGCTCTGTAGGAAGATTAAATTTTTGCTGTTTTTCGAAGTCACACAACCAGTGCCACTTAGCAGAGATGATGTACAGTCCTTGCACACCATATCAGCCACTGCTGGTCTTAACTTCTGCTCCACAACTGGGGCAAAAGGTCATTGGTCTTGCCAGATAAAACCAAAAGGTTAGGGGACTGAAACTCCAACAAACCAAAGCATGCTCTTCTGCTTGCAGAACTGAGAACTTTGTTAAATCAAGATTGCTTTTTGGAAACTTATTTGCAAATAAAGTATGTATATGGCAGGTTTTGCTAGGAAATTACTGCAAATCACAGCACGTTAAAGGGACAATCCTCTCACCCCAAACTACACTTCTAGTACAGGGTAACAGCAACTCACAATTGGTTCAGCTTTTTGATTGACTGCTAATTCAAACAATGCAGAGTATCAAAACTTATATTACACAGCACGAACTGATCTGATAGTGTTTTGATTATACACATTGAGCTTTCTATATTAACCCCGAAGCAATAAAATGAGATTGTGTCTGGAGGAGGGTGAATTTCAGACAGTTGTGGGAGGGGCTTAATTAAGAAGGTTAGGAGAATTGGTACTGTTTGGGATGAGAAAACTGGGCCTTTAAATTGTCTTTCCAAATTTTTATTTCCCTAGCTGATGAATACCTCCCTCTCTGTAGCATCAACACCCATGGCTCATATACCCACTTTTTTACTCAGATCTAGGTATAAACCATACAGTCACTATGTAATGTTACATTTGTATAGACTTACTGAACTTCATATATTTGAAATTTACAAACTTTTTCACAAAATATCAACATACCTTTCCATTTTCAGTTGAGCAATCAATACAGCCAACCTGAATATTGCCATGTTTGTCTCCAGGAATGATTTGCACCCTTTCAAAGTTACTGGCAAGAATAACGATGTCACATCCAGAAGCATAGGCCTAGAAATAAATTGAAACGAAGCAACATAATTCAATGTTTCAAATATTCAATGTTTCAAATATTCAAATCATAATCAAATGTTCAAACCAGATGTTGTAGGTAGTTTCCTGTCAAACTTCAACCCAATAAGCTTGCCACTAATGTTGTCACAGGGTCAGCTCACATATGCTCAAGAACCCTTAACTCCTTCGCTACTCATGGTTTCGCTGCAAAACCATAATTTACCATCACTATATACAGTATGCATGGTTTTTCCGTGAAACCATAGCACTCTGCTGTGTTCTGGCATGTAGCTAATTATAAATCTATGGCATACAATCTTGTTTTGGACATGAAATAGGCTTGAAGGGGAATCATTTAACACATATGCATTCTCTCGGGGCATAGCGAGGGCAAATATGGCGGCTCCATACAAAAAACGTAGCATTTCGCTGAACGGTACGTACGTACTGTGTATACGTATGATGATACATAGTGCAGTATGTCAGAACAGAACCCATTCCGTAGCGAAAGGGTTAACACCAGGAGAGAACCTTCTTAACAACAGGTCATACATGAGGAATGAAAAGGTGACCAGGTCACACTTTACCAACTACCTGCTTCATATCAAAGTTTAAATTACAGTAGGACTTCCATGCAATATCAATCTGAAAAACAAAATGCTAACATTGCTGATTATAAGAAATTCGGAAAACAGGCCCACTGTACAGTACCCAGGTCTGGATCTGGACATTTTGAAAGGGTAACTAGTGACTGAACTGGGAGGAAGAGGCATCATGGATCAGTTGTAGAAGAACTGGGGGAGGGGGACTTGGAAGGTCATTGTTGCTATTTTTTATTACTTTAAAAAATCAATTGAAATTGTTGCCACAGTAGAATAAGATTTGAATAGTACAGTGGGCCTATAGAAGTAACAGTAATTAGTTCTTAAACCATGCAACAAGTCATTAAAGGGCCAAACCTCTCACCCAAACTACAATTTTGGTACGGGGTACCAAAATTCCCAATTGGCTCAGCTATTTGATTGACAGCTAATTCCAACAATGCAGAGTACCAAAGCTTATATTACACAGCATGAATGGTACTGAGAGTGTTTTGATTGTATAAATTGAGTTTTTCTTTACTCACCTTGAAGCAATAAACTGAGATTGTATCTGGATGAGCATGAATTTCAGACAATTGTGGGAGGGGCTTAAGTAAGAAGGTTAGGAGAATTGGTACTGTTTGGAGTGAGAGAACTGGGCCTTTAAGGGAAATGATCATGGATTGCAGGAAAGTAATTTGCACATTTTAGGAAATTCATCTTATACATACAACTGGAACAGCAGTCACAACTCTCACAAGAAACAAGTTGCAAGAGATAAATAGATTCCCTGCAGTTGCATTTATGATTTCCATCCTTTCAAAAATTTTACTCTGAATGTTGCAGTAGAAAAAGTGTTGAATGTCCTTGAATACTCTTTTGGGAACAGAAATGATATGATTGACAAAGTGGTTTGGGGTTTTGGAGGGAGAGAAATTTTGCCCCACAGCCCTGTTCAGGGGCTAGGCCTAGCCTAGCCCTTGAACAGGGGCTAGGCCTAGCCTAGCCCTTGAACAGGGCTGTGTGCACTGTGCTCATTACAGTACATGGCCTCAGGCTCATTCCTCTTACAACACAGCACTTGCGCAGATAACGTTCACAAACATACCCACTAGCCAGGGTGCACAAAATACGAAATAACTGACCTAGTTTGATACTTTTACAACTTACAACAACAAGTACATTTGATACATTTGAATGAACGAAAAATGAGTTATTGTTGAGATCTCAATGTTAAACAGTACAATCATTAGCATTTTGAGAATGACTCTCCTATGAACTCTTATTTCTTTAAGAAAAGTGTATCAAAACTCTATCATTCCTAGATTTGGACTGTACTATCCTGGCGGATGTGTAGTGGTCAAGATCCCCCAGGTCTGCCATAAAAATTGTCATCTAGGTTAGCTTTCTTGGTTGTAGTTAATCTGCTTTAATTCCCTTAAAGGGCCAATCCTCTCAACCCAAACTACACTTCTTGTAGGGGGGTACAGAAACTCTCTATTGGCCCAGCTTTTTGATTGACTGTTAATTCAAACAATGCAGACTACCAAAGCTGATATCACACAGCATGAACTGTACTGAGAGTGTTTTCATTATACACACAGAGCTTTTCTATATCCTCGTGGCTATTTGCAGGGCATAGCCATGCGGAAAAAAGAGACAGTCATTGCAATTCACAGGGCGAGCATGCACAAAGAGAACTCGTTCAGACCGCCTAATTTGTGATCTCATATAGCCTATATCACCTACAGCCTATGTGTAATTCACACGCACTGCGTTAGTAATGCCGACAACAAGAAGTTTGGCAATGCCTTCGATTCATATGAAGAATTTGACAAGGCATTGTTAAAGTTTTCAGATGAAAGCAAGGCAGTGTTTGTTGTCTGGGATGAGTCTGTTAAATTTGCCAACAAAATGCTTTTTGCAGGAGCAGGCTTGAGATACAATAAGTCCAAGTATGCATACGTCAAGTAAGTGTGCAAACACTATTTTCGGAGGGCGAAGAAAAACCCCTTGCTTTTATACCCTCGGCAGGATAATGATAACTGGCGCATTCAATAATTTCCTGTGTGGCTCTTCAGCAAAATGAAATGAGGACGCCTGAAATATAGGGTAGTTAATAGATGGCACCTGCGAATGCCCTGCGAATAGTGATGCATTACGTCCTTATTCGCAGGGCATTGCCCTGTGAATAATGATAATGTTGGTGAGCTCTTTCTTATTCACAGGACTACTTGCCCTGAGAATAGTGATGTCACTCATCCTTATTCCCAGGGATCTGCCCTCAGAATAAGGATGCCCGGCTCTTCCTTATTCGCAGGGCGTTGCCCTGGGAATAGGGCCCACCTTTCTATACTCACCCTGAAGCAATAAACGGAGATTGTGACAGGATAAGGATGAATTTCAGACAATTGTGGAGGAGCTGAAGTCAGAAGGTAAGGAGAATTGGTACTGTTTGGGGTGAGAGAACTGGGCCTTTAATCATAGACCTTAAACTGCGAGATTGTCTCACGAGGCTGGCGCTGTCAGCCTGGCGTATTATGGGGTGGAGATGGCTCGGTGGTTTGAGCATACTGCCTTGCATGCTGAAGGTCCCCGGATCAAATCCTGGTGGAACCACTTGGAAATTTTCCGGGGTCTAAAAATTAGCTTGTTCAGCATAGCTGTTTACAGTGATGCTGAGGGGTTTTAAAAAATTGTTGAGTCACAAAATTGGGTATTTGGTTGTCCGACTCAGGAAGTTGTCCGCTTGCTCAGTTCAGCTGTTGAGCAGTGGGGCAGAGCAAGTATAACCTCCTCCCCCTCCAGCCTTTGGGAAAGTGGCTACAGACTGGGGATATGCTCATGTCCGTCGGATGGGGACGTTAAAAGGCGGTCCCGGGAGAAGGATTGGGAGCAATTAGTACACACCTGCTTCGTTACATCTTAGTTCTAGTTGAAAAGAGAAGGCGAAGTTCGCCGGTGTTCATCCACGCTCACTCTGACATAGGATCTTCGATGAGCCAAATGATTAGGGCCTGAACTTCGGGGCACTTTATGGGGCCTTGGCCCTCCTTTGCCCTTCAACCTAGTGTTAGGCTATGTTATGTTATGTTAATACCCCTTCATTGGGGAGTTGCCGAGTTCCCACAAGGGAAGGAGGGTACATTTGTGAACATTATCTGCACAGGGCCTGTGTTTTCGAGGAATGAGCCTAGCCTAGCCTCTAGGCCACCTAGCCTACTATAAACGAGCACACAGCCCTGTTCGAGGGCTAGGCCCTAGCCTACTCTGTTTAGGCTACTCTTAACGTTACAGTACTTAAAATATTTTCAGTCATTACATATTCAGCGTGTCTAGGCCTAGGCCTATAGTAGTATTCACAAAAGGCTATGTCTAGGCTAGACTAGGACCGGGCAACAAATTCAAAACTGCACTTACTGTAAAAGGTACACCATCAACATAACCAACAGCAAAGCAACAGTCGCCGGGATTTACTGCTCCAGTCAACACCTGGTGTCTCCTCATCTTGACATGACTAGGCTATATTATCCTGGCTGAAAGTGGACAACATCCATACAAATGAACTTGGCTGTAATAAAGTTACTGTACTGCGTCAGCTGATGAGCAAAACTGGATTTATGAGTTAATCCTAAACATATTAAATCATTGTGGCCCTTTCCTACATTATGTGGCCTACATCATGTAATGCAATGGTAGTGGTCTGCTGGACGTATTACTATAGCCTATTTGCGCATCAATATAAAATACAGTATCAGTCTGTTATGTTAGTACAGTATGCAGACGGCAGAGAGGAGATTCGCACAGTCACGAGACCTCCCATAGGGTCTCACTACTCCATTAGAGGAGTGTTCTAGAGCGTCAAGTGTTCACCCTCAAAGAAATAGTCCTTTTAGCTCTGGTTTTGACCAAATTTTGTCAAGATATCATGCCAACTGGGTGATGAAAGTCCATGAATATGAAAGAGTACTTGCCAGAGTGTGGATGTTGAAAATTTGGGTAAGATTGACGTTGATTTTGACTGTTTAAAAAATTGCTATCAAATGGCGGAGATTTTCTGTTTTTGTGAAGAGGCTAGGGGTGGGTGTACCCTACAAAAACTTTAAGTCCTTCTAGCTCAAAATCTAAACGGTCATGGTATGGAAATTTTGTAGTGCCATGATGGGCAAACTTGTCAGCTATCAAGTGATGGGTGTCTTGACATAGCTGTGAACTTTGACAAGGCTGCAGCAGCCTCGAAAAGGAGCTAATTTAGTGTGTAAGTCAATGGGGAAATTATTGGGGGTGTGAGGCCTTTAGAGCAAAAGGTGATTTTCTTCATTTTTGATGTAAAGACACCTTATTTAGACTTAAATGACTTGTTTTAATGTCTGAAACATGATTTTGGGGAGACGTCTCAGAATTTCGCGCTTGAGTGATTTTTGGGTCAAAATTACAGTTTTCGGTAAAAAATAATACCCAGATTGAGATTGTGACAAAGATTGCACTGTCATAGTCTATTTTGTCACATTTTTGGAAAGTAAATGAATATTTAAGAGTAGCTGAATGTTACAATGGTCATTCTACACTGCCATAGCCTACCTATCGTCCAGGCACCCTGTGTAAATAGTAGCTAGGAAGCTAGTTCCACGAACAGCTACTTGGCGATTAACGTTAGACGGCATGCTGCAGGTAAGTGTGTGATGTTGTTCATAGGACTGGGTATTGTAATGACATTTTCAACTCAATTAAAATGATGTAGTCTGTTGGAGGGGTTATTTGTACCATTTGTACATGTAGCAAGGGTATTGGAGGGGTAAAAACATACACTAACTCTAGGTTAGGCTACCGTTGCTGTGCACTGCATTTACCACACTGTACTGTAATATGCAGTACGTACGAAAGAGAACGCAGTACTAGCCAAATCTCTGACTCTGGTTAAAACTTATATGAGGTCATTAAGGACCCCACAGCAATTTCCATCTAATGCATTGTCACTGTGCATGACAAAATACCCCCCCCCTTCCTAGTGTCTCCATAGGCCCTACAGCCAACTTGCAATATTTTTTAACTTTAAGTCTACGTTAGACCTAACTCAGTTTCTAATTTCAAAATGCTGTTCTTCCTCCAAATATTAATTTATCCAATTTTCTTGCTGACTTGAATTTATTTAATTGCAGGTTATATTTGATTGGTACCAGCCAGATGTTTAAGGAGAAACATATCCCAACTGACTAGTTTTTAATGCAACATTGTGTGGCAGCCTGCATTGGATTAGTTCTCGAGCAGATCAACTTTCTTTTGAAACATGAAATGGCAGTGTGGGCTGCTTGCTCGTAGGCCTATAGATGAAGTCACTATTTGGGGTTTTAAACATGCCTGCAACCTTTTTAAATGTAAGTCAACAATTTTCTTTCCTTCTCTTTTATGCCTGCAATTCAGGGCAATTTCAACTTTTTAGTTATTCCTAAATAAAGGAGACTGTACTGTTTTGTGGTAGGCTAAGTGACAACCAGACCTAACTCAGTGACTGACAAACCTTAGTGGGGCCAGGGATATACACTTTGTTGCACTTGTAATTTGAAGCATCAAGGTATGTGAAAATGAGTAATCTGTTGCTGTACACATTACATTGACTTCAAAATTGAAATACAGCCACTGGAAAGTAATACTGTCAAGAGGAGAAATTAATGAGAATCACATTCTTTTGTGAGGATTCTTTTAAGGTTCACATTACCAGCTCAGTTTTGCATCTCTCCCTAACCCACTTTATTTTCTGACTGCAGAGTAGCAGGTAACACATGTGAGCATTATGTATTCCATGTTATATAATGTTGTGGTGCATTTACTAGCTTTCACTGCATCAGGCAAGACTTGGCTAGTAGTGTACCTCAAAGTCTGAGAGGAAATGAGACTTCCATTGGTTGTGTGTATTGTTAAAAATTTTAGTTATCACACCTTTATTAAAGCAAGAAACTATTAATCTATATTCTGGAACAAACTTACCCAGCCAAGCTGCCATGCTGGAATGATCTGATTAACCATTTAACAAGATTGGCCAGCACCCATACAGACTTGTTGAGGAGGTGTTTACTGTTAGGCCAACAGAAATTCCAGCAAATTAAGGTTTATACAATGTCACATTTTTTCAGACTTCCTGCATGGTGCTGCATAAATTTAACACTGTCACTGATGTATTTATGTTTTAGATAATGATAACTTAATTATTTCTTAGTCTCAGATAAGTGTAAGAGAATTTTTCTTCTGCAGATATGCTGTTAACTGCTGTCTGGGGATGGGCCAGCATCAAAGGAAATCTGTCCAAGACAGCTGTTTTGAACAGCGCCCTCAATTGGTTTCTCAACTTTTTAACCTTTTAGTCCTCCTGAGACAGTTTGAATAGTGGATTTTTTTCATAAAATGTAACAAAAATGCTAATTGTACATGACCTACATGGAAATCAAGTCAGAAAGTTTAACTTTTTCCATCAGATTAATGATTTTTATTTCCCCTTTCCTTTTTGTTCTTGCAGACTTGGGGGTGTTGTAACCTTATGGCCAGATGATCTGTATCACCCCCGCCTACGCTGAGCTGAGACATTCTTGAAGATTAATTTCTTATATTTTTGTACAGAACATGCTTTACCACAACAGAAAACCTCAGTTGGGAAAGAAAATGAGTGCCACAAATGGCTTTGCAAGTTGTTCAGTGTGAGGTATGTGGAGATTCTCACACACCTGAGTGTAGCTGTGAATGCACAGAAAAGGGCATATGTCCAGCATAGAGTTGGGTGTCCTTAAGTTGATATAGGAGGGATAGAAAGTTGAAATATGACAAGACTTGAGTTGACAATGTGTATAGAAATGAGTCTGAAGTGTTTGTAAGAGCAAATCTAAATGTCACATTTTTTTAAGGTCTCACTACTCCATTAGAGGAGTGTTCTAGAGCGTCAAGTGTACACCCTCAAAGAAATAGTCCTTTTAGCTCTGGTTTTGACCAAATTTTGTCAAGATAACATGCCAGCTGGGTGATGAAAGTCCACGAATATGAAAGAGTACTTGCCACAGTGTGGATGTTGAAAATTTGGGTAAGATTGACGTTGATTTTGACTGTTTAAAAAATTGCTATCAAATGGCGGAGATTTTCTGTTTTTGTGAAGAGGCTAGGGGTGGGTGTACCCTACAAAAACTTTAAGTCCTTCTAGCTCAAAATCTAAACGGTCATGGTATGGAAATTTTGTAGTGCCATGATGGGCAAACTTGTCAGCTATCAAGTGATGGGTGTCTTGACATAGCTGTGAACTTTGACAAGGCTGCAGCGGCCTCGAAAAGGAGCTAATTTAGTGTGTAAGTCAATGGGGAAATTATTGGGGGTGTGAGGCCTTTAGAGCAAAAGGTGATTTTCTTCATTTTTGATGTAAAGACACCTTATTTAGACTTAAATGACTTGTTTTAATGTCTGAAACATGATTTTGGGGAGACGTCTCAGAATTTCGCGCTTGAGTGATTTTTGGGTCAAAATTACAGTTTTCGGTAAAAAATAATACCCAGATTGAGATTGTGACAAAGATTGCACTGTCATAGTCTATTTTGTCACATTTTTGGAAAGTAAATGAATATTTAAGAGTAGCTGAATGTTACAATGGTCATTCTACACTGCCATAGCCTACCTATCGTCCAGGCACCCTGTGTAAATAGTAGCTAGGAAGCTAGTTCCACGAACAGCTACTTGGCGATTAACGTTAGACGGCATGCTGCAGGTAAGTGTGTGATGTTGTTCATAGGACTGGGTATTGTAATGACATTTTCAACTCAATTAAAATGATGTAGTCTGTTGGAGGGGTTATTTGTACCATTTGTACATGTAGCAAGGGTATTGGAGGGGTAAAAACATACACTAACTCTAGGTTAGGCTACCGTTGCTGTGCACTGCATTTACCACACTGTACTGTAATATGCAGTACGTACGAAAGAGAACGCAGTACTAGCCAAATCTCTGACTCTGGTTAAAACTTATATGAGGTCATTAAGGACCCCACAGCAATTTCCATCTAATGCATTGTCACTGTGCATGACAAAATACCCCCCCTTCCTAGTGTCTCCATAGGCCCTACAGCCAACTTGCAATATTTTTTAACTTTAAGTCTACGTTAGACCTAACTCAGTTTCTAATTTCAAAATGCTGTTCTTCCTCCAAATATTAATTTATCCAATTTTCTTGCTGACTTGAATTTATTTAATTGCAGGTTATATTTGATTGGTACCAGCCAGATGTTTAAGGAGAAACATATCCCAACTGACTAGTTTTTAATGCAACATTGTGTGGCAGCCTGCATTGGATTAGTTCTCGAGCAGATCAACTTTCTTTTGAAACATGAAATGGCAGTGGGGCTGCTTGCTCGTAGGCCTATAGATGAAGTCACTATTTGGGGGTTTTAAACATGCCTGCAACCTTTTTAAATGTAAGTCAACAATTTTCTTTCCTTCTCTTTTATGCCTGCAATTCAGGGCAATTTCAACTTTTTTAGTTATTCCTAAATAAAGGAGACTGTACTGTTTTGTGGTAGGCTAAGTGACAACCAGACCTAACTCAGTGACTGACAAACCTTAGTGGGGCCAGGGATATACACTTTGTTGCACTTGTAATTTGAAGCATCAAGGTATGTGAAAATGAGTAATCTGTTGCTGTACACATTACATTGACTTCAAAATTGAAATACAGCCACTGGAAAGTAATACTGTCAAGAGGAGAAATTAATGAGAATCACATTCTTTTGTGAGGATTCTTTTAAGGTTCACATTACCAGCTCAGTTTTGCATCTCTCCCTAACCCACTTTATTTTCTGACTGCAGAGTAGCAGGTAACACATGTGAGCATTATGTATTCCATGTTATATAATGTTGTGGTGCATTTACTAGCTTTCACTGCATCAGGCAAGACTTGGCTAGTAGTGTACCTCAAAGTCTGAGAGGAAATGAGACTTCCATTGGTTGTGTGTATTGTTAAAAATTTTAGTTATCACACCTTTATTAAAGCAAGAAACTATTAATCTATATTCTGGAACAAACTTACCCAGCCAAGCTGCCATGCTGGAATGATCTGATTAACCATTTAACAAGATTGGCCAGCACCCATACAGACTTGTTGAGGAGGTGTTTACTGTTAGGCCAACAGAAATTCCAGCAAATTAAGGTTTATACAATGTCACATTTTTCAGACTTCCTGCATGGTGCTGCATAAATTTAACACTGTCACTGATGTATTTATGTTTTAGATAATGATAACTTAATTATTTCTTAGTCTCAGATAAGTGTAAGAGAATTTTTCTTCTGCAGATATGCTGTTAACTGCTGTCTGGGGATGGGCCAGCATCAAAGGAAATCTGTCCAAGACAGCTGTTTTGAACAGCGCCCTCAATTGGTTTCTCAACTTTTTAACCTTTTAGTCCTCCTGAGACAGTTTGAATAGTGGATTTTTTTCATAAAATGTAACAAAAATGCTAATTGTACATGACCTACATGGAAATCAAGTCAGAAAGTTTAACTTTTTCCATCAGATTAATGATTTTTATTTCCCCTTTCCTTTTTGTTCTTGCAGACTTGGGGGTGTTGTAACCTTATGGCCAGATGATCTGTATCACCCCCGCCTACGCTGAGCTGAGACATTCTTGAAGATTAATTTCTTATATTTTTGTACAGAACATGCTTTACCACAACAGAAAACCTCAGTTGGGAAAGAAAATGAGTGCCACAAATGGCTTTGCAAGTTGTTCAGTGTGAGGTATGTGGAGATTCTCACACACCTGAGTGTAGCTGTGAATGCACAGAAAAGGGCATATGTCCAGCATAGAGTTGGGTGTCCTTAAGTTGATATAGGAGGGATAGAAAGTTGAAATATGACAAGACTTGAGTTGACAATGTGTATAGAAATGAGTCTGAAGTGTTTGTAAGAGCAAATCTAAATGTCACATTTTTTTAAGGTCTCACTACTCCATTAGAGGAGTGTTCTAGAGCGTCAAGTGTACACCCTCAAAGAAATAGTCCTTTTAGCTCTGGTTTTGACCAAATTTTGTCAAGATAACATGCCAGCTGGGTGATGAAAGTCCACGAATATGAAAGAGTACTTGCCACAGTGTGGATGTTGAAAATTTGGGTAAGATTGACGTTGATTTTGACTGTTTAAAAAATTGCTATCAAATGGCGGAGATTTTCTGTTTTTGTGAAGAGGCTAGGGGTGGGTGTACCCTACAAAAACTTTAAGTCCTTCTAGCTCAAAATCTAAACGGTCATGGTATGGAAATTTTGTAGTGCCATGATGGGCAAACTTGTCAGCTATCAAGTGATGGGTGTCTTGACATAGCTGTGAACTTTGACAAGGCTGCAGCGGCCTCGAAAAGGAGCTAATTTAGTGTGTAAGTCAATGGGGAAATTATTGGGGGTGTGAGGCCTTTAGAGCAAAAGGTGATTTTCTTCATTTTTGATGTAAAGACACCTTATTTAGACTTAAATGACTTGTTTTAATGTCTGAAACATGATTTTGGGGAGACGTCTCAGAATTTCGCGCTTGAGTGATTTTTGGGTCAAAATTACAGTTTTCGGTAAAAAATAATACCCAGATTGAGATTGTGACAAAGATTGCACTGTCATAGTCTATTTTGTCACATTTTTGGAAAGTAAATGAATATTTAAGAGTAGCTGAATGTTACAATGGTCATTCTACACTGCCATAGCCTACCTATCGTCCAGGCACCCTGTGTAAATAGTAGCTAGGAAGCTAGTTCCACGAACAGCTACTTGGCGATTAACGTTAGACGGCATGCTGCAGGTAAGTGTGTGATGTTGTTCATAGGACTGGGTATTGTAATGACATTTTCAACTCAATTAAAATGATGTAGTCTGTTGGAGGGGGTTATTTGTACCATTTGTACATGTAGCAAGGGTATTGGAGGGGTAAAAACATACACTAACTCTAGGTTAGGCTACCGTTGCTGTGCACTGCATTTACCACACTGTACTGTAATATGCAGTACGTACGAAAGAGAACGCAGTACTAGCCAAATCTCTGACTCTGGTTAAAACTTATATGAGGTCATTAAGGACCCCACAGCAATTTCCATCTAATGCATTGTCACTGTGCATGACAAAATACCCCCCCTTCCTAGTGTCTCCATAGGCCCTACAGCCAACTTGCAATATTTTTTAACTTTAAGTCTACGTTAGACCTAACTCAGTTTCTAATTTCAAAATGCTGTTCTTCCTCCAAATATTAATTTATCCAATTTTCTTGCTGACTTGAATTTATTTAATTGCAGGTTATATTTGATTGGTACCAGCCAGATGTTTAAGGAGAAACATATCCCAACTGACTAGTTTTTAATGCAACATTGTGTGGCAGCCTGCATTGGATTAGTTCTCGAGCAGATCAACTTTCTTTTGAAACATGAAATGGCAGTGGGGCTGCTTGCTCGTAGGCCTATAGATGAAGTCACTATTTGGGGGTTTTAAACATGCCTGCAACCTTTTTAAATGTAAGTCAACAATTTTCTTTCCTTCTCTTTTATGCCTGCAATTCAGGGCAATTTCAACTTTTTTAGTTATTCCTAAATAAAGGAGACTGTACTGTTTTGTGGTAGGCTAAGTGACAACCAGACCTAACTCAGTGACTGACAAACCTTAGTGGGGCCAGGGATATACACTTTGTTGCACTTGTAATTTGAAGCATCAAGGTATGTGAAAATGAGTAATCTGTTGCTGTACACATTACATTGACTTCAAAATTGAAATACAGCCACTGGAAAGTAATACTGTCAAGAGGAGAAATTAATGAGAATCACATTCTTTTGTGAGGATTCTTTTAAGGTTCACATTACCAGCTCAGTTTTGCATCTCTCCCTAACCCACTTTATTTTCTGACTGCAGAGTAGCAGGTAACACATGTGAGCATTATGTATTCCATGTTATATAATGTTGTGGTGCATTTACTAGCTTTCACTGCATCAGGCAAGACTTGGCTAGTAGTGTACCTCAAAGTCTGAGAGGAAATGAGACTTCCATTGGTTGTGTGTATTGTTAAAAATTTTAGTTATCACACCTTTATTAAAGCAAGAAACTATTAATCTATATTCTGGAACAAACTTACCCAGCCAAGCTGCCATGCTGGAATGATCTGATTAACCATTTAACAAGATTGGCCAGCACCCATACAGACTTGTTGAGGAGGTGTTTACTGTTAGGCCAACAGAAATTCCAGCAAATTAAGGTTTATACAATGTCACATTTTTCAGACTTCCTGCATGGTGCTGCATAAATTTAACACTGTCACTGATGTATTTATGTTTTAGATAATGATAACTTAATTATTTCTTAGTCTCAGATAAGTGTAAGAGAATTTTTCTTCTGCAGATATGCTGTTAACTGCTGTCTGGGGATGGGCCAGCATCAAAGGAAATCTGTCCAAGACAGCTGTTTTGAACAGCGCCCTCAATTGGTTTCTCAACTTTTTAACCTTTTAGTCCTCCTGAGACAGTTTGAATAGTGGATTTTTTTCATAAAATGTAACAAAAATGCTAATTGTACATGACCTACATGGAAATCAAGTCAGAAAGTTTAACTTTTTCCATCAGATTAATGATTTTTATTTCCCCTTTCCTTTTTGTTCTTGCAGACTTGGGGGTGTTGTAACCTTATGGCCAGATGATCTGTATCACCCCCGCCTACGCTGAGCTGAGACATTCTTGAAGATTAATTTCTTATATTTTTGTACAGAACATGCTTTACCACAACAGAAAACCTCAGTTGGGAAAGAAAATGAGTGCCACAAATGGCTTTGCAAGTTGTTCAGTGTGAGGTATGTGGAGATTCTCACACACCTGAGTGTAGCTGTGAATGCACAGAAAAGGGCATATGTCCAGCATAGAGTTGGGTGTCCTTAAGTTGATATAGGAGGGATAGAAAGTTGAAATATGACAAGACTTGAGTTGACAATGTGTATAGAAATGAGTCTGAAGTGTTTGTAAGAGCAAATCTAAATGTCACATTTTTTTAAGGTCTCACTACTCCATTAGAGGAGTGTTCTAGAGCGTCAAGTGTACACCCTCAAAGAAATAGTCCTTTTAGCTCTGGTTTTGACCAAATTTTGTCAAGATAACATGCCAGCTGGGTGATGAAAGTCCACGAATATGAAAGAGTACTTGCCACAGTGTGGATGTTGAAAATTTGGGTAAGATTGACGTTGATTTTGACTGTTTAAAAAATTGCTATCAAATGGCGGAGATTTTCTGTTTTTGTGAAGAGGCTAGGGGTGGGTGTACCCTACAAAAACTTTAAGTCCTTCTAGCTCAAAATCTAAACGGTCATGGTATGGAAATTTTGTAGTGCCATGATGGGCAAACTTGTCAGCTATCAAGTGATGGGTGTCTTGACATAGCTGTGAACTTTGACAAGGCTGCAGCGGCCTCGAAAAGGAGCTAATTTAGTGTGTAAGTCAATGGGGAAATTATTGGGGGTGTGAGGCCTTTAGAGCAAAAGGTGATTTTCTTCATTTTTGATGTAAAGACACCTTATTTAGACTTAAATGACTTGTTTTAATGTCTGAAACATGATTTTGGGGAGACGTCTCAGAATTTCGCGCTTGAGTGATTTTTTGGGTCAAAATTACAGTTTTCGGTAAAAAATAATACCCAGATTGAGATTGTGACAAAGATTGCACTGTCATAGTCTATTTTGTCACATTTTTGGAAAGTAAATGAATATTTAAGAGTAGCTGAATGTTACAATGGTCATTCTACACTGCCATAGCCTACCTATCGTCCAGGCACCCTGTGTAAATAGTAGCTAGGAAGCTAGTTCCACGAACAGCTACTTGGCGATTAACGTTAGACGGCATGCTGCAGGTAAGTGTGTGATGTTGTTCATAGGACTGGGTATTGTAATGACATTTTCAACTCAATTAAAATGATGTAGTCTGTTGGAGGGGTTATTTGTACCATTTGTACATGTAGCAAGGGTATTGGAGGGGTAAAAACATACACTAACTCTAGGTTAGGCTACCGTTGCTGTGCACTGCATTTACCGCACTGTACTGTAATATGCAGTACGGAGAAAAGAGAACGCAGTACCAGCCCACTCTCTGACTCTGGTTAAAACTTATATGAGGTCATTAAGGACCCCACAGCAATTTCCATCTAATGCATTGTCACTGTGCATGACAAAATACCCCCCCCTTCCTAGTGTCTCCATAGGCCCTACAGCCAACTTGCAATATTTTTTAACTTTAAGTCTACGTTAGACCTAACTCAGTTTCTAATTTCAAAATGCTGTTCTTCCTCCAAATATTAATTTATCCAATTTTCTTGCTGACTTGAATTTATTTAATTGCAGGTTATATTTGATTGGTACCAGCCAGATGTTTAAGGAGAAACATATCCCAACTGACTAGTTTTTAATGCAACATTGTGTGGCAGCCTGCATTGGATTAGTTCTCGAGCAGATCAACTTTCTTTTGAAACATGAAATGGCAGTGGGGCTGCTTGCTCGTAGGCCTATAGATGAAGTCACTATTTGGGGGTTTTAAACATGCCTGCAACCTTTTTAAATGTAAGTCAACAATTTTCTTTCCTTCTCTTTTATGCCTGCAATTCAGGGCAATTTCAACTTTTTTAGTTATTCCTAAATAAAGGAGACTGTACTGTTTTGTGGTAGGCTAAGTGACAACCAGACCTAACTCAGTGACTGACAAACCTTAGTGGGGCCAGGGATATACACTTTGTTGCACTTGTAATTTGAAGCATCAAGGTATGTGAAAATGAGTAATCTGTTGCTGTACACATTACATTGACTTCAAAATTGAAATACAGCCACTGGAAAGTAATACTGTCAAGAGGAGAAATTAATGAGAATCACATTCTTTTGTGAGGATTCTTTTAAGGTTCACATTACCAGCTCAGTTTTGCATCTCTCCCTAACCCACTTTATTTTCTGACTGCAGAGTAGCAGGTAACACATGTGAGCATTATGTATTCCATGTTATATAATGTTGTGGTGCATTTACTAGCTTTCACTGCATCAGGCAAGACTTGGCTAGTAGTGTACCTCAAAGTCTGAGAGGAAATGAGACTTCCATTGGTTGTGTGTATTGTTAAAAATTTTAGTTATCACACCTTTATTAAAGCAAGAAACTATTAATCTATATTCTGGAACAAACTTACCCAGCCAAGCTGCCATGCTGGAATGATCTGATTAACCATTTAACAAGATTGGCCAGCACCCATACAGACTTGTTGAGGAGGTGTTTACTGTTAGGCCAACAGAAATTCCAGCAAATTAAGGTTTATACAATGTCACATTTTTCAGACTTCCTGCATGGTGCTGCATAAATTTAACACTGTCACTGATGTATTTATGTTTTAGATAATGATAACTTAATTATTTCTTAGTCTCAGATAAGTGTAAGAGAATTTTTCTTCTGCAGATATGCTGTTAACTGCTGTCTGGGGATGGGCCAGCATCAAAGGAAATCTGTCCAAGACAGCTGTTTTGAACAGCGCCCTCAATTGGTTTCTCAACTTTTTAACCTTTTAGTCCTCCTGAGACAGTTTGAATAGTGGATTTTTTCATAAAATGTAACAAAAATGCTAATTGTACATGACCTACATGGAAATCAAGTCAGAAAGTTTAACTTTTTCCATCAGATTAATGATTTTTATTTCCCCTTTCCTTTTTGTTCTTGCAGACTTGGGGGTGTTGTAACCTTATGGCCAGATGATCTGTATCACCCCGCCTACGCTGAGCTGAGACATTCTTGAAGATTAATTTCTTATATTTTTGTACAGAACATGCTTTACCACAACAGAAAACCTCAGTTGGGAAAGAAAATGAGTGCCACAAATGGCTTTGCAAGTTGTTCAGTGTGAGGTATGTGGAGATTCTCACACACCTGAGTGTAGCTGTGAATGCACAGAAAAGGGCATATGTCCAGCATAGAGTTGGGTGTCCTTAAGTTGATATAGGAGGGATAGAAAGTTGAAATATGACAAGACTTGAGTTGACAATGTGTATAGAAATGAGTCTGAAGTGTTTGTAAGAGCAAATCTAAATGTCACATTTTTTTAAGGTCTCACTACTCCATTAGAGGAGTGTTCTAGAGCGTCAAGTGTACACCCTCAAAGAAATAGTCCTTTTAGCTCTGGTTTTGACCAAATTTTGTCAAGATAACATGCCAGCTGGGTGATGAAAGTCCACGAATATGAAAGAGTACTTGCCACAGTGTGGATGTTGAAAATTTGGGTAAGATTGACGTTGATTTTGACTGTTTAAAAAATTGCTATCAAATGGCGGAGATTTTCTGTTTTTGTGAAGAGGCTAGGGGTGGGTGTACCCTACAAAAACTTTAAGTCCTTCTAGCTCAAAATCTAAACGGTCATGGTATGGAAATTTTGTAGTGCCATGATGGGCAAACTTGTCAGCTATCAAGTGATGGGTGTCTTGACATAGCTGTGAACTTTGACAAGGCTGCAGCGGCCTCGAAAAGGAGCTAATTTAGTGTGTAAGTCAATGGGGAAATTATTGGGGGTGTGAGGCCTTTAGAGCAAAAGGTGATTTTCTTCATTTTTGATGTAAAGACACCTTATTTAGACTTAAATGACTTGTTTTAATGTCTGAAACATGATTTTGGGGAGACGTCTCAGAATTTCGCGCTTGAGTGATTTTTGGGTCAAAATTACAGTTTTCGGTAAAAAATAATACCCAGATTGAGATTGTGACAAAGATTGCACTGTCATAGTCTATTTTGTCACATTTTTGGAAAGTAAATGAATATTTAAGAGTAGCTGAATGTTACAATGGTCATTCTACACTGCCATAGCCTACCTATCGTCCAGGCACCCTGTGTAAATAGTAGCTAGGAAGCTAGTTCCACGAACAGCTACTTGGCGATTAACGTTAGACGGCATGCTGCAGGTAAGTGTGTGATGTTGTTCATAGGACTGGGTATTGTAATGACATTTTCAACTCAATTAAAATGATGTAGTCTGTTGGAGGGGTTATTTGTACCATTTGTACATGTAGCAAGGGTATTGGAGGGGTAAAAACATACACTAACTCTAGGTTAGGCTACCGTTGCTGTGCACTGCATTTACCACACTGTACTGTAATATGCAGTACGTACGAAAGAGAACGCAGTACTAGCCAAATCTCTGACTCTGGTTAAAACTTATATGAGGTCATTAAGGACCCCACAGCAATTTCCATCTAATGCATTGTCACTGTGCATGACAAAATACCCCCCCCCCCTTCCTAGTGTCTCCATAGGCCCTACAGCCAACTTGCAATATTTTTTAACTTTAAGTCTACGTTAGACCTAACTCAGTTTCTAATTTCAAAATGCTGTTCTTCCTCCAAATATTAATTTATCCAATTTTCTTGCTGACTTGAATTTATTTAATTGCAGGTTATATTTGATTGGTACCAGCCAGATGTTTAAGGAGAAACATATCCCAACTGACTAGTTTTTAATGCAACATTGTGTGGCAGCCTGCATTGGATTAGTTCTCGAGCAGATCAACTTTCTTTTGAAACATGAAATGGCAGTGGGGCTGCTTGCTCGTAGGCCTATAGATGAAGTCACTATTTGGGGGTTTTAAACATGCCTGCAACCTTTTTAAATGTAAGTCAACAATTTTCTTTCCTTCTCTTTTATGCCTGCAATTCAGGGCAATTTCAACTTTTTTAGTTATTCCTAAATAAAGGAGACTGTACTGTTTTGTGGTAGGCTAAGTGACAACCAGACCTAACTCAGTGACTGACAAACCTTAGTGGGGCCAGGGATATACACTTTGTTGCACTTGTAATTTGAAGCATCAAGGTATGTGAAAATGAGTAATCTGTTGCTGTACACATTACATTGACTTCAAAATTGAAATACAGCCACTGGAAAGTAATACTGTCAAGAGGAGAAATTAATGAGAATCACATTCTTTTGTGAGGATTCTTTTAAGGTTCACATTACCAGCTCAGTTTTGCATCTCTCCCTAACCCACTTTATTTTCTGACTGCAGAGTAGCAGGTAACACATGTGAGCATTATGTATTCCATGTTATATAATGTTGTGGTGCATTTACTAGCTTTCACTGCATCAGGCAAGACTTGGCTAGTAGTGTACCTCAAAGTCTGAGAGGAAATGAGACTTCCATTGGTTGTGTGTATTGTTAAAAATTTTAGTTATCACACCTTTATTAAAGCAAGAAACTATTAATCTATATTCTGGAACAAACTTACCCAGCCAAGCTGCCATGCTGGAATGATCTGATTAACCATTTAACAAGATTGGCCAGCACCCATACAGACTTGTTGAGGAGGTGTTTACTGTTAGGCCAACAGAAATTCCAGCAAATTAAGGTTTATACAATGTCACATTTTTCAGACTTCCTGCATGGTGCTGCATAAATTTAACACTGTCACTGATGTATTTATGTTTTAGATAATGATAACTTAATTATTTCTTAGTCTCAGATAAGTGTAAGAGAATTTTTCTTCTGCAGATATGCTGTTAACTGCTGTCTGGGGATGGGCCAGCATCAAAGGAAATCTGTCCAAGACAGCTGTTTTGAACAGCGCCCTCAATTGGTTTCTCAACTTTTTAACCTTTTAGTCCTCCTGAGACAGTTTGAATAGTGGATTTTTTCATAAAATGTAACAAAAATGCTAATTGTACATGACCTACATGGAAATCAAGTCAGAAAGTTTAACTTTTTCCATCAGATTAATGATTTTTATTTCCCCTTTCCTTTTTGTTCTTGCAGACTTGGGGGTGTTGTAACCTTATGGCCAGATGATCTGTATCACCCCGCCTACGCTGAGCTGAGACATTCTTGAAGATTAATTTCTTATATTTTTGTACAGAACATGCTTTACCACAACAGAAAACCTCAGTTGGGAAAGAAAATGAGTGCCACAAATGGCT
This sequence comes from Holothuria scabra, assembly GCA_037179385.1. Classification (NCBI taxonomy): domain Eukaryota; kingdom Metazoa; phylum Echinodermata; class Holothuroidea; order Aspidochirotida; family Holothuriidae; genus Holothuria; species Holothuria scabra. Next base: position 47,957,996 of record CM074188.1, read on the forward strand.
TTGCAAGTTGTTCAGTGTGAGGTATGTGGAGATTCTCACACACCTGAGTGTAGCTGTGAATGCACAGAAAAGGGCATATGTCCAGCATAGAGTTGGGTGTCCTTAAGTTGATATAGGAGGGATAGAAAGTTGAAATATGACAAGACTTGAGTTGACAATGTGTATAGAAATGAGTCTGAAGTGTTTGTAAGAGCAAATCTAAATGTCACATTTTTTTAAGGTCTCACTACTCCATTAGAGGAGTGTTCTAGAGCGTCAAGTGTACACCCTCAAAGAAATAGTCCTTTTAGCTCTGGTTTTGACCAAATTTTGTCAAGATAACATGCCAGCTGGGTGATGAAAGTCCACGAATATGAAAGAGTACTTGCCACAGTGTGGATGTTGAAAATTTGGGTAAGATTGACGTTGATTTTGACTGTTTAAAAAATTGCTATCAAATGGCGGAGATTTTCTGTTTTTGTGAAGAGGCTAGGGGTGGGTGTACCCTACAAAAACTTTAAGTCCTTCTAGCTCAAAATCTAAACGGTCATGGTATGGAAATTTTGTAGTGCCATGATGGGCAAACTTGTCAGCTATCAAGTGATGGGTGTCTTGACATAGCTGTGAACTTTGACAAGGCTGCAGCGGCCTCGAAAAGGAGCTAATTTAGTGTGTAAGTCAATGGGGAAATTATTGGGGGTGTGAGGCCTTTAGAGCAAAAGGTGATTTTCTTCATTTTTGATGTAAAGACACCTTATTTAGACTTAAATGACTTGTTTTAATGTCTGAAACATGATTTTGGGGAGACGTCTCAGAATTTCGCGCTTGAGTGATTTTTGGGTCAAAATTACAGTTTTCGGTAAAAAATAATACCCAGATTGAGATTGTGACAAAGATTGCACTGTCATAGTCTATTTTGTCACATTTTTGGAAAGTAAATGAATATTTAAGAGTAGCTGAATGTTACAATGGTCATTCTACACTGCCATAGCCTACCTATCGTCCAGGCACCCTGTGTAAATAGTAGCTAGGAAGCTAGTTCCACGAACAGCTACTTGGCGATTAACGTTAGACGGCATGCTGCAGGTAAGTGTGTGATGTTGTTCATAGGACTGGGTATTGTAATGACATTTTCAACTCAATTAAAATGATGTAGTCTGTTGGAGGGGGTTATTTGTACCATTTGTACATGTAGCAAGGGTATTGGAGGGGTAAAAACATACACTAACTCTAGGTTAGGCTACCGTTGCTGTGCACTGCATTTACCACACTGTACTGTAATATGCAGTACGTACGAAAGAGAACGCAGTACTAGCCAAATCTCTGACTCTGGTTAAAACTTATATGAGGTCATTAAGGACCCCACAGCAATTTCCATCTAATGCATTGTCACTGTGCATGACAAAATACCCCCCCTTCCTAGTGTCTCCATAGGCCCTACAGCCAACTTGCAATATTTTTTAACTTTAAGTCTACGTTAGACCTAACTCAGTTTCTAATTTCAAAATGCTGTTCTTCCTCCAAATATTAATTTATCCAATTTTCTTGCTGACTTGAATTTATTTAATTGCAGGTTATATTTGATTGGTACCAGCCAGATGTTTAAGGAGAAACATATCCCAACTGACTAGTTTTTAATGCAACATTGTGTGGCAGCCTGCATTGGATTAGTTCTCGAGCAGATCAACTTTCTTTTGAAACATGAAATGGCAGTGGGGCTGCTTGCTCGTAGGCCTATAGATGAAGTCACTATTTGGGGGTTTTAAACATGCCTGCAACCTTTTTAAATGTAAGTCAACAATTTTCTTTCCTTCTCTTTTATGCCTGCAATTCAGGGCAATTTCAACTTTTTTAGTTATTCCTAAATAAAGGAGACTGTACTGTTTTGTGGTAGGCTAAGTGACAACCAGACCTAACTCAGTGACTGACAAACCTTAGTGGGGCCAGGGATATACACTTTGTTGCACTTGTAATTTGAAGCATCAAGGTATGTGAAAATGAGTAATCTGTTGCTGTACACATTACATTGACTTCAAAATTGAAATACAGCCACTGGAAAGTAATACTGTCAAGAGGAGAAATTAATGAGAATCACATTCTTTTGTGAGGATTCTTTTAAGGTTCACATTACCAGCTCAGTTTTGCATCTCTCCCTAACCCACTTTATTTTCTGACTGCAGAGTAGCAGGTAACACATGTGAGCATTATGTATTCCATGTTATATAATGTTGTGGTGCATTTACTAGCTTTCACTGCATCAGGCAAGACTTGGCTAGTAGTGTACCTCAAAGTCTGAGAGGAAATGAGACTTCCATTGGTTGTGTGTATTGTTAAAAATTTTAGTTATCACACCTTTATTAAAGCAAGAAACTATTAATCTATATTCTGGAACAAACTTACCCAGCCAAGCTGCCATGCTGGAATGATCTGATTAACCATTTAACAAGATTGGCCAGCACCCATACAGACTTGTTGAGGAGGTGTTTACTGTTAGGCCAACAGAAATTCCAGCAAATTAAGGTTTATACAATGTCACATTTTTCAGACTTCCTGCATGGTGCTGCATAAATTTAACACTGTCACTGATGTATTTATGTTTTAGATAATGATAACTTAATTATTTCTTAGTCTCAGATAAGTGTAAGAGAATTTTTCTTCTGCAGATATGCTGTTAACTGCTGTCTGGGGATGGGCCAGCATCAAAGGAAATCTGTCCAAGACAGCTGTTTTGAACAGCGCCCTCAATTGGTTTCTCAACTTTTTAACCTTTTAGTCCTCCTGAGACAGTTTGAATAGTGGATTTTTTCATAAAATGTAACAAAAATGCTAATTGTACATGACCTACATGGAAATCAAGTCAGAAAGTTTAACTTTTTCCATCAGATTAATGATTTTTATTTCCCCTTTCCTTTTTGTTCTTGCAGACTTGGGGGTGTTGTAACCTTATGGCCAGATGATCTGTATCACCCCGCCTACGCTGAGCTGAGACATTCTTGAAGATTAATTTCTTATATTTTTGTACAGAACATGCTTTACCACAACAGAAAACCTCAGTTGGGAAAGAAAATGAGTGCCACAAATGGCTTTGCAAGTTGTTCAGTGTGAGGTATGTGGAGATTCTCACACACCTGAGTGTAGCTGTGAATGCACAGAAAAGGGCATATGTCCAGCATAGAGTTGGGTGTCCTTAAGTTGATATAGGAGGGATAGAAAGTTGAAATATGACAAGACTTGAGTTGACAATGTGTATAGAAATGAGTCTGAAGTGTTTGTAAGAGCAAATCTAAATGTCACATTTTTTTAAGGTCTCACTACTCCATTAGAGGAGTGTTCTAGAGCGTCAAGTGTACACCCTCAAAGAAATAGTCCTTTTAGCTCTGGTTTTGACCAAATTTTGTCAAGATAACATGCCAGCTGGGTGATGAAAGTCCACGAATATGAAAGAGTACTTGCCACAGTGTGGATGTTGAAAATTTGGGTAAGATTGACGTTGATTTTGACTGTTTAAAAAATTGCTATCAAATGGCGGAGATTTTCTGTTTTTGTGAAGAGGCTAGGGGTGGGTGTACCCTACAAAAACTTTAAGTCCTTCTAGCTCAAAATCTAAACGGTCATGGTATGGAAATTTTGTAGTGCCATGATGGGCAAACTTGTCAGCTATCAAGTGATGGGTGTCTTGACATAGCTGTGAACTTTGACAAGGCTGCAGCGGCCTCGAAAAGGAGCTAATTTAGTGTGTAAGTCAATGGGGAAATTATTGGGGGTGTGAGGCCTTTAGAGCAAAAGGTGATTTTCTTCATTTTTGATGTAAAGACACCTTATTTAGACTTAAATGACTTGTTTTAATGTCTGAAACATGATTTTGGGGAGACGTCTCAGAATTTCGCGCTTGAGTGATTTTTGGGTCAAAATTACAGTTTTCGGTAAAAAATAATACCCAGATTGAGATTGTGACAAAGATTGCACTGTCATAGTCTATTTTGTCACATTTTTGGAAAGTAAATGAATATTTAAGAGTAGCTGAATGTTACAATGGTCATTCTACACTGCCATAGCCTACCTATCGTCCAGGCACCCTGTGTAAATAGTAGCTAGGAAGCTAGTTCCACGAACAGCTACTTGGCGATTAACGTTAGACGGCATGCTGCAGGTAAGTGTGTGATGTTGTTCATAGGACTGGGTATTGTAATGACATTTTCAACTCAATTAAAATGATGTAGTCTGTTGGAGGGGTTATTTGTACCATTTGTACATGTAGCAAGGGTATTGGAGGGGTAAAAACATACACTAACTCTAGGTTAGGCTACCGTTGCTGTGCACTGCATTTACCACACTGTACTGTAATATGCAGTACGTACGAAAGAGAACGCAGTACTAGCCAAATCTCTGACTCTGGTTAAAACTTATATGAGGTCATTAAGGACCCCACAGCAATTTCCATCTAATGCATTGTCACTGTGCATGACAAAATACCCCCCCTTCCTAGTGTCTCCATAGGCCCTACAGCCAACTTGCAATATTTTTTAACTTTAAGTCTACGTTAGACCTAACTCAGTTTCTAATTTCAAAATGCTGTTCTTCCTCCAAATATTAATTTATCCAATTTTCTTGCTGACTTGAATTTATTTAATTGCAGGTTATATTTGATTGGTACCAGCCAGATGTTTAAGGAGAAACATATCCCAACTGACTAGTTTTTAATGCAACATTGTGTGGCAGCCTGCATTGGATTAGTTCTCGAGCAGATCAACTTTCTTTTGAAACATGAAATGGCAGTGGGGCTGCTTGCTCGTAGGCCTATAGATGAAGTCACTATTTGGGGGTTTTAAACATGCCTGCAACCTTTTTAAATGTAAGTCAACAATTTTCTTTCCTTCTCTTTTATGCCTGCAATTCAGGGCAATTTCAACTTTTTTAGTTATTCCTAAATAAAGGAGACTGTACTGTTTTGTGGTAGGCTAAGTGACAACCAGACCTAACTCAGTGACTGACAAACCTTAGTGGGGCCAGGGATATACACTTTGTTGCACTTGTAATTTGAAGCATCAAGGTATGTGAAAATGAGTAATCTGTTGCTGTACACATTACATTGACTTCAAAATTGAAATACAGCCACTGGAAAGTAATACTGTCAAGAGGAGAAATTAATGAGAATCACATTCTTTTGTGAGGATTCTTTTAAGGTTCACATTACCAGCTCAGTTTTGCATCTCTCCCTAACCCACTTTATTTTCTGACTGCAGAGTAGCAGGTAACACATGTGAGCATTATGTATTCCATGTTATATAATGTTGTGGTGCATTTACTAGCTTTCACTGCATCAGGCAAGACTTGGCTAGTAGTGTACCTCAAAGTCTGAGAGGAAATGAGACTTCCATTGGTTGTGTGTATTGTTAAAAATTTTAGTTATCACACCTTTATTAAAGCAAGAAACTATTAATCTATATTCTGGAACAAACTTACCCAGCCAAGCTGCCATGCTGGAATGATCTGATTAACCATTTAACAAGATTGGCCAGCACCCATACAGACTTGTTGAGGAGGTGTTTACTGTTAGGCCAACAGAAATTCCAGCAAATTAAGGTTTATACAATGTCACATTTTTCAGACTTCCTGCATGGTGCTGCATAAATTTAACACTGTCACTGATGTATTTATGTTTTAGATAATGATAACTTAATTATTTCTTAGTCTCAGATAAGTGTAAGAGAATTTTTCTTCTGCAGATATGCTGTTAACTGCTGTCTGGGGATGGGCCAGCATCAAAGGAAATCTGTCCAAGACAGCTGTTTTGAACAGCGCCCTCAATTGGTTTCTCAACTTTTTAACCTTTTAGTCCTCCTGAGACAGTTTGAATAGTGGATTTTTTCATAAAATGTAACAAAAATGCTAATTGTACATGACCTACATGGAAATCAAGTCAGAAAGTTTAACTTTTTCCATCAGATTAATGATTTTTATTTCCCCTTTCCTTTTTGTTCTTGCAGACTTGGGGGTGTTGTAACCTTATGGCCAGATGATCTGTATCACCCCGCCTACGCTGAGCTGAGACATTCTTGAAGATTAATTTCTTATATTTTTGTACAGAACATGCTTTACCACAACAGAAAACCTCAGTTGGGAAAGAAAATGAGTGCCACAAATGGCTTTGCAAGTTGTTCAGTGTGAGGTATGTGGAGATTCTCACACACCTGAGTGTAGCTGTGAATGCACAGAAAAGGGCATATGTCCAGCATAGAGTTGGGTGTCCTTAAGTTGATATAGGAGGGATAGAAAGTTGAAATATGACAAGACTTGAGTTGACAATGTGTATAGAAATGAGTCTGAAGTGTTTGTAAGAGCAAATCTAAATGTCACATTTTTTTAAGGTCTCACTACTCCATTAGAGGAGTGTTCTAGAGCGTCAAGTGTACACCCTCAAAGAAATAGTCCTTTTAGCTCTGGTTTTGACCAAATTTTGTCAAGATAACATGCCAGCTGGGTGATGAAAGTCCACGAATATGAAAGAGTACTTGCCACAGTGTGGATGTTGAAAATTTGGGTAAGATTGACGTTGATTTTGACTGTTTAAAAAATTGCTATCAAATGGCGGAGATTTTCTGTTTTTGTGAAGAGGCTAGGGGTGGGTGTACCCTACAAAAACTTTAAGTCCTTCTAGCTCAAAATCTAAACGGTCATGGTATGGAAATTTTGTAGTGCCATGATGGGCAAACTTGTCAGCTATCAAGTGATGGGTGTCTTGACATAGCTGTGAACTTTGACAAGGCTGCAGCGGCCTCGAAAAGGAGCTAATTTAGTGTGTAAGTCAATGGGGAAATTATTGGGGGTGTGAGGCCTTTAGAGCAAAAGGTGATTTTCTTCATTTTTGATGTAAAGACACCTTATTTAGACTTAAATGACTTGTTTTAATGTCTGAAACATGATTTTGGGGAGACGTCTCAGAATTTCGCGCTTGAGTGATTTTTGGGTCAAAATTACAGTTTTCGGTAAAAAATAATACCCAGATTGAGATTGTGACAAAGATTGCACTGTCATAGTCTATTTTGTCACATTTTTGGAAAGTAAATGAATATTTAAGAGTAGCTGAATGTTACAATGGTCATTCTACACTGCCATAGCCTACCTATCGTCCAGGCACCCTGTGTAAATAGTAGCTAGGAAGCTAGTTCCACGAACAGCTACTTGGCGATTAACGTTAGACGGCATGCTGCAGGTAAGTGTGTGATGTTGTTCATAGGACTGGGTATTGTAATGACATTTTCAACTCAATTAAAATGATGTAGTCTGTTGGAGGGGTTATTTGTACCATTTGTACATGTAGCAAGGGTATTGGAGGGGTAAAAACATACACTAACTCTAGGTTAGGCTACCGTTGCTGTGCACTGCATTTACCACACTGTACTGTAATATGCAGTACGTACGAAAGAGAACGCAGTACTAGCCAAATCTCTGACTCTGGTTAAAACTTATATGAGGTCATTAAGGACCCCACAGCAATTTCCATCTAATGCATTGTCACTGTGCATGACAAAATACCCCCCCTTCCTAGTGTCTCCATAGGCCCTACAGCCAACTTGCAATATTTTTTAACTTTAAGTCTACGTTAGACCTAACTCAGTTTCTAATTTCAAAATGCTGTTCTTCCTCCAAATATTAATTTATCCAATTTTCTTGCTGACTTGAATTTATTTAATTGCAGGTTATATTTGATTGGTACCAGCCAGATGTTTAAGGAGAAACATATCCCAACTGACTAGTTTTTAATGCAACATTGTGTGGCAGCCTGCATTGGATTAGTTCTCGAGCAGATCAACTTTCTTTTGAAACATGAAATGGCAGTGGGGCTGCTTGCTCGTAGGCCTATAGATGAAGTCACTATTTGGGGGTTTTAAACATGCCTGCAACCTTTTTAAATGTAAGTCAACAATTTTCTTTCCTTCTCTTTTATGCCTGCAATTCAGGGCAATTTCAACTTTTTTAGTTATTCCTAAATAAAGGAGACTGTACTGTTTTGTGGTAGGCTAAGTGACAACCAGACCTAACTCAGTGACTGACAAACCTTAGTGGGGCCAGGGATATACACTTTGTTGCACTTGTAATTTGAAGCATCAAGGTATGTGAAAATGAGTAATCTGTTGCTGTACACATTACATTGACTTCAAAATTGAAATACAGCCACTGGAAAGTAATACTGTCAAGAGGAGAAATTAATGAGAATCACATTCTTTTGTGAGGATTCTTTTAAGGTTCACATTACCAGCTCAGTTTTGCATCTCTCCCTAACCCACTTTATTTTCTGACTGCAGAGTAGCAGGTAACACATGTGAGCATTATGTATTCCATGTTATATAATGTTGTGGTGCATTTACTAGCTTTCACTGCATCAGGCAAGACTTGGCTAGTAGTGTACCTCAAAGTCTGAGAGGAAATGAGACTTCCATTGGTTGTGTGTATTGTTAAAAATTTTAGTTATCACACCTTTATTAAAGCAAGAAACTATTAATCTATATTCTGGAACAAACTTACCCAGCCAAGCTGCCATGCTGGAATGATCTGATTAACCATTTAACAAGATTGGCCAGCACCCATACAGACTTGTTGAGGAGGTGTTTACTGTTAGGCCAACAGAAATTCCAGCAAATTAAGGTTTATACAATGTCACATTTTTCAGACTTCCTGCATGGTGCTGCATAAATTTAACACTGTCACTGATGTATTTATGTTTTAGATAATGATAACTTAATTATTTCTTAGTCTCAGATAAGTGTAAGAGAATTTTTCTTCTGCAGATATGCTGTTAACTGCTGTCTGGGGATGGGCCAGCATCAAAGGAAATCTGTCCAAGACAGCTGTTTTGAACAGCGCCCTCAATTGGTTTCTCAACTTTTTAACCTTTTAGTCCTCCTGAGACAGTTTGAATAGTGGATTTTTTTCATAAAATGTAACAAAAATGCTAATTGTACATGACCTACATGGAAATCAAGTCAGAAAGTTTAACTTTTTCCATCAGATTAATGATTTTTATTTCCCCTTTCCTTTTTGTTCTTGCAGACTTGGGGGTGTTGTAACCTTATGGCCAGATGATCTGTATCACCCCCGCCTACGCTGAGCTGAGACATTCTTGAAGATTAATTTCTTATATTTTTGTACAGAACATGCTTTACCACAACAGAAAACCTCAGTTGGGAAAGAAAATGAGTGCCACAAATGGCTTTGCAAGTTGTTCAGTGTGAGGTATGTGGAGATTCTCACACACCTGAGTGTAGCTGTGAATGCACAGAAAAGGGCATATGTCCAGCATAGAGTTGGGTGTCCTTAAGTTGATATAGGAGGGATAGAAAGTTGAAATATGACAAGACTTGAGTTGACAATGTGTATAGAAATGAGTCTGAAGTGTTTGTAAGAGCAAATCTAAATGTCACATTTTTTTAAGGTCTCACTACTCCATTAGAGGAGTGTTCTAGAGCGTCAAGTGTACACCCTCAAAGAAATAGTCCTTTTAGCTCTGGTTTTGACCAAATTTTGTCAAGATAACATGCCAGCTGGGTGATGAAAGTCCACGAATATGAAAGAGTACTTGCCACAGTGTGGATGTTGAAAATTTGGGTAAGATTGACGTTGATTTTGACTGTTTAAAAAATTGCTATCAAATGGCGGAGATTTTCTGTTTTTGTGAAGAGGCTAGGGGTGGGTGTACCCTACAAAAACTTTAAGTCCTTCTAGCTCAAAATCTAAACGGTCATGGTATGGAAATTTTGTAGTGCCATGATGGGCAAACTTGTCAGCTATCAAGTGATGGGTGTCTTGACATAGCTGTGAACTTTGACAAGGCTGCAGCGGCCTCGAAAAGGAGCTAATTTAGTGTGTAAGTCAATGGGGAAATTATTGGGGGTGTGAGGCCTAGAGTGATGCAACTGACGGCTAAATTTCACAATTTTGTTTTTGTTGTTTTCCAAGTATTTTTCGTTATAATTGAAGAATTAATTAAACTTTGCATTAAATTAAATATGAATGTGTTTCCTGATATCCTCCCGACGCTCTGACAAAGGGCCGTTCGGAGCAGGGAGGTGTAACTAATAACACCTCCCTGTTCGGAGAAACAAAACTTTCAACTGCTTCCCAAAGAAGCTACTACGTCCACTGAAAGACAACACTTGAAGAACCTCACGGCGCTCCGACCATTTAAATCATTGGTTTGCCATGTATGGCTCCATTCTACACTGAATAAAAAGAACAGATACTACACATGATATTAGCCAAAGGCCGAGA